>LZPO01017292.1:797438-804244 GCA_001675575.1 Neotoma lepida | reverse complement strand
TTGGGGGTGGGGGGGCACTAGGAGGCAGGGCCTGGAATTAAGTATTAAGTCATCAGGAGTACATCCTCAAAGGCAACTGTGGGAACCCAGCCCCTCCCATCTATCTTTGTTTCCCAGATGTCTTGAGGTGAGCTGCTTCCTCCACCAGCCACCCCAGCCACCACTGGTCCTCTGTAAACAGATAAATCTCTCCCGCTCACCTGTTCCCGAATAACAAGTCAGAGGCTTAATATTAATTACAAACTGTTTGGTCTATGGCTCAGGCTTATTACTAACTAGTTCTTTTATTTAAATGAACCCATTTCTATTAATCTATTGCCACGTGGTCCGTGGCTTACCGATCCTCCNGCATCTTGCTCGTTGGGTAGCTGTTGGCACCTGCCCCAACTCCACCCTCTTCTCCCTGTATCTCTCTTGGATTTCCCACCTGACTATAACCTGTCTTGCCATAGGCCAGAGCAGCTTCCTTATTAACCAATGGTAGCAACGTATATTCATCCCACAGCAGTCCTCGCTCTCACAGGTCCAAAGGCAACAGAGCATGGACTGAAATTTCCAAACTGTGAGCTGAAGTAACTTTTTTCCCCTTTTTAAAAGTTAATTGCCTTGTGTATTTTGTGACAGCCACCCAATTCTGAATGACATTAACTCACGAGGACCCTAAATTAAAAATCTGAATTCACCAACTTAGACCTGCTACTTCCTCTCCTGGGACTTGGTATGGGGGTGACAATTCCTTGGAGCAAATATTTCCCACCTTAGAAACAAGAGTGATGCTGGCATCTATCTCTGGGATATCACTTACAAGGCAACTCGCAGTAATTGTGAACTCCTACTCTGTTGGTGTCCTGATTGACATGCTAGATCTGGTGCAGACATGGCTTGAGGCTGTGCTCTGCCTCTCCCTGGGAAAAACATCCATACAATTCACAGATCTCAGATGTCTTCTTTGTTTTGGATCCACAGTTTTGGTGCTGAGAAAAGTCTCTTTGGGGCCAGAGAGATAGTGCTGTGGGTAAAGTGCTTGCCTCACAAGCACGAAGACCTCAATTCAGTCCCCAGAACCCATGTGAAAATGCAGGGTGTAGTATTAAAGAGATGGCCCAGTGGTTAAGAGCACTTGCCGCTGNTCAGTTCCCAGCACCCACATCAAGTGACTCACAACTGTCTGTTAAGTCCATCTCTGGGGGATTAGGCAAGTATGGCCTCTGCTGACACCTTCATTCATGTGCACATAACTACATGCAGACACACACACCTATACATAATATAAAACAACAAACATCAATCTAAAAAAATGCTAGGCATGGTGGTGTACATTATCACCCAAGAGATTTTTATATGACCCTGAATATGTAGGTATATTGAATATGTATACAAATCACAAACATTTGGTGATAATTACTATTGGTTAACAAGGAAATCAAATTTACATATATATGAGATGGATATGCTAATTTATTTTTACATAAAAATCTTGGCTGAATGTTTAATACTGTAGGGTATAGAACCTCTTCAACATTTTTTGGATCTGATAAATACTTTGATTTTATAATTGTCAATAGTGAGAACGGTTCTTTGCATAAATACGAAGTACACAATTGCAGGTGTATATATAGGTCCCATCAGGAGTTGCTGGGAATTCTGTCTTACCTGTTCCAAATTAATTCAGTGATGATTCTAACGAAATTAAAGTCAGAAATTGAACAGCAATTTTTAAAATCAAGGTTTCTAACACAATGCAATCCGAAGACACACTAACTCAATACTTCAACACTGAGGAATAAGTGCATGAAATTATTAGTCTTTGTTTTCTGTAGCTAAACCATTATGCTTCTGTAAGAGCAGAAAGCTTTGTATATTCTGTAAAAACATGGCTGTTTATGGGATGCCAGAGTCTCCAATCTGAGCAGAGGGGCTTCAGGCATGCCCAGTGCTAGGCATGTATGCTGTGTGTTCAGAACCAAGGCTACAGTGCAGTCAAGTGACGCAATACGATGAGGCCTGCCAGAAACACCCTGGATTCATTGTGTACTTGATTTTCAAAACCTCGGTGCATTTTCTGTTACTAGAAGAAAATATTTGAAACTGTATTTGACAAAGAGTAGATGTGATTTGGCTGATGATTCAGGAGGCTGGGAAACCTGTGGATGGCGCTGGCACCTGCTTGTCATCCAGTCAGGGCTTCCTCACTGCATCACAAGGGGGCGGAGGGTCACAGGGTGAGACCGGGCAGACAGGCCTGTACTCACTCCAGTCTCTCTTCCTCTTCTCGTGAAGGTCCCCGGCCCACCATGGGGACTCTTTCATAATGACCTTATCTAATCTCTCCCCTAATTCCAAATACCATCAACATCTCAATTTGGGGATAACGTTTCGACATGAGTTAAAATCATGGGCACTAGAGCAGTCATTACTGATTATACTCTTCTATCCACTGAGTGGGCACTTGGCTCAGTGGGTCCCCAGCACCCACTAGTATGTGTTCATGCTAATGCATGCCTGTGGCAGATCTGTTTGGTCACACTTCCTGAAGGATTCTCAAGCAATAAAGACCATGTAAGCAGTCACTAGCCAAACTCGCTACCATTGCTGGGTGACATGGGAACATGGGAACATGTGCCTATAATCTGGGGAGGATCATGAGTTCAAGGTCAANCTTGGCTACACAGAGTGGCTCTGTCTCAAAAACAAAAAAGGCCAATGAGATGGTTCAGGGTGTAAAGGCACTTGCTACTAAGCTAGATGACCCAAGTTTGAGGGATCCACAGGATAGAAGAAGAAAAATGTCTCATATAAGTTGTCCTCTGTCCTTCATACATGGCATGTGTGTGCCTGCAAATAAATTAATTAATAAGAGACAGATGATAAATGTAATTTTTAAAAATCTGTGCCAAAAAAACCAACAAACAAATAAAAAAGTTGTGCTAGAGAGAAGAAAGTTAAGGATGGGGGTAGAGACTGAGTTTGTACTTAGTACAGACAGTGATGTTTAGAACCTGGATCCATTTGTGTCTACACCCAAGACCCTAAGCTTTTCCATAGTGGACTGATGCTGTTGGTGGAGTTGGTGATTCCATCTGCCTTGTGCTGCTTGAAGTGTCTGCATTGCACTTCTATAAGATGAACTGAGAGTCTAGACATAAACACAGGAGGGCAAGGTCTGCTCCGCTCTTTCTTAATCCCTCCTGCTGCCTTGCCTCCACCTTCATCTTTCTTCCTGTCTCCCATATTCTCATCATCATTCANGTTCACATTCCTTCCCATCCAGACTCCCTCAGGCTAAGCTTGCCTCCATGGGTCCAGGACCATTTCGTCCTTTCCCTAGGATTCATGGGGAACATTTGGCTTCACTGGTGTGTTCAGAACTCACAGAGTTTTAAGGTATGGGCCTCAGCCTGCTCTCTTCCTCAATAAGAACGGATCTGCACTGTCTGCCTCCATCAGAGGGAAGAAGTAGCACAAAACAGTCCGTGCTTGAGGAATATGAGGTTCTAACAGTATAATGGCTGTAGAGAGGTGAAGTTTCCTTACCCAAGGTGTATCCTGCTTCATAGGAAAGATTCCTGGATTAAGTAAAAGTGTGCTGTGCCAATAAAACAAATGTAAATAGAAACAAAGCAAAAACTCCAAGCTCCTCTGGTGATTTTAAAAATTTTAACCAGGATTTTCCAGTAGATAAAGATAAATACTGATTAGCTTTGACAGATGCATGGTGAAGACANACCAATACATTACCGAGGAAGTGGGAATAAATATTTTCAGTGCATGTTTGAACAGTCATGTTACAAATCTTCTCGTTTAATGATACAGAGCCAAAGTGAGCATGCTCAGAGACAGGTGAATGCTCTTCCTTCCAAAATGCAATGGATTGTCTTGAAGAATATTGAATTGTTTAAATATGTATGCATAGCTTTGGAATAAAATAAATCCATCAAACTAGCCATGGGATAGTGAAACATTCAAAGTATCTTTAAGAAGTAAGTGGAGGGCTAGAGAGATGGCTCACAGGTTAAGAGCACTGACTGCTCCTCCAGAGGTCCTGAGTTCAATTCCCAGCAACCACATGGTGGCTCACAACCACCTNTAATGAGATCTGGCGCCCTCTTCTGTATACATAATAAATCAATAAATCTTTAAAAAAAAAAAAAGAAGAAGAAGTAAGTGGATATTCTGCATCATGCCATTCCAGAGGCAAAGTCACCATGAGCTGGAGGGGATCAAGAGACTCCCATAGCATGGACCAGGAAGCTCTTGCTAAGACTGGCTGAAAGCCTCATGACGAAAGAGCTGGGAACTGGAGAGAATGATAGCTTTGCTGGTCATCAATATCATAATTACTGCGGTGTTGGGTGAAAAGGGAGAATGGACCTATTTCTGAGGAGCTCACCAGGTCACATGAGATCCACAGTGCTGTTTGCTGAAAAGAACCAAGAGGAAAACATCTGTGAGGACAGAGATAGTCATGCAGATGGGATTAAGAAAGCTCACTGCAGAGTCATCAGGGATGTCACTAGACCCCAAGACTAGTGTCTATACATCCAATACATCCAGGACTGTGACCACGAGCCCCTCACTAAGGCCTTGTCAAATTTTCTTTTCAAGTTACAATGCTAAAATATTCTGACAAAAGCAACTTAAGGAAGAAAAGGTCTATTACAGCTCACAGTTCAAAGCACAGTCCATGACGGTGAGAAATTCCAGGCAGCAGGCAGCAGGAACTTGAAGCCACTGGTCATATCACATCTGCAATGGGGAAAAATTCAGTTCCCTTTCTCCATGTATACCATCCAGGATCCCAGTCAGGGAGTGATCCCACCAACAGTGAGTGGTTCCTTCCATCTCAACTAGTGTAATCAGTATAATCCTGCCTAGAGGCCCATCTCCCACATAATTTCAGATCCTGTCAAGCTGACAACTAATGTCANTCATCACAGACCTTAGATAAATGAGGTTCCCCAACCTTTTCTCATACTGTCTGTCAGGTTTTCTTAAGGTCCAAGTAACAGAAANCCCTGCTCAACTTGGCTTGAAGAATCTATTTAATTTAATGACTTACAGTAGGAACAATGCTGTTCAAGCTTTTGTTTTGGTTTTTGGCCATCTTTTCCCACTTTTCTTTGCATGTTGACTTCTTCCTCAGGTAGTCTGCCCTCATGATGGAAGATGTCCTCAAGATCCAAGATGGTTGCCATCAGGATACAAGATAGCCACCTTCAGGATATAAAATGGCCACCTTCAGGATCTAAGNTGGTCCTTGGGAAATAAGATGACCATTTTCATGAAATAGGATGGCAATCTCCACCCTTTACCTTATAAGGTAATTGCCAGTGATAATCAAGAATAGAGTTTCTTCATCCATATTTAAAAAGAAAGGGACTGACTTTTCCCAACAACAACACACTCTAAACATAACTGTCCATCAGAAGCCTGAATGAGTCCCCAAACTGACTGAGTAGTTNCTGACATGACCTCTCTAAAACCCTCTGTTGTCATNCTGGAAACAACTGAGAGAATTATTCNTGTGGTCAGCAACAGCTTCAGAAATCTTTGTAACTTTGCTGAATAATTGCACATTCATGAACCTTGTTAATTTTCCCAGCAGCCCTTTGATATAAATACTATTATCATTTCTATTTTACCCAACTGGGGATCAGAGATTTGATTAAATTTCTGAAGGCCCCAAGGGTAATTAGGTTGGAGAATACAAGACCGTCTACCTCTAGATTTGCACCCATCTTTCACAGTAGAGCAAGAGGATCACTTTGAGCATCTCCTCAGTATGGTGACCTTGAGGCCCCACGGGCCTCCAAGGCCAGGGCACCACAGCAGCTGTGCTTTGAACTCCAGCACTGGGTTTTCAGGAAGCCTCCGCCATCTGGCTCTGTTGAATGGGATGGCAGAGACAGGGGTAGGCCGATCGCTGAAGGACATGGAGCTCCTCCTCAGCTGGTGTTGGCCTGAGAACTCCCAAGTTTTAGATGTTTATACCTCCTCAGTTAACTCCCCAGTGAGTCATGAGACCCTCTAGACACTCCCTGAGTCCATTCATCCCTCATCTCTTGTGACACTGAGGAATCAGAAATGACAACACAAGACAAAATAATAAAATAATGATCACAACTAGGAATTCTTGTCACCTGCCCAAAGCCAGATCTCTGTGATTTCCTACCTTCATTCATGCCACCTTCAATGAGTGCTAGAAGGTAGTTGCTACTGTTAGTTCTGTTTCAGAAGAAACTGAGGCAGACTGAGTCTAAGGGGTCCCCCAAGGTCTGACACAGGNAAGTGAGAAGTGAGACCTTTAGCCCCGTCACTCCTTCAGCCTCCTTGCACAACCACTGCTCCATTGTGCTCAGTTTCAAGGGCTTCCTCCAGCCTTTTGGAGACATGCAGGAGACCCCAGCCTGATACTCTCAAGTAAGCTGGTCTCCGTCCACTGCACAGATGCCACAGAACTTTCATACGCTTGCATTGCCAAAGCTCATTGGTGCCATCATACNGCATGAGAGATGCCAGGTTCTGCCTTTCACAGACACTACACCATACACACCCCCCCATTGCCCAGGGGCTTCAAATCTGTCTTCTCTCACAGCAGCACTATGGCCTAACTACAAAGCCCTGACATTCAATTAGCCATCCCTATGTTGTTAGACATCAGAGCAGCCAATTCTTTGCCATAACAAATGATGGTATAAGGAGCATTTCCCTGTCTACAGCTTTCTCTCTGGCAGTCAAATTAAAATTACCTGCAAGCATAGAGATAAGGCTAGAGCCTAAGTGAATGCGTTGTGCCTTCTCAGGCT
>LZPO01017292.1:789938-792438 GCA_001675575.1 Neotoma lepida | reverse complement strand
AGGGAACTATGGTGACAGGAGGGTGTCATATTTTCCCCTATAGTCAGGAAGCAGAGAGGGTCAAGAAGTGGGACTGACCTATGAAACCACATTGCCTGCCATCAATGACCCACTTCCTCCAACAAGACTCTTCCTCCTAAAGGTTCCACAACTTTCCAAACAGTACAACAACCTGGGGACCAGGTGTTAAAACACATGAGCCTGTGTCATCAAGCCACAACATTAGAGCTTGAGTAGGGGAGGGCACGTCTCCTTGCTGGCCTTGAGCAGCATGGCAGCAAGCTTCACAGCTGACAGAACAGTGGNATGTGNTTCTAGTTCAGCCTTTATAGACACCATGTAGCTGCTTAGACGGTACTGTTACCTTTTCACAGCTGGGGTAACTGAAGCTCCCATAAGAGACATGAGCTACCTAGGTTTGTGCCCCTGGGACCAACTGTGTTCTTTGCAGCCTGCTATCACATATTTAAACCACAGTGTGAACAGTCTGGAGCCTCACACACATATACCTTTGGGTGGAGGGATAAACTCTCTCAATGTATGGAAAGCCATTTGGAAAGATCTGCCAATATAAAAAATTCTCATGTCCTCTGACAAAGCAATTTTCCCATAAGAACTTACTACACAAACGCAGCTAAGCTTGAAAATAATATGTAAATGCTGACATCCATCCCAGCATCATTTGCATCAAGGGAGCATTAAAGATGATCACTCTTGGAGTACATTTATATAGGCTTGGGCTTCCTCTAGAAGATGGTACAGAGGACAGCAGCCACTGGGGGAAAGAAAAGCCAGGCGTATCACTTGAGGCCAATGGAGAAGACCTAACATATTCTCTTTCCTGTTACATCTTTTTGTTTTCAACCACTGTTTGCAGATTGCCTGCTTAAATCATAAAATGAAGGAAANCCTTNTTCCAAGAAATCCAGCTGACCCCCACTCTTCTGCAGCTTTCATGGACTGAGTGTTGCTTTGCTATCTGGAGAGTGAGAAATCTAGAGAGCAGTGAGAATAACCTATTTCTGGATGGANGGACAGACAGACNGAGGGACAGATGGATGGACGGATGGACGGACAGACAGATGGANGGACAGATGGATGAATGGATGGATGGATGGATAGATGNATGGATGGAAGGAATTCTGTGAGAGCTGTAGCTGGATCATGGATTCTCAGGTTAGAGTAGATCCTCATACAGATCCTGTAACTTGAACCTCTGCCCAGCTCGTGACTTCCTTCTACAAATCCCAACACTGATCTTCAGTTTGGACCTGTCTATCTACACTACTCATGATGNTGTTTTGGAACCTTGATGAGGAAGGTGTATGAGAATGCCTCTGGCTGTGCCTGACGCATAGTAGGTATGTCCAGTTCTATTAATCCAAATAGTTCAGGATGTTAGCTGAGAGGCAGAGCCTGCATACTCTTGGATATCCAGACTCTGTCACTTACTGTAAACATTCCCCACAGTGCTNTCTAATAGTCCACCATTTAGAAACTGCAATTCACTTGCCTGCACATTTAATCTGCTCCTGTGACAATGCATGTATGTACACACACACACACACACACACAAATGAGCACTTTCTTGCACACAATATGTTATTTCTTTTTCAAGCATCCTTGCTTCTGGGGCACAAACATTCAGTCAAAAGAATAAGCCTTTGTTGGGATGGCTCAGCTAGTGAAAGTGTTTCTGCNAAGCTTAATGACCTGTGTTCAATCCCTGAGATCCATGTGCTGAAAGCAGAGAACNAACTCCTGCAAGTTATCCCCTGATCTTCACATACATGGCGTGGCATACGCATGCCTCCCCAATAAATAACTGAATGTAATAAAGGAAGTAAATTTCATTTTGGGGGGTAGGCTTCTCCTGGAGAACAAGCTAGTATAGAGTGATGTTTCTGAGTCACCTGACCTAAGAACAAAGGTCTGAAATAAGCGGAGGAATGGAGCAAACAGGAGCCTGGACAGGTAAACCAGGTCCTCTCATATCATTGACGCCCAAACCTTCTCGGGTCAGACAGAGTTCTGTAACGTTTTAGGACCTTTACACAACTATGTCAGCTAAATGTAAAATAGGAAGAGGCTGGCATTTAAAAGGGTGAAGAGACCNACACCAAAATGCAGCAAGTGTTCATCTCATCCTTTCCCCTGGGGGAAAATTTACCATTGAGACAGAAAGTGGCCTTTTAGAGGCAAGACTTAGTACCCTATCTTCGGGCAAGAGCANTGTGCAATAGAAAGANGGAAACCTTGCTGGGGATCACAATGGCTGACTGACACTGGGGAGGCAGCACCGCCCACCTCTGCCNGGTCGTCCTCATTGCCAGACTCATTAGTGTCCTGCNATGCCAGAGTGAGTGCTTTACAAACGTAGGACTCCATTCACACCTCCTATCTTAAATTCATCTCCTTTTGTGGAGAGTTCTAAGGTTACACCGCNCCAGTGTAGACCTTAGGGACTGGTCTTGAAGCCNCACTGCAGGCACCACCTAGT
>LZPO01017292.1:767182-783695 GCA_001675575.1 Neotoma lepida | reverse complement strand
CATACACACACATACATACACACACATACATACACACACACATACACACACATACACACACATACACACACACATACACACACACACACACACACACGAGGAGGAAGAAATATTTAAAATGTGTTCCTAAATTTGACGGCCTGGATGAGCTGAAAGTAACGACTCCTATCAGCTTCTTGCTTCTCATGTGCCAGCCCTGGAGCAGACAGAGATTCATGGGAACTTCAAGGGACCAGGACAGAGCACTGAGTGGACTCTGTGCATCTTCAAGAAAGTGAGTGGTGGTTCTAGCACAGGTGCACNATGGGTCACTTTGCCACCTCCTCCACGGCAGCCACCTGGATGCTCGGAAGAAACAGCACCAACAGAAGTGCTGTGGCCTGAACTGACATGGGGAAGCAGTCAGTCCTTCCCCGTCTCCCTGATGCCGATCGTGGGCATGCAGTCCTCACTTGGGGTAAATGTGTGTGGCCAGAGGGAAGAAGGGGGAGCGCCATAAATAGCTCAAGCTATTCCAAAGCCATGACAACAGAGGCCTGGTTCGCAGACTCTGGAGCCTCCAGGGGCTGGACAGGAAAAGGAGGAGCCAGACCATGAACCGCAGGAAGGAACTGGCTCAGAGAACCTCAACCANACCCACAGCCTGACTGCTCCCCAGGGAACCAGGGCTACCAAAAGACCCAGCTTCTCAAGACAGGCCAGGAACCAGGGATCCATGGGAACCATGAATTTATGGGAAATGTTCAGTTTAAAATGTAATAAAAAACACATAAGATGCCTGCAGGACAAACAAGATTTTTAAGTGCCAACATCTGGTCTCCTCCCCACACATAGACCTATATCCAAGGTCAGAGGGCAATGGCTGCTGAAGGCCAAGAAGTCAGACTACAGCAGGCAACAGCAGCTACCCACTGTGGGTGCTGACTTCAAGCCTTGAGCTTTTGAAGTTGCAGGACACACAGAAGACCTCACCAGGAGAGAGACACAGAGAAGTGGGGATGGCCCTGCCATCAGGCAATGTGGGGGTAACATGTACTAATGTGGGCATTTCTAGCCTTCACCTTCCATCTCCCTACAATGGGGCATGGTTGCTGAGGAGCCAGCATGCATGCGTGGCAGCATCTCATAAAGAAGGCTTTGGGAACTGTCAGTGATTAAGATGAGGTCACCTCCCCCAGGCTTTGAGAAGTTCCAGAAGATCTTGACTTACTCTTGACTCATGATTTTAGGATGTTCAGGCAGGTGTTGATTCTGGCAGAAGTATGTCCATATTCTTTGGTGTTAGGGGACCCCACTCCCCAAGTCACTCTGAAATGTGGGCAGAATCCTAGCTGAGGCTGGAGTAGCGAAGCCCACAGGAGCCGGTGGCTTGGGAAGGGGAATCCAATGACTCACAAGGAAGAGACACACTGGAGCTAGGGCCTGACTGGTGATGGACTTGGGGTAAATCTCATGAAAGAGGAGAGAGACAGCCTGGAAAGATGGTGTCATGTCCTGACTCCTACTTGTCTCCATGTCTCCCCAGCTTGGTCCTGAATCAAAACCTAGAGCCCTTGACTAGGAGGGGTCTGAACCAACTTCAAGATAATGAGTGTTGTAAAATGTGGTGTGTTTCCCTGTTTTTACCCCTGAGGAAAAAATAAATCTTATATTCAAGTGTAAAAAAGATATATTGATATACTGTATGGTTCAGTCACCAAGATACTGCCAAGACCCAGGCAGTTGGGATTGGTCTGTTCCCAAGCAGAAATTTTTGTGTTGTATCTGAAGATGGAGGTGAAGCTTTTTCTCATGGTCCTCGGGTCTTGTTATGTGTTTGTGCTTTCTGAAGAAAGTCTCAGAAATATTTCTAAAAGGCTGTTTAAGCCATGGGGACTTACCCACAGTTCTCAGTGGGGACACTCTTATAAATGTCACTGAGGCTGAAGAAATGGCTGGGCCGCAGGGATCACCTAAGACCATCAGAAAAAACAGATGTTTGCATTANAATTCCTAACAGTAGCAAAATTACAGCTATGAAGCAGCAAGGAAAATAATTTTATGGTTGGGGGTCACCACAACACGAGGAACTGTATTAAAGGGTCGCAGCAGCAGAAAGGGTGAGAACCACTGGCTTAGAGGGCATTGGGCTTGCCAGGCAAGCGTGAGAACCTGAGTTTGATCACCGGCACCCGCATCAAAGCTGGGCAAGGGGTCAGTTTCTATAACCTCAGTGCTGGGAGGGCAGANATGGGAGGACCCCAAGGTCTTGCTGGCCTGGCAGAATCAGTGAGTGGCAGGTTCTGTGAAAGACTCTATGTGAAAAACACAAGGTGGAGAAAAATAGAAGAACGAATGTCGACCTCAGGATTCCACATGTATGTACACGCAGGTATACACATGTCATTAACCTGTGCACGCATATACATAAACACAACAAAAATAAATACATGGCACTGTCAGGGTTGAATGAAGGGACAACACCTGGTCCTTAACATTGCCGGGATAAGGATGACGCCAGGAAGTATTTCAGTACCAGTACCCATGTCTCAAAGACCAAGGACAGAGACCCCACCCACCTCTCCCACGAGAGTGGCCTGTCATGGAAAAGGTATTGTCACCTGAGACATAGAAGCAGTACAGGGGCTGCCTGGTAGACTGGTGTGGTCACCCTAGCAGAAGCCGGTTTAGAAAAAGGTTTAACAGATAAGCCTTTTGGGNGAAACTTTCCCTAAAGGAAGAGAGCCAGGAAGGTCAGAGGAGGCCTTAATCACNAGAGGAAGATAAAGTCCAGTCCCCACGACCCCAATCCCGCCCACAAATTCAGCCAGAATTCTGGAGAGAGAAGAGTGAGCCGAGACAAGAAGAGATATACTCATCAAAAAACAGACTTGGGGTGCCAGAAGGAGAACAGCCCCTCCCCGACCAGGAGNCTCAACACTCCTGGGGTCAAGCACACCAGGCTGGCTGAGCTGCAAGAGTCAAACAATTGGGCAATGTCTGGCATAGGAGATAGAGACACCTAGAGTCTCCTGGGATTTCTGGGCTCAGGGCAGCCTATGGCCCTCAGATACTGGGAATGACAGGAAGGTTCACACTGGACGTGTGGGAGGTTATTCAGAACTTAGCTTCAAATTGCAGAAGCTGCAGGAGGCATCNGTGATGAGACCCCAGGATCCTCTGATGATTGTGTTGACAGCGGGTCTTCCATGCTGGAAGCTTCCTCTCCTTTACTAAAGGCTTTGGTTTAGTGATAAGAATATGCCTGGTCTGTAGTGACACTGGTTAACTGTCTGCAGACACTCCCCATAAACGTCACCTCCATGGGTTTTTAGATCCACAGCAACTGAGTTTCTGTGACAGTAGATACCTTTCTTGAAATAAGGCCTACTGGGGAAACTCAAAGAAAACAGATAATGCTGAGCTGCCATGCTGGAAGATGAGCTCAGATGAGGAGTCTGTGCCCACCCCAACCCTCAGTCTCAACCAAGTCCTTTGTCCAGTCTGAGAATTCTATAGAAAAGAAAAATTTAAAAAAAAAGATCCCCCCCCCCGCAAAAAAGCTTTGAAACACAAATATGCTTGTGATTGCTAGTTTTAATTATCAACTAGACACAGTCTAAAATCCCCTGGGACAAAAGTCTCAGTGAGAATGCCTAGACCAAATTGGCCTGTGGGTGTGTCTGGTGGTGGCAGCAGAGTGGGGTGGTGGTGGTGATAGTGCTATCTTATTTACTGATATTAATCTATTTGCCAGGACCCAGCCTACTGTGGGTGGCACCATTCCCTAGGCTCTGTGCTAAGTGGAGAGGATGGGCTGAGCATTCATAAGCATGCATGCATGCACTTCTCTCTGCTCCTGACTGTGGGTGTGATGTGACCAGCTGCTTCAGATCCCTGCCTTGACTTCCAGGCAATGATGGACTGTCACCTGGAATTATAAACTAAAATAAACTCTTTCTCCCTGATGTGGCTTTTGTCAGAGTATTATATCACAGCAGGAGAATGAAAATAGGACAAAGATCACNCTGTGAAAGGGAAAGTGGACAAAAGATGTCCCTGTGACCTTTCTTTTATGCAGCATTTGAAAAAAAAAACCCTCTGTGGTAAGGAAGGAGGCCTCTTGGGAAAGGATCAAAGCAAGCTTACCATATGGGTTGATGCAGACGCTCAAGTCAGGACATCTGCTAGCTTAGGATGCAATGATGGAGGGCAAAGCTACCCAACCCTGGACGTCTTGCTCCCCCAGCCAACATGTCAGGCTCCAGCCAGCTCTGACACTTCATGAATATTCATAACCGTGGGCTCAGCACTTTAGAATATCCCTGAGTCTGAGCTCTGCCTCCACACTTTCCTGGACAGGACATCAGGTGAGGATGCAGCCCTTGCACTTTTCAAAAATACTGCATTTAATTCTATTATTATCTTACCCTTCCCTCCCCAAACTCTAGTTCTGACTTTTATTGGGTTATTCCTCACCATATCTGGTGGCAATGTCACAATGTCCCTGTCAGGTGAAGCCTCAGATGGAGGCCTATTCACAGGGGCATTGTAGCATTGGCCATATCCAATTCCCGGGAGTGAGGAATCACACAAGTTTCTGAACGGAGAGTCAATACAGAAGATCTCACAGCAGAAANTCAAGAGGGGCACGGCCCTGCCGGGCCACAACTCCACTGCTTTGGCCTGGGAATATTATTTATTTGGGTGATCTAGTAGGATTACTTACTTAGGGGATGACACTCATGTCAGTTTCCTAACTATGCCAGAACCAACAGCCTAAAGCAACCCAAACTTACCCTCTTACAGTTCTGAAGTTGAAAGTCTAGCATAGGTCTCCCTGAGCTAAAGCCAATACGTCAGAAGGGCTTGTCACTCCAGAAGGCTCCAGAAGACAGTCTGTTTCCTTGTCTTCCCAGCTTGATAAGGCTACAGCTGCCCTCGGCTACACCCATTCCCCCATCTCCAAGCCTGTGGGGCCACAGAAGCTGTCTCATATCACAGCACTCCGAGTTCTGCCTGCAGCTCCCACTTATAAGGGAGCTAGTATTATCTTGGGTCTGTCGAGAAAAATCCAGAATCATGTCTCCATTTTCAGGCTGATGAGCACACAATCCCACCCTCATCCTTCATTCCCTCTTGCCCTGCAAAGCACATGGTCACAAGTTCTGGAAATTAAAATTATGAATTTTTCAGACCACATCACCTTCATTCTCTCTCTCTCTGCTCTTACATCTTGTGGATGTGACTAGCTATGTGGTTTGGTGAAGAAGGAGCACACAGTGCTGGCCGTGTGCCTAGTGCTTCCTCTAGCAACAGGAAGCACCAATATAAAACAGACATCAGCCTGCAGTGTCCTGTAAGACATGCATACTTTCTACTGCTGTGATGAAATGTTCTGAGCCATTTGGGAAGAAAAGGGTTTGTACACCTCCTGATCATAGCCCATCACTGATGGACACCAATGCAAGAACTCAAGGCAGGAACCTGGAGACAGGAACTGAAGCAGCAGCCATGGAAAAACTCTGCTTACTGGCTTGTTTCCCCAATGGCTCACACAGCCTGCTTTTTACACCCTCAGGACCACCTGCCATGGGATGGTACCAACCACACTGGGAAGAGCCCTCCCACATCAGTCATTAACCAAGAAAATCCTCCCACCGACTTAATCACAGGCTGATCTGATAGAGGCATTTTCTCAATTGAAGTTCGCTCATCCCAAATGAACCTAGCTTGTGTTCAGTTGACATAAATATAACCAGCACATCCAGAAAAGATTCTAGCTAGTGTTGCCCACCCAAACTGTCAANCTTAAGATGTTGCAATCATCCATCATGGTTCAGTCAACCTCTCCTGTACCTTCACTTGTGTAGAATAAAAATGGCAGAGACTCAATGTCTGAGCCCCTTTTGTCACTTTCCACTCCGGCCACAGGGAGGGATGGCACATAGCAACACTACTACTAGAACACAAGAGTTCATGAGATTGGGAACATTCCCTTGACACTGGAGTCAAGTTTCAGGGAATCCAGGACAGGCTCCCCTTCTGAGGAACACAAAATTAGTCAGCTTCACTCTCAAGAGACAGCTGTGTGGCTTGTCTCTACCCAACATGGACATGAGTTGGCCCCATCTTCATTCTCCCCAAGTCTCTTCATGATGGCCATCTCTGTGGTTCCTGGGAGCTTTTCCTCAAGTCGTCCTTGTCCTTCAGATCCTGAGTAATCATGAGCTGACGCTCTAACTTCCAACTGTCCTTTTCGCTGAAGGTATACACTGTCCTTAACCATTTCTGGTAGACTCCACATGGCCAGAGGGGCTGCTACACATGGGCACAACTCCTGAGCATCCTGAATCAACATAGCTGCACAACTTGAATGACATCAAATGTGAAAGGAAACTATGCATGAGGAGATTGGTCTCAGAGGCATAACTCAGAGACGGCTGATTATTTCAACAAGGGCTGTAGTGCAGCGAGAAAGATATGAGTACACCAATGCTGTGTTTGCAAGTCAGGTGTGGTGAGCACATGGGGAGGTAGAGGCAGGAGGATCAGGAGTCCAAGGCCATCATCCTCTGCTGTGTAGTGAGTTCAAAGCCAGCTTGAGCTACATGAGACCCTTACTTAAATGACAACAACCAACAAAATACCAGGTTTGCAGCAACACTCCACCACTTAGAAACAAGAATAGCAGTCAGTGTTACCATCTGGTCCCAAGTTCTGTTCTGGTGACCTTTCACTGTATCACAAACTGCCCCCAGAATGGACAAAGCAGAAGCCATTACACCTCACAGCATCTGTGAGATGTTGATGCAGCTCAGGGCCAGGTGAATCCTCTGCTCCTTCCATGTTCACTGAGGCTGCTCTCTGGTCCTCAGCTAGTGATGGACTGAGCTGGGAGATACCAAGACACCGTCACGGAGACAAGGACACTCTCACCCTTTGCCGTTGCCGTAGCTCTTGTACAGCCTCTGTGAGCACTTGCCAACACAAACTGAGCTGCTGCTCCTAGGAGATTCAGGGTTAGATTCCCAGGAGTGTCAACTCACAATACGCATCAACCAAGCTGTATGTACCTTTGAATGTTGTCTCTTTCTGGGTAAAGATGCCTTACCAGAATACAAATTTCTAAAAGCAATTCACTGTATGTGCTATTGTCTTTA
The DNA here is from genome assembly GCA_001675575.1 of Neotoma lepida. NCBI lineage: Eukaryota > Metazoa > Chordata > Mammalia > Rodentia > Cricetidae > Neotoma > Neotoma lepida. Next base: position 776,553 of record LZPO01017292.1, on the reverse strand, counting down.
TGATGAAGCAGTGGCTGAGACAGGTTTGTTTAACTTTTTTTTTCAACCTTCGGTAACCTGACCCCAAATTTCTTTGCCTTCCAGCCTCACAGCAATGCTGTTCTCAACAGTCATCATCTTCAGAGTGTAAAGTTTAGCTTCACCATTTTCTGTCACTTCTATAACTTTGTCATATCCACAGATGGTACCCTTGGCACCTTGGGTGCAGCCTCGTTCGCAGATTGGCAGACTTCCATTTCCCTTATCCGTGTTATATTGTTGACTCATTAACATTGAACTCACAGCCAACAACACCTATCTCTCACCCAAAGGAAGCTGATTGAACACATCTATTTTCTCCCGAGGGCACATCCCAAGCTTTTCCCATCAGAGAGCTCCGTAGTACAGCACATGGGGGTCAATTCAAACACAGAGGTCAGCAGCAAAACTCTCAAAATTCAGAAAACGTGGCACAAATAAGAAAAGGCTAATTGGCAGTATTGAGAGCTATAGCAAGATGGCAGAGTCACCTTGTTTGACCTCAGAGCAAAGCGTGTTGGGAAATCAAAGGTTTGTCATTCTGCACACTCTCTGAGGACAACTAACAAACAACAGCAGCTACTGAGTTAGGAGTTAGGAGAAGATTTTAATGAGCAGATGAGTTTGCAAATGCAGAGACAGTGGACTGAGGGTTAGCTCTGTCCAGTGCTGCCTCAAGAATGGACCACATCAGCTGGCACTGCACCTGGGTGGCTGGGTGTAGCCTCCCCAATGTGGTGGTCTCAAGGAATTGGACTGCTGATTTCTGGATTTCCTCTTTCAACGTAGGTGTGCTCCTGTGTTTGATGTCTGTGATCACACCAAATGTTACTGTGTATTTCTTTCAAAGTAAGTGTGCTCCTGTGTTTGATGTCTGTAATCACACCAAATGTCACTATGTATCCAAACTAAGGACTGGGAGAACTCTGAAGTGCACTTAGTGAGAAAAGCTTACTAACAAAAGACCATGGGCACTGGAGAGATGATGGCTTANAGGGTAGAATAGTCTCTGCTGCTTTGCTGCCCAAATATGAGGATAAGAGTTCAGATCCCCAACACCCATGTACATGCCAGAAATGCATAGNAGCCCACCTATAATCCCACCATTTAGAGGACAAGAGAGCTAGCTAGTGAGACAAACTGAGTCAGTGAGTTCCTGCTTTACGGAGGGACTCTGCCTCAAAATATAAAGTGAAAATATAAGTAAGAAGGACATCTGACATCAACCTCAGGCCTCCATGTGCCACACATATGCACAAACACACACACAAACAAACATGGGCCAGAAAGAAAGGACCATAAAATACAACTTTTTTTCCAAACCTCATTAATTAGCTTATATTGAGCATGAGCAACAAGACACACACAATATAATTAATTACATCATAAATGGGTCCTAGAAAGTACACTTGAGGCAGCATTTTGTGAAAAGTACTGTTTTGTTTTGGCCTCGTAAGAAATTATCAGTGCCTTAGTCATGTTCTCTTTTTGTGAAGAGACATCATGCATGACCAAGGCAACTCTTAGAAAGGAAAGCATTTAACTGGGGCTGGCTTACAGTTTCAGAGGTTTAGTCCATTGTCATCATGGCAGGGAGCATGGTGGCAGGCAGACATGGTGCTGGGGAAGTAGCTGAGAGTTCTACATCTCATTCCCTGGGCATCAGGAAGAAGAAGACACATTGGGATGGGATTAGGCTTCTGAAACCTCAAAGTCCACCCCTAGTGACACACTTCCACCAAAAAGGCAACCCCTGCTCCAACAAGGCTGAATCTCCTAATCCCTCACAAGCAGTGCTGCTCTTTGACGACCAAGCATTCAAATATATGAGCCTGTGGGGGTCATTCTTATTCAAACCACCACAGTCAGCAGGGAGCCACATAGGAAATAAGCCCATCACACGTCCTTCGCTTAGTTTACACAAACCTGTATTCTACCCAGTTAGAAAGTCTTTGTCACTTACTTCTTTAATAAAAAGGACCAAATCATTTATCGCCTAGCTAGGATACTCTTAATTATGCCAGGATATTGGGCCTAGGTCAGGATGGTCCAGGAAACTAGGACTCCTTACCTATGGAGGTACCATAACAAATGTAAACCAGCAACACCTTCAAGGCTGGTTTGGTTGTAATGAATTGTGTCTTCTCAATTATGATACAAATTGCTTCCAAGGGACACAAGCTGAACTCTTCCCTGTAAAGGCACATTGAACAGACCTTAATTGGCTCACAAACTCCTGCAAACTATCTGAGAGATCTGTCTACCTGGGCAGCTTACTTTTGTAAGAAACTAATGATGTGTCCNCAGTGATTAACGACCGCTGTGTTCAGGGGGATGAGGCATTCAGAAGGGACTCCTGCTGCCCTTTATTTGAATATATTACCCTTGATTCCCTGTCTAACTGGACTATATCTGGACTTTATTTCCTATTGTCATTCTGTGTTACAGGCTTTCTAAAGGGCTGGGTTTAAACTTAACCCCTCCCCAATGGAGATGTAACAGCTATCTCTGACCAGGTACATCAAGGTGATAACAGCTATTCCTGTCCCCATTCCGACACTCACCTCTCTCACAACCAAGTCAGGCAAGTGCTAAGACTGTCAATCAACAGTNTGATGGAGTCATGCTGGCATTCTAGATACTCAAGGCACAGTTTTATTTCAGGCTTGGTCCATTCCTGTTCTGCATGTAGGCACAGCTTACATTATTTTGTCCTGCTTGCCAAAGATGCTACTGTTATCACAGTACTGCTTGGCATCTTTTGTGGAGCTGTGATGGAATATGAGTCCCTTGACATTGTCTGCTGTAAATCCTGTGTTTATATGTACACAATATATGCACTAGGCTCCCTGAGGGCAAGTGATTCAGGCATTCCCCAGATTGTCAGAGAGATCACCCAGGACTGGAGAAAGGTCAAAAGGTGGGGGCTGGAGACACAGCTCTGCCATTAAGAGCATGTGCTGCTCTCTCATGAGGACCGTGGTTTGGATGCCAGTCCCCATGGCAGGGGGCTCACAAATGTCTGTAACTCAGGTCCAAAGGATCTGATGATGCCTTCTTCTAGCCCCCAGGGAAACTGGCACGTGCATGTGCATGCACACACTCACACATACACACACACACACAAAATACATCTTGAAAAACAATTGAGGAGTCTGGCAGTGGTGGCGCACGCCTTTAATCCCAGCACTCAGAAGGCAGAGGCAGGAGGATCTATGTGAGTTCGAAGCCAGCCTGGTCTACAAAGAGAGTTCCAGGACAGCTAGAGCTACACAGAGAAACCCTGTCTTGAAAAACCAAAAAAGAAAAGAAAACAAACAAACAAAAAAAACAATTGAGAAAAGTCAAAACAGACATCCCTGGCTCAAAAGGAATGTCATTCCACAGGCAGATGAATGTTTCTGTGTGCATTTTTACATACCCATAAAAGCTGTGGCCTGTCCCCAAAATGTCACAGTCAATCTCCACGTTCGGGTTCTTCTGACATGCCCCAGGTACACAAGCCTCTCCCCTTATTCTTTTATGTAGCTGCCTCTGTCTCTCCGGCACGAATTCCACTGGGGTTTAAAGCACCAGGAACTCTTCCTTGTGCCCTTTATGAGCCTGTTAATTCTCCCATTCCAGAGAGCCCTCCCTGCCCTTACCCTGCTCACGTATTGATAGAAATTAANGTCGCCTCCTCTGTGTTTGGGGAAACTCAAGACTCCATCTTCTATTATCTGCTTGGGTGAAGAATGTTTTGTGGAGAGAAGGGGAAACATGGACTTTCTACAAAAATAAAATCAAACCAACATTTCCAAGATGTTCCTCTTTAGACTTAATGACGCTCCAATCTGATTTTAAATTTTCCACAGCCTTGCACAGGGTAAATCTTCATGAGAGAATCTGGTAACCAGGACAGTTTGGGGACTGGGCTGCTCCTGAGTTAAATACAGTAGAAGTTCTGAGAATATATCCTTCAATCTTTGATCCTCATTCGTGATACCAAATTATTTTAAAAAGCTTAGAGTAAATGAAGTATATGCTTAAGGGCGTGAGGGTCTCGGTGCCCTCCTGATTCCATACACAGAGGTGATCAGACTTCTTAGCCTGATTTTCTTTGTAAATGGTCATGCGCACAACAAGCTTTTATGAATATAAGTGACTTCAAAGTCAAACAAACTATGTCTAAAAATCAAGGAGACCCTGGGGCTGGGGAGATTGCTTAGTCAGTAAAGGGCCCACCACACACACACAGACACACACACAGACACACACACACAGACACACACACACAGACACACACACACAGACACACACACACACATCCATACACATACACACATGCGTACACACACATACACACACACATGCATACACACACACATACACACACACGCATACACACACATACACATGCATACACACACATACACATGCATACACACACATACACATGCATACACACATACACATACATACACACACATACACATGCATACACACACATACACACGCATACACATGCATACACACACATACACATGCATACACACACATACACATGCATACACACACACATACACACATGCATACACACACATGCATACACACACACATGCATACACACACACATACACACACACATACACACGCATACACACACACATGCATACACATACACATGCATACACACACACATACACATGCATACACACACATACACATGCATACACATACACATGCATACACATACACACACATGCATACACACACGCATACACACACACATGCATACACACACACACATACACACACGCATACACACACATGCATACACACACACGCATACACACACACATACACACACACGCATACACACACACATGCATACACACACACAGGCACACACACGCACACACATACACACACGCATACACACACATGCATACACACANACATGTGGGCACAGGATCTGAGTTCAAGTGTCTGCACCAATATAAAGCCCAGGGAAGGTCAAGCATGTCCTGTCCTTCTCGCAATGGGGAAGTAGAGACAAGCAAGTCACCAGGGCTGACCAGCCACTCTAGACAGCTGGTCTCTGGGTTCAATGACATGCGCTGTCTCAAAAGATAAGGTGGAAGGGTAGCAGTGGGAGACCCCCAATATCAACCTCTGGCTTCCACACACATTCCCACACACTTGTACTTGCGCCCACATGCACACACATACACTATACACACCAAAGTAGAGGAGACTTGGGCCCTGTCCTTCAACGCTGACATTTTTTCTGTATAGACTCTCCTGTTTATAAGGATGAATCCAGAACAAGGCTGTGGTTTTAATGATCTCCTTCTTGAGCCTTTGACCCTGCAGGCAGCGTTCTGATTTTTTCTACCCAAAAGAAGTGTCGGTGCATAATTCTCTGTGCCCTTCACCTCTCTGTGTGAGTTGCCTGAGGAGCAGGGATTACAGGATCATTGAACANTGCCCTTTTAAGGTTGTTTCAAATCTGCAAGAATTTGGCCCATTTTCTCCAGGGTAACTCTGTCTTTGCAGTCTTTACCTAGCTTTCTTTTGTTAAGAATGTAATGAGAGCGAGCCTCCAGAGCTCAGAGATAGACAAACCAGAGCTGCTGAAACCCCAGTGAAGCTGTCAGCAACCCCTCCCTGGAGGATAGTTCCATGGGTACCCGGGGATGACCGCACTCTGGGAACAGGGTCTGTGTGGCTTGTAGGTTACTCTCTGGTTCAGGGTATGCAGCAAGACTTCTGGCCACTATGTGGAGGCTGCACTTTTTACTTTCTANATTGACCATATTTTGACTATACTGAAGACCACAAGGTGGAAATCCACCCCATCTCCAGACTAGTTTCTCATCTGAGTGACTGCAGATTTCATCTGTGTGGTGTCCAGAAGCTATTCTGTCCTCCTGTGACCATCCCGTGACCTCCTATTAGAAGTAACCAATTTGTGCCTCATTTTGAACTTCAAAGTGTTTCACCATCAGTTGCCAGATAAACCCCACAATGTCCCATTCAAAGGGGCACAAAAGGGCATGGGCCAAGCTTTCTTGGTGGTTACAATAAACGTCTCAACCTTGTGATTTTCTACTTTGGGTTGCCCATGTCAAAGACACACTCAGAAAATGCAGAAATGTTTGCCAGACCCGCTAGGATAAGTATTTCTACCCTGTAAATAACAATATTTTGTAAATACAGAACAGCTTTACATCAAAGTTCATCAGGCTGTGTTTCAAAATTGAAACTAATTTCTTGAATAGCCNCATGTGGCTTCAGGGGCAGGGAAAGGAAAGAGAGGGGAGGAACACTTGCTGAGTTTGAGTCTGTCCTGTGTTGTCACACACTTGATCTCACTTAACTCGTACAGCAGAGCCAGAAGTTGATGTCACATTTTTCTGTTTTGTTTTCTGTTTCTTACTGCAGTACTAGAAACTGAGCCTCGGGCCTCCTGCACATTAAGCAACATTAACCTCCACCCTAGCCCTCTTTTTACTTTTGACTGTTTTTAGTCAGGATCTCATAAAGTTGCCCTAGTTGGCTTCAAACTCACAATACAGTCCAGGCAGTCCTTGAACTTGNGACCCTCCTACATCAGCCTCCAGAGTGGCTGAGATGATGGGTCTCTATCCCAAAGCCTGGCTATTAATTCCTTATTATATAAGGGGAAACTGAGGCTCAAAGAGGTCCCATAACTTGCCCAAGGTCATTCCAGTCAGCAGAGTCAAGATGTGAGAGTACATGTAGATTATGCTAACAGTTTCCTCATAGAAAAGCATTTCCTGGGGACCAGTCACCACAAGCAGAAACCCAGCATCCCACTGTATAAACTAGTAAGTGGCCTAGAAAATGGAGTACCATACCAGAAAGAAAAAAAGCATCCAGGAGAGAAGTGATAAGGGCCTACCCTCAGAAATGGCCCCAGCCCAGTCCTCAGGGCACGTCTGATTGGCTCTCCATTCCCCTGACAGCTAGGATGGCCTGAGCAGGCTCAGCCAGAAGGCACTGGGACGTCCAAAAACTGCCAGGGTGGGAAAGGAAGCAGATGCAGGTCAAGGCCAAGGTGGAGCAAGGGGTGACCTCATAGTAGGGTTCTAGGGTAGTGTCCTGGGTATAGTGAGTCACGTTGGACTCACGGATAGAATATGGCAGGAAGTATCTTTGGTAAAGAGCAGAGGGTAGAGCGTTGTGTGACTTTTCCTGGGGAGACGTGAACCCCAGACAGGGTACCAATGAGAGCAGAGAAGCGATTCCACCCAAGCCTANGTGGGTGAACCAGTGAGTTTACGGGGCTTACATACAAGAGCATGGGTGAGGCACTACTTAGAGGCTCACAGATGACTCAAAGCCAGACCCAGCATGGGACTCACCAGAGCTCCATCCCTGGAACTCCACACACAGCTGCTGGCTCCACCAAAGAGTCTTCTCTCCCAGGCAATTTATGTTACATATATTGCCTTGTGGAGGGGCCTCATGGGTCCTGCAACTTTCTCTCTTGCTCTAGAAGGGGGTGCAACTGGGAGGAAATGTCTACTACCCAACAAGGATCAAGTCAGAGCAGAGGTGAGGCCAGAGGACCCAATAATGGTATTCAGAAAATTAGTGCATAAACCAGAAATGGACAAGCTCCGTAGGGAGAGTGGGTGTCCAGGTGCTGGACTAAAATGGACATGCAGAACAAGGCACTTGGCAGGGAAGCCCCATTCCCAGGACACCCTCAGCATAACCAAAATTATCCCAGAAGCCAATAGAAGATCTCCCCAGCACTGTGCCTGGTAAGCCAGGCAGGGTCTGACAGGAATCCCAGAAAACACCCGGAAAGCCCTGAGCTAGCCAGTGTCGACTGGATGAGGAACAAGAAAAATAAGTTGAAATCTTCCATAACCAGAAAACACACTGAGAGTCTGGCAATAATGACAGGGGTGTTTTGTTCAGAAAATATGCTGACTTTGTCTCCCGGCTAGGAGTTCAGGAGATGACCTAGGGATGCCTCATTAAATAGGGTGGAGAGCCACAGGGGAGGACACCTGATACAGACCTCCAGCCTCTATGTGCACAAGAGCAGTTGAGCACACCCTCACACACACGCACACACAGGTATGTACNACATGCNTGTAAACGTACGATCAAATTGGAAGGTTTAACTAGAATCCATATATAAAAATGAAGTGAAGGCGAAAGCTTAAATTCTCAGGCACAGGCAGCCTCCCTCTCTGGAGGATGGGGGAGAAGGGAGGTGCACCAAGAGATGGAGACAGCAGGTAAGCAGGCTACACTGTGCTCTGAAAAGGCCTTCACCATCACACACCTGCTGGGATGAGCACAAGCAGCCGTTAAACTTGGACCATTTTGGAGAGAATCGCAAGCGAGCCAACTACCATCATCCCCTCCCAGCTCCCCAGTTAAGCCCGGCATCTGCTGAGTCCTNAGGTCTGACCGCTCCTCCAAGCAAAAGTGCAAACACTGCCCGAGTACCTGGGTGCCTGGGAGCTTTGGAAACTAGGAGGGCATGGGGCGCCTTCTGAGACCAAGCCTGGGCAGGATATGAAAGCTCAGCACACAGCATCTGTCTAGCACACAGGCAAGGGGGTTTCTGGAAAAGGAAAGACATTCCTGAGTTGCATTAAAGGAAAACTCTCTCTGCTGTCTGATACTAAGACGTTACTTTCTGATTCGTCATTTTCTCCTTATTTACAGGTTTAGTTGGCTTTCTATGGCTATGATACCACAACTAAAAGCAACTTTGAGGGGGGTAAATAAAAGAGTTTATCTTGTTTACCTTTTTAAGGATCCCAATTTTGCTTCTAGTTTCAAAGCGGTCGCTGTCCCTCTACCCCCGAACATGACACTGTGTTTCCAGAAAGTTCCTTTTGTGTTATTGTTGTTCCTGNAATAAGGAAGCTGAGTGGCGCTAAATCTAGGTGTGGACTCTNTAACTGAGGCCACTTTGTTTTAGTGACTCTATATCCTGGAGGGTTTCTTTAGCTCAGAAGTTTGTCACACCCCATGTCTCCCACTTGTTCTAACNTCCTGAAGTGCACGAGGTCTCTCTGGGCNCCTCTCGTCACTTCTCTTCCTGTCACNTTCATGTNCTGTGACCCTTGGTTTCCATTCAGCAACGAGGCACTGCTCAGGCTCATGTCTACTCAGCCAGCAGCACTCCATTCTGCAGCATTAGATCTGGTATATGTTGCTGATTTCCAGTTCCGGTCCTGCTCCCAAGGTCCCCATTTCCAGCTCTTTGGCAGAGCTTTCCCACTCAGGAATCATGTGTGGGTCCCTCCTGCTCCTTACAGAACCCTCTCCTTGGAAGACATTCTCTCTGGGTGTTTTGTTTTGTTTTGTTTTGTTTT
>LZPO01017292.1:725576-736922 GCA_001675575.1 Neotoma lepida | reverse complement strand
ATACAGAACTAACATTTCAGGACAAATAGCCAATGAGCCTAAAAATAATTTATTTTTATTCCCCATTAACTGTGCTAAGCACCTTTCTATTTAATGAAAGACTTTATAAATCACCATAAAAGAGAAATATTTCCGGAGCCAACCTTTAGAAAGATGTCATCTGTCACAATACTACAGATTTCCAATCACTCCTCAGAACCCTCAGGAGATTGGACCCAGGGCCCCTGTGATGGTTCATCTTCACTGTCAGCCTAATTGAATTTAGAATCACCTAAAGNCAGTAGCACACAGCTCTGGGTGTGTCTGTGAGGATGTTTCTAGAAAGGGAACAATTCACTCTGAATCGGGGTGACACATTGCCACAGGCTGAAGGCTTGGATAGAATAAAAGGGGACACACAGAGAAAGGCCTCCCTTCTACCCCCTGCTAAGCCAGAAAGTGGGCAGCTTTCTTCTACCACACACAGCTGTTGAAATGTCCTGCCAAACACATGGGAGCAAAGGACCACAGGTGGAGCCCTCTGAATTGTGAGCCAAAATAGATCTCTATTCCCTTCAGCTCTATCAGGCATTTTAGCCTTAGCAATGAGATAAAAATAACTACCCCCCACCCATGCCCTGCCATACCAAAATCTGGAGTGCCTCTTCAGTCTTCGAGGTATTTTTTCCCCTCAACTCTGCAAGAGGAAAAATGATATGGGTGACTTCTGCACACAGAAATGCAAATAGCTGGAGGGAGGGGGAACAGGGGTTGGTATGTAAAATGATCAAACAAACAAACAAACAAATAAATAAATAAATAAATAAATAAATAAAAAGGAAGAAGTGTAAATAGTTGTGTCTGGCTGAAGTTGGTTACTGATCCCTTTTCAGATTTGTCCCTGCATCCTAGGTCTGACTTTATGGACACNGGGACACCCTAGTGGTGTCCTTGTCAGCCAAGAGTTAATAATAAAATCTTTGACAGGTTCATTTTTTTGTCACCATGAGAATCATGACNGAGCTTTCTTCAAAGACTCCTTTGGCATCACAGGAGGACCATGACTGTTCAGCCAATCGGAAGCTACAAAGCCAAGCTTCTGTGTCCTAGAATGTCGTAACACTTGCAAGAGGCAGCATTTGTGACAGGGTCAGGAACTGGTCATCGGAAGACTGCGCTGCTTTTGAGAGTTGCCACTGGCGGTGAAGCTCTGTGCCCCACTCTCAGACTCAGTTTCCCCTCTCTGAAGCAGTGACGATGATTCCTAACATCTCTGCTTTCTATGCTTCTGCACTGTCAAACTCATCTGGCCCTGCCTTTGAACAAAGGACTCATGATGAAGCACGGATGTAAAGCTCTGTCCTATTAGAAAGTACAGTACAGGTCCACAGCATCCTAACTTGAGTTAAGACACAGCTTCCAAAAATAAAAATAAAAATCTTGGGACTGGACAGATGGCTCAGTGGTTAAGAGAACTGGCTACTCTTCCAGAAGTCCTGAGTTCAATTTCCAGCAACCACATGGTGGCTCNCAACCATCTATAATGAGATCTAATGCCCTCTTCTGGTGTGCAAGCATACATGCAGACAGAACACTGTATATATGATAAATAAATAAATCTTTTAAAAAAATCTCTGCTGACCCATCCTGCCCTGTGAATGCAGGATGGCAGGATGCTCCCAACAGCCAGACTCTAGACTCTGTGAGAAAGACTTACACACAGCTGAAGATTGCAGGGAAGACCAGGACTTGAGCCTCTTACAAGGGATGCTGGGTCAGTGATGCAGGTGGACTAGGTGAGCAATGCCTACAAGCTCAGGCTGGCTGCAACTACTGTCAGATGCAGTGGGGCTTCCAAGTGGGGATGCAGGAAATTATCCTACAGTGAAAACTACCATCCCAAGCCAAAATTATCACTAATTAATCAAACACTGTAGTGAACAAATATGNCAGGCCTTGTCAATTTGAATTTTTCAAAGGAAAAGGAAATACCTGAATTGACACACTGAAGTCCATGAATTCTGCATAAATACATACATATACATCCAGAATATGCATATTCTTCCTTTTAACTGCCAACAGTGAAAATCTCACCAAACAGTAAGAAGCCTTAGGATGCTGTTCATTTGCAAGCTTTGTTGGCCTNGGTTTACTACCTGGCAGGGAGGGCAGTGGGTGAGAAGGCTCCACTCTCTGGCCACAGCTTTGGAACAAGCTCATTGCTCATGTCATGGGGTATCTTCAAAGAGGCTCTAAGAAGTGTCTGCAGAGCAGAGATGGAAGGAATGGATGCTCTAGAGTCCACTTTATGATGTTCATCTCAACTGTCAACTTGACTGCATTTAGAATCAGCCTTAGAGACACAGAGCTGTGTCTGTGAGGACCTTTCCAGAGAGACTTGCCCTAAACGCGGGCAGCACCTTCCAATTGGCGTTTGAATCATTAATCTTGACTGTCACCTTGATGGGATTTGAATCACCATGGAAACAGATTTCTGGGCACATCTGTAAGAGATTTCCTAGATTAGGCTCAGTGAGGTGGGACAACCCATCTTAAGTGAGGGTGACACCATCCTTTGGTCTGGGGTCCCAGACAGAATAAAATGGAGAAGGTGAGCTGAGCACCAGCGTTCGTCTCTCTGTGTCTTGACTGAAGATGCAAGGTGACCGGCTCCCTCATACTCCTGCTACCATGCCTGCCCTGCAATGGTAGATGTACTGTCAAACTATGGGCCAATTATCCCATCCTTAAGATGCTCTTCACAGGCGTTTTGTCACGGCAATGAGAAAAGTGACTATTTATGGTCCAAAGAAAAAGCAGGGAGCACCTGTCTGCCCTAGTGAGTACATCTGTCAGGGCTGCTACCAGCCTCCTCTGATGTCCGACTTCAGCTTCATCAGCTTCCCAGTGGGGATTAAATGTCAGTGGTTCTCCAGCTTCTGGGCTGGCAGCACCTGATTGGGACTTCTGAGGCATCTCCAGCACGTAGAGAATCCAACCTGTAACAGGTAAGCCAATCTAATAAGCCCCCTTTTATGAAATACATACATTCTACTGGGTCTGCAGTGTGGGTGTGCCATGGGATGGCTGTTGGGTCCTACTCCTTCAGGAGAATCCATAAGATGATAGAGGAGGAGTCACTTGGGTCCTCCCATTGCAGGGGCCACACTGCCCAGAAAGCATGGAAGTGGCTGCACACAGATGAGTCCCAAACACACAGAAGTCCCAACGATCTTTATGAACACTTTCATCCTGGCTTCACTCTGTCTTCCATTTCTGTTTCCCTAGAGGACAATGTCTAGTCATTTGCATATTCATTATTCAAACTCCATGTTTCTTATTTCTTTCACTTCACACTATTAATCACCNTGAACTACGTTTCGAAACAACTCCTTTCTGGAGGCCACATTTTCTGCATCACCACTAACCAAAGAAAAATCATATTTTATCTTGGAAAGTTCACTGTCATAGTTTAAGTTGTCCCTGGAGCCATTAAACTCCTGGTTCTAGAAGCCGTGTATATTTTATGACCCATTTCCTGTTAACAGGCCCTAAATCCTCTGTGAAGAGTGGTCATTAACCAGAGGAATGCTTTCCAGTCAATGGGCCTTTTTCTCAAAGTCTTGCGGAGCACATGTCTCTTTTGGGGATTGACACATTCAGTTCCCTGTTCCGGCTGTCAACAGGAGTTTCCCAGCTGAGGCCAGGAGAACCTGTCCTCAACTTCATTTCCTCCCTACAGCCATGTCTTTCTACTTCTTCAGTGTGAGTTCATTCTATAATTTAGATGTCATATATAGTAGCACTTGTCTTTCACTCAAAACAAACAAACAAAAAAACCAAAGGACAGCTTCCTAGAACATGTTCGTTTCTACCTGCATGAGATATGAACAGAGTTTTGTACCCAGAAATCCTTCTGCTAGGAGAAGGTAGATAGATAGATGACAGATAGATGGTAGATAGATAGATAGATAGATAGATAGATAGATAGATAGATAGATGATAGATAGATAAATAGATGATAGATAGATAGATAGATAGATGATAGATATAGATAGATGATAGATGATAGATAGATGATAGATAGATAGATAGATGATAGATAGATATAGATAGATGATAGATAGATAGACAGACAGATAGATAGATGATAAATATAGATAGATGATAGAGAGAGAGAGAGAGAGAGGATAGATGATGATAATGATGATGACAAGACAGACAGATGATAGACAAATAATATGTAGATAATAGGTATGTAGCTAGATAGATGATAGATAATAGATGATTGATAAATGATAGATAGAAAAATAGGTGATAGATTGTCTTCATATCTGTGTAACAGATATCTGTGTAACAGAGTATCATATCTGTGTAACAGAGTATCATCCAAAAGAGACCCTGCCTCCAACATAGATGAAAACAAACAGCAGACAATATGTTAAGTAAACTAAGCCAGAAAAAAGAAAAATAGCATATATTCTTACTTATGTGTGGAAGTACACAAAATCTAATAACTTAAAAAGTAAGGCTGTGGTTATCAGGGCTCAGTGAGAGGGCATTTGTCACCAAGCCTGACAACTGAGTTTGATCCCTGGATCCCATATGATGGAAGGAGAGAACCGACTCCTACCAGGTGTCCTCTGGCCTCCACCCACAAAAATAAATAAATAAATAAACAATAAATTTTTAAAAATGTGACTACCGGGGGGCAAGGAGAGGAAAGGANAAAGAGAGAGATACGGGGCACAGGCAGAGCTGCCTGTAGTGGCAGGAATTAGTATGGACGTCACAGGTTCAGCACAAGGACCATGTTACAATATTGTATGACTACTGGAAATTCACTGAGAGAGCTGAATTTAAATGCTCTTCTAACACATGTGAGCAAGGTCGTTAGAATGGAGAAGACATGCCTGGCAACTGTAACCCTTTCTCTGAATACATCCAACATTGTGTTGTTTGCTTTGTAAGCATCAACTCAAATAAAGAGGAAAACACTTTGCTTTTAAGAACTGTAAGTGGTAAAAGCTTTTAACTTTTAAGAGCTGTAGAGAGTGAATGGCTCAGAGTGTCGCCCTGGAAACGAAAGTATGAGCACAGTATTGCTTCCCCAAACTCACAGCAGTGCTTCACCAAACTCTTTGTTTTGCTGTGACCACCATCTGCAAGAAAGCAAGCTTCCTCCCACACTCCTTGTCCCTAGCCACATCTGGGAATTCCCCCAGGGAGGCCTGTGAGATCATGTACAGTTTCCAGTTTCCTGTGGAGATTTGGGACTTAGCGTCCAGACAGGATGGACAAAGCTCAAATCCCAGCTGAGGCTCCATGCTTGCCCCCTCCCAAGTTAAACTGTGAAGGTTTTGTGTACTTCTATTTCCTCTAGATCTCAGCTCTAGAAGCAAAGAACTTCAATCTTGGAGCGGGGTGTGTCATACCCTAGGGACCAGTAGGTCTAAGCCTCCCTGAAAGGGGATTAACCCTCAGGAAGATCGGGAGATTCAGACTTCCATCTGCCTTGCACACAGTGTGACCAGTCCTGGTTTGTCTGTGATGTGTCTGAGAACTTAGACCTGAGAGAACTAGTGCATCGATTACATTCCTGGGTTGGGCACCTGTCTGTATTTTCTGTGTCCTTTGTTCTCTGCCCTAGAGAACTCTGAGTTGAGGGTGAGAGACATCACTACCTCTTCTCCCAAAGACATCTGAGCAGTCCAGGGAGAGAACATTTCCTTTTACATCCCCACTCCTCCATTCATAAATCCGTGCGGAAATGGTGACATAGCTCAGTGGCAGAGAATGCATGCAGCATGTACGAGACCCTGGGTTCTGCTCCCAGCAACAAAACATGAAGAAAATTTTAAATCAGCATGGACATGCCTACCACCATGAGTCATCTTTAACCAGCCGCCAGATCTTCCCTCTTCAGACAGTGTTTTGAGAGTCTGCAGTAACCATGCCATGCTTCCCCTTGGTAGGAAAGCTTGTCAAGTCGAGTATAGCCAATGATCTACGCCCCCAAAGCCCATCTCCAAACACAGGCCAATGGAACAGGGCAACACCTGCCCAAGCATTATAAGACACAGTAAAATCAGACTTACTTCCTGGTTCTTCCACCTGACTAGGCTTCATTCTTGTATTTCTGAAAAAAAAGGGGGGGGGCTTCCTAGAGAGAGAGAGAGCATCCTCAATGGATGTGTCAAAAGGACACTTCTCCACTTGGCCCCCATTCCCATCCTGCCTCATTTGCTGTAGTAGTTTTAGCTTTATTATTATTATCTGTGCTTCATACGATGGGGAGGGAAGGGTCCTTTTAACATATTAATTACGATGGGGAGGGAAGGGTCCTTTTAACATATTAATAGATGCTCCACAAAAGAGGGGACATGAACAAAAAATATATAAAATGTTGCTCACGGTCATGAGCCACCACTCCACAACTATTCCAAAGAGTATAGATAGCAATGCTGGGGAGGAAATGGGACCCTGGCAGAACTGTGAGGCCATCTTACTTCCTTGGCAAGTTGTTGACGAGTTTCTTACAAACCAAACACGTATCTACCCTTTGCCCTACACAAGCCTACTCACAGTAAACAGAAGCATCATATTCACAAAAGAACACATAGAAAAGTGTTCATATCACCTTGATCAAAACAGCCCAAACAGGAAAATAGAAAATAACTCAAATATCTATTACATGGAGAATTGAGAGGNAAAAAAAAAAATTCAGCAACATCACCATGCAGTGACTGCCACACTCAACCACGAGGAAAGACAAAGGTCTGATTCATACAGCAACACAGATGACTCTGGAAGACATGTTTACCCAGACACAAGAGTAGGTATCTATGGGCTAGGAGAATATCTTGGTGGTAGAATGTTTCCCTAACCTGCATGTGGAACTGGGTTTAAATGAGAAATGCTCCCCTTAGGCCCAGGCATTTGAACACGTGATTTCCCCCTACTACTGGTGGTGCTCTGGAAGGCTTTAGGAAGTATGGCCTTGCTGCAGGAAGTAGGTCATTGGGGGTGGGCTTTGAGAGTATACAGCCTCACTCTACTTCCTGTTCCCTCTCTCTGCTTCATGCTTATGGTTGAGGATGTGAGCTCTCAATGTCCTGTTCCCGTTGCCATGCCTCCCTCATGCTGCTATGCCTCTGGGCCATGATGGACTCTCACTCTCTGGAACTATAAGTGCAAATAAACTCTTCCTTCAGTTGCCTTATCCATGGTGTTTTATCACAACAGAAAAGTAACTAATACAACACTGTGGCCAGGTGGTGAGGATACAAACCTTTGAGAGTAATGGGAACTTTCTTGGCCCAGATGTAAGTAACCCCAGAGACTTACCGCACTGNAAAGTCATTGGTCATCAAAAAGCAATCTGACTCAGTGGCTCTTGAGTTTGTTGTCTCACACTGGTAATGATTAAAACCATACACACATGGAATAAGTGATGGGNAAACAGGTTTATTAAGAGAAATTAAGGAAATATAAAAGAAACTCTGGAGAGCAGGAGGGTCCAAAGAGTAGGAAAACAGCTAAGCTGCTAATCGATGTCTTTTTAATGGGACTATGGCAGAAANTGGAAAAGTGTTGAGGCAATTCCTATTGAGACTGCCTCAATCTTGGAGCTCAAGGATGGAGAGATAACTCAAAGGCTAAGAGCAATTGTGCTTGCAGAGAACCTTGGCTGTATTCCCAGCAACCACATAGTAGTTCACAACTATCCAGAACTTCAATCCCAGAGGGTCCAAGAGCCTCTTCTGACCTCTGTGGGCACCAGGTACACATGTGGTACACAGACATATATGCAAGCAAAACAGCCATATACACATAAACATAAAAATAAAATAAATAAATTGAAAATTAAAAAAAAAAAATCCCTGAGCACATCACAAATCAAGCCAGTTAGGGGTTCTGCACTATNTACTTTCTTCTGACTCAACCAGGGAGATGATCATGTGATGTTCACATGCTGCTCACCCACTTAGGGCATAGCTGTCCGTCTCTAACTGCTGTTTCAGTAGCTGCTGACCTTGACTATCTGCTGGCCATTAACCGTGACCAGAATCTGCCCTCCAACCTTGCAAGTAAGTGTTGCTGGCTCCAACCTGCTCTAGTGGGTGTCTTTCTGGCTGCTAACTGAGCTGGGCTCTCTGTGTGGCCAGCCTGTCGTCTCTATTGTGAGTCTGTCCCATCACCACATACAGGAAGCTAACTCCTCGCTCTGCATCAGTCCATCGTTTCTGTGTCTCCTCAGGTATTAAAGAGTCATTGCAAGATTAATCCACAAGCAGTTAGACAATGATAGANGGACTCCACAGTTAAGAAAGTCAGAGTTATNCTAATGTCCATTCTGTGGAGACTGACCAAAGGAGGGCAAGAAGGAACATTCTGGAGTGATTGAGATATTGTACATAGTCATGAGGTGCTGGGTTTCCATTTGTCAAAACTCACGAAACTGAATGCTAATTATTTGAGCTTTATATGTGCAAAAACATTTCTAGGGCCAGTGAGATGGCTCAGCAGGTCAAGTCCCTTGCCTCCCAGCATGATGACCTGAGTTTGATACTCCAGACAATGTGAAAGAAGTGACTCCTGCAAGTTGTCCTCTGACCCCTACAAATGCACTGTGGTTCACACTCCCCAAGTCTTAAATAAATAATGTAAAGGACTAGAGAGACAGCTAAGTGGTTAGGAGCACTTGCTGCTCTTACAGACGACCTAGGTTTAGTTCCCAATATCCACACCAAATGGCTCACAGTGCCTGTAACTCTAGTTCTAAGGGATCCAATGCCTTGTTCTGGCCTCCAGAGGTACCAGGACACACATGGTGCAAACAGTCAAGCCCATACAGATACACAGAAATAAAATAAGAAATTATATTTTTTAAGTAATAAAATATTTAAAGAAAAAAAAGAATCTTTGCCTTTAAAACTTTCTGTAAGATTCTATACTATAGTTTTGATAAGTAAAAGTCAAAACAAGCAAAATAATTTCTGTAAAACGAGGATGTTTCATTAGAGAAGAAACAGATTGATGACTGGAAATGACACATTTGTGCTTTGGAGCCCTGGAACACTCTCATTCTTAGCCTTGAGCAAGACTATTGGTTCATAATCATTTGTTAAAGCNTGCATTCACACTTTCATGCGTGTTAATTTCAACAAGTAAAAATAACTTTTAAGAGCCAGGCAGTGGTGGCGCACACCTTTAATCCCAGCACTCAGGAGGCAGAGTCAGGTGGATCTCTGTGAGTTTGAGGCCAGCCTGGGCTACTGAGTGAGTTCCAGGATAGCCAGGGCTACACAGAGAAACTCTGTCTTGAAAAACCAAAACAAAGGTAATAATAATTTTAAGATATGATAACAGCATTCCTGCTCTAAAAAGTCCTTCTGCTTGGCTCTAGAACAGGGTTCCGCATCCCATCACCCTTATCCTTTTCACCCATTTCCCCATGAATTTATTTAAAATGAAGCAGATTAGCTATCTTTTGGGGTTTTTTATTGTATTCCCCTCCAATAGCCTTAAGGTTTTTTGTTTTTATCAAATAACTTATCACAGTATTTTTAAATGTATATTTTCTTATTTATATAGAAGATAAGCTGATAGTAGATAATGTGTAGAAAGACAGACAGATAGATAGATGATGGATAGGTGATTGATAGATGACTGATGGATAAATATGTGAGTTATAGATGATAGATAGAGTGATAGAGAGAGATAGAAGATAGATAGATAGATAGATAGATAGATAGATAGATAGATAGTAGATAGATAATAGATAGATGATAGATAGATAGATAGATAGATAGATAGATAGATAGATAGATAGATAGACAGACAGACAGATAGACAGATTCCTATGAACACTGCATTTTCAGAATTCTGGGATAACAGGATCCTAATTATTTTACTTTCTGTGACTCAAAAGCTTGCAGTTTCTATGGTAATATATTACCTCCAGCCATACCCAATGTTCTGAGATTCCTCATAATTGGACTGTGACATTTGATTTCAAATCCCCAGTATGAGACTGAGTGAACTGCTCATCATTTTGACAGTGTGTTTTACAGTGAAACACAAATAGCCATGCATTCAGACTGCACATCAAACACGTTTGGAGTGTGTTAAGTATTCTGAAAGGAGTGGCAGTGCTTTTATTTGGTAGAACTATCCACAGTAGGCATGGATGGGAGTGGATATAGGCAGCATCTATCTCCAAGTCCACACAGAAGGCAGATACCTGGAGATACCAGGGGGACTCATATTTAAAACTTGCCTTTAAACATGATCTTTGATTATCATACTGAACAGCAAGACTCCAATGAGCATAGTTGTACATTCAGCCTGTTTTAAAAAACCGGGGATGAAGAATCACAAGCACTTTGTAATATGTTCCTGATTTGCCTTCCATGTCTCTAGTGAATGTGCTTGTCTGCAAGATTTTTTTTTTTTTTTGCCACCAGAAGACTGAAAAGAAGGAAAAGAAATACAGATTGCCCCACCCATCTCAGGCATCACCAAGAAGCCTCTCCGGTTCTCAGGCTAGCCCTCCAGGGCTGAGCTGAAGAGATTGAAGCATGTGGTCAGAAGCNTCAGCCAGGCCAGGGAAGCCAATGGCACAAAAGACCTACCCAGCATTATCTGCTATTCTCGGCAAAATTACTCTGCAGCTGTTTCCAATAGAAATGTTCCCTCCTGGACACTCACAGGAAACTTACAAGCCCACNAGGCCCCTACCTGAGGTCTGTAGCAGTGAACAGTTGCTGGGGAAGAAGAAACTCTTTTCAGGGGTGTGCCTGCAGGGACCTCCACAGTGTGGTTTGTATGAGTTCTCACCAGTGCTGGGGTGGGCTTCTTTCAGAGCTACAACTGCCTCAGTGAACCCTGCTCCTGGAAGCAATCCCTCAAAAGCTTCTTGTGTCATCAAGCTGGACTTGTTGGAAATCTCTCCTTAAACTGGGTGAAAAGGAGTTTCTGTGCAATTCCCCAGGATAAGAAACACAGCAAGAATAAGAAACAACTCCAGAATGCCAGCTTTTCCACAGGTGTGTACATCCACATCTGCCCCATGTGCCTGGCTAGTCCATTTGAAGTCCTAGATACACAGTGTATTCACTGCTTTTCTGTTGTGACCAAGGTAACTTATGGAAGGCAGAGTTTACTTTGGCTTACAGTTCTCCATGGATAAGAGTCCATTGTAACAGCATGACAGCAGGATCAGGGNATTAAAAGTTCCCATCATCAAAAGCAAGCACAAAGCAAGAGCACAAAGAACGAGCGAACTGCAAGTAGATCCAGGGTTTAGGCTCTCAAGGTCTGATTCCAGGGACATATGTCCTCCAACAAGGCCACCTCTTCTAA
>LZPO01017292.1:698331-711021 GCA_001675575.1 Neotoma lepida | reverse complement strand
GTGTGTGTTTAAAGACAGCTACCAGGACGGACGGACCCTACATTTTAGAGTTTGAAGAACAAACATTTCCCAGAATGACAAGCAGGTAACCCACTGTTTTCTGACTAAATCAGGTGTTCCTTCCTATAGGAGTGTCCTATTANAGTCTTGGTGAAGCTGTGTTCTCTGAGCTGGTAAGGAAGTGGCAAAGAATAAAGAAGTGTCTAGAGGCCCCAGGACTCTTGGTCCTTACGTGGTCCCCTCAGAACCTCTCCAACTTCACCTCATCCTCTCCATCCTCGCTGGTTTCTTTCTGTTCTATAACCATGCACAGTTCTTTCCAGCCTCAGGGTCTCTGCACTTGCTGCCCCTTCCCCACTGTATCTGACCTCACTTCTCCAGGACCTGCTCCAGCCCCAATGCCCAAAGCANTTTCTTTGTTCTTCACAGCACCCATCATGGGCATGTGGCTCTTTCCATCTCCATCCTAAACCCCTAGTGGTATGAGCAGGTCTGCCTGTCTCTCTGGGGCTTGTCCCCTCTCAGGGCCCTGCCCAGGGGGTCAGCACATGGTAGGGGTAAATAAATACTTCCTCAATAGCTCTNGCTGCTCTTTAGAGGGTAGTATTTGGCAGCCCAAGGAAGACATTTATTCTGGTTTTGTGGAATTTTATTTTATTTTTCAGAAAGGAGGATATATTTACTTGATTCTGAAATATGCATTTTACCCTTACATACCTGGAATGTAATGAAAATGAAGAAATGTTAAAATCTAAAGTATGAATTAGTGTCTCACTGTTTAATCTGAGAATGAATATACAAAGGAGGGTTCTGGATGTAGCTCAGTGGTGGAGAGATTTCTTAGCATGTTAGAGGTCCTGGGTTCCATCCCCAGCACACACACAAAGTGAGAGCAAGAGATTTAAGAAATAAACATATAGTTATAGCAACTTGTTGCAAACAGTATGAATTAGTCTTTCATCCCATGACAATAAAATATGTAATGTTTTAGGCTGAATTTCATATTGGATTCACGTTTAAAATATTTATAGAATTGGTTTTCAAAGCAAAAAAAGTTAAGCAGTGTGGAGTAGTACAGCNTCAGTTCTGAATTCTGAGAATTCAGCTGTGTCCCTTAGAGTTACATATACAGTTAACCTCATTGCCATGGCTATTTTTTTTTTAGAATCACAGCTGACTTTCATTGTTTTATTTTTGGAAGTGAAGTTGAAGTTTATTAAGAAAAAGTTAAACACAGATTTAAGCGTGGGTGTTAAGAGAGAGAACTGCTTTTTAAAATCTCTCTCTCTCTCTCTCTCTCTCTTTTTTGATATAGGGTTTCTCTGTGTAGCCCTGTCTGTCCTAGAACTTGCTCTGTAGCCCAGGCTGGCCTCGAACTCAGAGATCTGCCTGCCTCTGCCTCCTGAGTGCTGGGATTAAAGGCANGAGCCACATGCCCACCTCAAAATGTTAATGTTTTGATTTTGTCAGCTATTTACTTATTAATTTTTTTAGCCCTGCCTGAGATCACAAGCACCCAATTTATGTGGTGCTGGGAACTGAACCTATGGCTTTGTGCATGCCAGTACTTTACCAACTGAGTTTGTTGTTGAATTTATTTATTTATTTATTTTGGTTTTTCGAGACTAGGTTTCTTGGTGTAGCTTTGGCGCCTTTCCTGGAACTCACTCGGTAGCCCAGGCTGGCCTTGAACTCACAGAGATCCTCCTGCCTCTGCCTCCTGAGCGCTGGGATTAAGGGCATGTGCCACCACCGCCTGGCCTGTTGAATTTTTAAGGCAAGGACTTGCTGTGTAGCCCAGGCTGGCTCAGACTTAAGGTTCTCCGGCCTCAGCCCCTGAGTGTTAGNATTACATATGAACTCCAACACACCTAGCTCACAGCTGACTCTTTACAGTAACTAACAAAGGATAAATTACAAACATTAGACTATTTTAAATCTAACTTTCTACTTAAAATATTAGCCTAAGAATCATGTAGATGCATTTTCCAGTTTAAAACAAGCACAAACAAAATAGATGGGATTTTCTGCAGATTCAGTTAAATAGACAGTCTCTTAATTGTGAATTTCAGGTGGAGGGACATTTGTTACCNATGGAAAGCCAGAGTTTTTAAGAGGAAAACTTTGAAGTGTTCCTTGCCTATGCTGGCTGTGGAATGGATGTGGGGCTCTGCTTGGTGTTCTGGGGGGTTTGAGGGCAGGCAATCTCTCTTCACACTCAAAGCCAGAGGCAACAGCTTTGAATTTTTCTTAAAAAAAAAAATACTTCTTTTAATTATGTGTGTGCTCATGTGCACGTTTGTGGGGGTGCCCATGGAGACCACAGGTGTTGGGTTCCCTTGGAGCTGGAGTTATAGGGGTTGTGATCTCTGTGTGTGTGTGTGTGTGTGTGTGTGTGTGTGCTCGTGTTCACGTTTGTGGGGGTGCCCATGGAGGTCACATGTTGGATCCCCTTGGAGCTGGAGTTCTAGGGGTTGCATTTGTGTGATGTGTGTACTTGGAACTGAACTGCAGTCCTCCGGGAGAGCAGTACATGCTCATGATCGTTCAGCATCTCTCCAG
Source organism: Neotoma lepida (assembly GCA_001675575.1). Lineage (NCBI taxonomy): Eukaryota > Metazoa > Chordata > Mammalia > Rodentia > Cricetidae > Neotoma > Neotoma lepida. The sequence goes on along the minus strand of LZPO01017292.1, from coordinate 708,459 downwards.
CCCCAAATCTGAAGTTCTCATTCATTCAGGTCANTCAGTGATGGATAACCACTGTAGGCTGTTGTACATACAACTTTCTCCCCAGATACTAGTCTATGACTCGCATTTTCCACTGGAAAAGTATCAGATATTATATACTTTCAGCTCCTCTTTAGCTAGGTTATATATGCATTTTTATTTATTCTTTGAGAATTTCAAACATGTAAACAGGAAATATGATCATATCCCTCCCCCATTCCCGCTAACTCTCCCCAGATCTCTCTCCTAACTTCACGCCCTCTACTTTTGCATTTTCACTAATTCCTTAAGTCCAGTGAGCATCACCTACCTGTCTACGGGTGTGGGGGCATCTGATGAAAAAGGGGCAACCCACCAGAGGTTAGGTAACACCCCCAAAGAAGAATGACTCATCCCTCCCCAGCAGCTCTCAACTCACCCTGTCTTCCCCTCCACACCAGTTTTCGTCCTTATTGATTTCAGTCCTCTAAAGAAATACTAGNCATTTTATTTCATGGCTGANCACATCTCCTAGTAGATGGAGAGATGCTTTATTGATGGGCCTGCTTCTGGTTCCTGAGTAGTCGTTCCCGTGTGAAGTGTGTTTCACAGGTGGCCAGAGTGTGATGGCATACTAGAGAGTGTCTGCAGAGTTAAGGACAGTAAGAGCCACTCGGCATTGNGCTTGTCTGAGCTGGCATTCCTGGGAGTGCATTCNCTGCTTTGCTGATTGCTGAGTACTTAGCATGGAGCACGGACAGCTATGTTTGGAGCAGATGGGACACTGCTGGGTTAGTAATAGACATCCGATGTCGAGTGTCTTTTCTCCGCATCTCACTTTCCTGGACCCCGAAGTCAGGAGCCAGTTACTTTGGAATCTGTGTAACAAAACACCTAATGGGGAGAGTGAGTGGAAGGGAAAAGGCTAAGTTTGACTCACTGTTTCAGAGGATTGCAGTTCAGAAAGGGGGTGCAGCTTAGCTCCTGGTGGAGGGAATTGGGAGAGGCTCGTTAACATCATGGGAAGTCAGGAAGCAGGGCAGAAGATGAGAAACAGGGGCCAGGCTCTCACAAGGGAAGTCCCATTTTTAACCACCTACTTCTACCAACTAGGCCATAGTTCTTAAAGATTATTCCATAGCTTTCCAAAAATAGTATCACGAAGGCAGAGAACAAGGNTTCAAAATATGATTCTGGAGGGTAAATTTCAGACTCAAGGCTTANCAACATGTGAGACATGCCCAAAAGGCATTTTTCATAGCACACCGAGTACATGTCTGCAGAGGAACCGATGCAGAACACACTCAAGTCACTGTCTTGGACAGTGTCACTGACTTGTTTCCTAAAAGCAACATGGACATCCCTTTGAAAAGGACATTTCTATTTGGAGTTTACTTAAGAACNGGACTCATTCACTTGGATTTAATGTGAACCAAAGAATCACTTGTCAGAATCGTGTATGCAAATAATAGGCTGTATCTGTAAGTGATGTACTGTGTGTCTGGCACTGTGCTAAGCAATATCCACACATTATCTCAATTAATCCTTTTAAGCACCACATCTATCTCTATTTTTTTACATTTATTTATTTATGGGAAGAGGGATATGCACATGTCACAGCATAGGTATAGAAGTCAGAGGTCAACTCCTTCCACCATGTGGGTTCCTGGGATTGAGCTCAGACTNTCAGGCTTTGCATGACAAGTGTTTCTGTCTGCTGAGCCATTTCACCTGCCCAATGGTGCCTATCCTAAGATGAGAAAATGGGCACAGGATGGCACAGCTTCATGTTACCCAGCCATCAGGTGGTCAAGTTGGCATTTGAGCCCAGACAATCAGATTTTCCAGCCCACTACTCTGTCATTCAGTATGTCTTTTATGTGTACATTGTGTAATATTCCTTTACACTGTGTGAATATATGTCGCTGACTGGCCAATAACTGGACAGGTTAGGTGGGAGAACCAGACTAAGGACACTAGGAAAAAGAAGAGCAGAGTCAGAGGAGTCGCCAGCGAGACACCGAGAGGAAACAGGAGCTGCAAGATGAAAGAGAGGTAACACCACGTGGCAGATTGTAGATTAATACAGATGGGTTAATTTAAGTTGTAAGAGCTAGTTAATAACAAGCCTAAGCTATTGGAGAAGCATTTATAGTTAATATTAAGTCTATATGAATTTATTTTGGAGCCAGTGGTCCCAACAAAAACTCTGCCTACATATATCTATAAATATAAGTATATATATATATCAAATTCATATATATATACATATATATAAGTATATGCATGTACAAAGTCTTAATCCACATCCAAAGCTTACAGTGAGCTTCTACAGACAAGCAATCCACCTCCATCATGAGACGTTAAGAGATTTAGGATCAATGTTTACATTTATGCCATACTTCTCTCTAATGCTTTTTGCTTTTGTTTGTGTTTTGAGACAAGGTCTCATGGAGTCCAGGCTGGCCCAGAACCCACTCTTTTAGAGAAGCTGACCTTGAACTCCTGATCCTCCTGCCTCTATCTCCCAATTGATGGGACTATAGGTGTTTGACATTGCNCCCAGCTCTTGGAATTCTTTAATTCATGAGACAAACGATCACTATTCTTGAACTGAGACACCCAAGTTACTGACTTTTGCTGTCCCATTTGCACCAGTAACACTCCACGAACACTTGAAGATGGTGACTGCTCAGGGTAGCTCATTTTCCCTTCCATTTTGTCTTTGAGATCTTTAAAATAAGGGCAAGTCACAAAAACTGGAAAACACAAAGCATTAGTTCAGCAGGAAGCATATCTTGAGGCCTCATTCCTTCCAGAACACACAATGCTTCACGGATGACTTAACCTAAACACGGTGTTCCCTCTCTCTGGCTTAGTTCTCCCAAAGTCAAATCTAACTTATGGCAGGAAGAAGCGGGCTTCTCTTTCTCTTCCTTATTTTGCCTCAAGACTCTGGATTGGGTCCACTCCTCACCCAGGAGGCCGGCAGGCAGGCTTGGAGTCTGTACCACATACTCTGTCTGGCTGGGTGGACACATGCGCTCTGCGGTGTTTGGTTCATTCATGTTGCAGTCTNAATTTCTGCACAGCTCCATCCTCCTGNGGTGAGTCTCCAACCTTTGCTTCCCAGTGGTCAGAGCATTGNCTATGTCACACCTGGCCTTTGTCATCTCATTGCTCCTTTGTACCCACTGAGCCTTTTCATCAGGGCAGCTGGGGAGCCTTCCATGTGTTGGAGCATTTGCAGTGTTTCAGGACTCATCTTTTTATACCCTTGATNGTTTACAACGCAACTGTGTTTTACAATGTTTTATAAGCATTTCTTCTTTTGAGACAGAGTCTGTCTTGCTGTAGATCCTAAGCTGTCTTTGAATTCCCAATCCTCCTGCCTCACCTTTTCAAATACTGGGATACCAGTTAAGTATGTGACACCTACCCCAAGACGTCTTTTTTCCCCTCAAGACAGGATCTTTTTTTTTTAAGATTTATTTATTTTCATTTTATGTAAACGAGTATTTTACCTGAATGTATGTCTGTGAACCACTCCTATGCCTGGTGCCCATGGAAACCAGAAGAGGGCATCAGAGCCCCTGGAACTCCAGTTAGATCTGGTTCTAAGCTGCCACGACNGAGCTGAGAATTGAAGCTCAGCCCTCTGGAGGAGCAGCCGGTGTTCTTAACCTCTGATCCATCTTTCCAGGCCCCAACACAGGGCCTTATGCACNCGAGGTTGATCTTGAATTTACTATGTTGTGGAGTATGACCTTCAACTTTTGATCCTCCTGCCTCCACATTCCTTGAACTTCAGTCCTTGAGTGCAGGCTTGTTCCACCGCATCCTCCCGTGTATTTAGTGCTGAGGATGAACGCAGGGCTTCGTGCATGTTTGGCAAGTACTATAACTGAGCTTTATCCCCAGCCCACATTCATTCATATTCTCCCTCCAATAGACGTTAATCATTGGGAGTAGCAGTAATACAAGTGGCTAATATTCAGTGACTGCTACTTTGTGCTAGGCAGTCTGCTGAAATTTTTATGCTCTGTATTTGATTTTCATACTCATACAGGTAAGTGAGTCACAGCCTAGCCTTCCCAGCATAGCAGGCTGGCTCCGGACATGCCCTTCACAGTCTGGATGCTTTTGTCCCCTCCCCCTCCACCCAGGCTCAGCTAGGCTTTACCTGAACCTTCAGGAGACTGCTTCCTTTAAGATCTACCNCTACATTTTAGGAGTAATTGTAATTATTTCCATGTTCTAAAAGAATACTAAATTCCACCCTCTGAGCCCTAAATTGACCCGTCTGTCTATCAGAATCCACCAGGACTGTACCTAGAGTGGAAAAGACCCAATTCCTCTCAAGGGAGGCTCCCAGAGCCGAGTGCAAGGGTTGAGAGAAAGGAGAGCATAAAGAACATGGATGAGATGCAAAACTCCTGGCTGGAATTCTGACTCCAACGCACCCCATGTGATCTTGACAGATATGACAATCTGCGTTAACGTNTGAAGTCACTTTGAAAATAAAAACGGTATCTGTCGCCGGCGATAACAGTGAGGATAGACTCAGTGGGTTGCTGAATTTGGATTTGTGACATTAAAGATGTGCTTGCTCAGGCCTCCAAGTTGCAGCTTCCATTCCCTGCCACTCATCACTGCGGCCAAAGGCTGGTTCGACCTCACTGAGACAACCAACCCTACAAGCCACTGTCCACTCCCGTGAGGTGACTCATGAGAGCAGCCAAGCGTGGGCTTTTGCTCCGTTGCCTCGCAGTGCGTTCATTCACTGAGCTCGCACGGTGCGTCTACTTCTGCGCTGGGGAGCCTGGGCAGAGGAAGTCTAAATATGCTGACACGTATTGAGTTTGCAGTCTGCCTAGCGGGCAGCTCTCCTCCCTCTGTAGTTATTCCCTAAGCCGAGTTTTTTCTCCGTCTAACTGCTTAACCACTGCCTTCAATAAGCATGATTCTGGGCGGGAGGACTGGAGGCTCCCCCAAAACCTATCACCGGAGGTCTCCATCAGACAGTCNTTTGCGCATCTTCTGGGTCCAGGGGCAAAGCCCCCTAAGGTCCCAACCTCGTTTCCTCAGCTGGCGTTGTTAAGGAGGAAGACAAGGAAGAGCGTTGGCGGGAATCGCACCCGGGCGGTGGAGGCGCCAATCCACCAAGCGGCTTCTCTCAGCGACCAGAGGCTCGGTTGGCCACGCCCCTCCATGACGCCCCGCCCCTGAGCCCAGGCCCCGCCTTTGCTAAGCACTGCCCTCCCCCCAGCTCCAGGCTCAGCCCCTACTGGCTGCAGCCTCGCATTGGCCACGCCCCTCCCACACGCCCCGCCCACGTTAGCTCCAGCCTCACCTAGGCCCCGCCTCTCCGCCTGAGACTCTCCCCTAGCGTGAAGTTCCGCCCCGGGTCTTCTACGCCCCAGCCTGGGCTTGACCCCGCCTCTCGCTCCCGCTCCGCCCCCAGCCTTGGCCCCAACCCTCCCGCGGTCTCTGCTTGCGCTCCGCCCTCCTCGCGCCCGCTGTCTGCGCCCAGGATCCGCCCGCACTCGCACCCCGCCCCAGCCCAGACCACCTCTGCGCCCGCGGGTGGGGCCCGAGCGCTCTGAGCTGTCGCGGAGTCCGGGCACCTCACCACCTCCGCCCCTCGATCTCCGCCGCCGTGGTTCCCGGAGCCGCGCGCGCCCCCGGCCGGGCGAGCCCCATACGACGAGGGAGCCGCAGGACCCGCCGGGCGCCATGCGAGCCAGGTAGGCGCGGCGAGAAGCCCGGAGCCGGACGGCGCACCCTACCCCCGCGCACGGGGTGGCTTCGGGCTGCATCCCGGGCGCAGGGGCGCGGCCAGCTCGGAGCAGCTCCGAACCCCTAGAGCTCCGTGTGCCCTGCCCTCTGTGGTCACGGCCCGGCCGGGGCTGCCAATCGTGGTCGCTAGGGCCTGGGGCGCAGGGAGGGCTGAGAGGGGTCGCGGCGCCACCCGCGCAGTTCTGGGGAGGAGCGAAGGGCGCGCAGCTCCGGGTTAAACTTGGTGACAATGCACATTTCAACTTCTTCGGAGAGCCCTCCCGGAGGATGAAATTGAAAACTCCGATTTCTCTCTTGGAGATCGAGTGACCGAGCACCCTCGAAGTGACAGCGCCAGGGTGCGCGGGTGGGAGCGGCTGGGATAGAGGAGCGTTGTTCTGCAAGTACTGTTTACCTGGAAGCCGCCCTGCGNCCCGGAGTGTTTCTTGTTAGAGGGTCCCAGTGTGGGGGCCGGGAGGCTCCTCTAGATAGGATTGGAAGTGCAGTGTGCAGGTTTGGGGGGCTTCGCAGTGTGGACTGGGGGGCTGACTGGTACTGGCCCTTCCCGGGTGTGGGGCGCCGGCAGATGCCGCACGGGAGGAGCAGTGGAGAGCTGGCTGGCCGTTCTGTGCGCAGAAGGTTGTGGAGCCTCGTGGATCAATGAGATTTGAAAGGGAATACCGTGCTGGGTTTTATTCATGTTTATTCTTCCCTTGTTAGCGCAGCTGATTGGTGTTCTGTGATTTAGCAGCAGAAATAAAGTTCGCATAACTTTTGCTCTGATTATAAAAGCAATGAGTGTCCAGAGCAGAAATAAACAAGAGACCCACAATGATCCCACATTCGTGGGGGGTGGGGGTGTCACAGCCTTGTAGATTTAATCATTGAATTATACCTGGTACCTTCTTGCATAATCCTGAAAAAACCCTTGCACGAAACCACCCCCTCCCCAGCCGTCTGATTGTCTCCAGTGTCCAAAGTTTGGATTTTTTGGCGTGCCTCACCATAAAGGCTGTTTCTGATAATCATAAGTCCCCCTTTTCATGTGCTGGGGTTTTCCATAAGATGGTGGGTCCAGATGGAGAGAAGGAGAGACNGCGTACCTCAGCCCTGTCCGTGGTTTTGGTGCTGAGCCTTGTAAAAATGATAGTAATGATTCTCAATCTGCTTCCTAGGCCACCATAAAAAATAATGGGTGGTTTGCGGAGCGTTTTGGCATCCTTAGATGGACAGCGGCTGTATTTCAATGTGCTGGGGAGCATTTAGCTGTTCTACGGTGTCATCCAGTAAAACAGGCTACTTAGAGTTTGGCTACCCTGCCCGGGAAGCAAGATCCAGGCAGGCCCCAGGGATCNCAGAACACACTCCTATTTCCCTGTTGGTGCAGGCCAAGTCCTTCAAAGTGGGAAAGGAAGCTTGGGAGTAGCTGGGGTTCTCAAGGCTGCTTCCTTGCAGCACCTTCTAGACTTGGGAGGGTGGGTGGGTGTCCTGAAGTCAGGGGGCATTGATGTCTGGTACATGCCCAGGCCATCCTCCAAGAAAGAACAGTTGGTTCTGGGAGGACGTATGAAGTGAACAACCTGGTTTCCCAGCGATTTGTTTTTTATCTCACGTGTTTACNGACTGAACAATGACCGGCTCTGAGGCCGGCTGCAGAAATGCCAGCGAGGTCTCTGTGGACTTTCCTTTCTTTCCTGTTGTCTCCAGGTCCTGGCACCAGGCTTTAATGTTCTTAAAGAACCCAGACAAGAGAGGTGAGGCACAAGCTGCCTTTTGTCCTCACCCTGTCTCCCGGCCAAGAGCCAGGCTGGAGGAGTCTCTTCGTGTCACTGGTGACCCTCTGATAGTTTCGTTTTTAATTGTTGCTCCCACTAGCACTTTGATGTGGCCTGGGTCTGGTTGCAGATGTGAGCTCAGGCGGGGGCTTGGAAGCGTCCAGAAACCTGGCTGGATTAAATTGTTGATAGGGCATCTTCCATTCCTGCCATTGTTAATAGAAGTTGTGCTGTTAATTTTCTGGGCAGAGGGAGAAGTGTGTGGAGGGGGTGTCCTCTTGGAATTTCTCTTTTGCTGTTTGCTAATCTAGCAGCAGGCTGGAATTATTCCCCTCCGGGCTGTTTGCATAGACTTTCTTTTTATTCTCATGTTGGTTTCTAGTCTGATAATGAGATAGGAGAATGAATGATGAATGGGGTTTACGCCCTCGATTCCTGGGAGGCCTCCTCCTGGGGTTGAGTCCTCAGTTCCCAGCCAATTAAGAGCCCTTGGCTCTCCGAAACCGTGTGTGTGTGTGTGTGTGTGTGTGTGTGTGTGTGTGTGTGTGCGCGCGCGCCTTCTGGGGGTGAAGGCCATTGGTGTTTCTCTGAGAGCCCTTGACCAGGAGGAGGTCAGAGCCACTGTGTTCCTAACTTGCAATCCTGGCTCAGGGCACAACATCGTAACTCACTGTTGGAATCATCAAGTGGAGACAGCCTTCCCATTGCTTTGTTATTTTCAGGCTTGACACCTGTGTGGGATTGTNTCACTGTCTTTCTCCTGAGACTTGGAATCAGGTCTCTGGGACATTTCCCAGGGCCCTAGAGATAAGCACCAAATTTTCTTTGTCCCAAGGTTACAATCTGACAACCAGGGATGGGAATAACCAGCAGATAGCCCTGTTCACCACAAATGGACTGACTCCCACAGCCCTGGGCCACCCCATTTCCAACACAGCTTCTAGTGGCTTCAGATAGGTCCTGGCTCCACAGAAATTTGCACAACACAACTTCTATAGCTACCCCTCTTTGAGAAATGCCAGGAAAATTATTGACCAAACCCCAAGACACCCAGGGAACAATGCATGTACATTCAGTGTCCTCCAAGAAGCCTTGGCCAGCTACTCAGCAGGCCCCNGGTCATCTGTTGCATAACTCCACACCCCAGGCATGGAGGCCANCTCCTGGGAGAAGAAGTGAGCCTCTGGAGGGCAGAGATTGCACAGTGTTTCAGAAATGAAGGGTTTGNGGTTGAGTTTTAAGGAGGGAGAGGTGACATCCTATAGACCATCTAGTCTTTTGGCCACCTGCCAGGTCCTCTGACCTTTCAACTGTCAGTGAGCTATGGTGGCACTCAAGAGAACTAAACATCTGTTGTCTTAACAGTTTCCTCAATTGCATCCTGCAGGGAAGCTCCTTAAACAGGAAAGTAAGCAACTCAAAATAGCTTCAGGAAGTCCCTGAAACTGACCAGATTTACTGGGCCCTTTTCCAGAGTAAGGAATAAAAGCCGAGAGTCACAAAGGAGATCAGACCAGCTGCCCGGAAGAAGTAGAAACCGTCCTAGCTGCCTGGAAGAGGCTTAGGACAACTGAGTCACTGACAAAGGACACTCCAACCTGTTGAGCTGCCTGCAGGCTGAGCAGTGTGCTCCAGGTTCCCAGCTTTTGTGAGCTGTCACCCATGCTGGGGTGGGCTTTGGTGATGCAGCTGTCTTTGAGTCATTTCTGCTCTTACAAGTAACCCCTCACCCACACTCCTGTAAGTGGACCCAATAAAACTCATTGGTTTGCCAAGTTGGACTTTGGCAGTATTTGTACTTTGGTCTGTTGTGGGCTTCCCATCTGGGGTGAGTAGACATATGTAGTGTCTCCCCAGGAAAAGTCTTGTCACATAACATCACACTGGAACTCCAGTGACACTTTNTATCTTTTTGGAGTCTTCCTGTATGCACTTCAGGGAGTCTGCACAAATAACCTTTGTTGACTGGAAGACTGGCAGAATTTTGCCAACTCTTCCACCTCAATAGTTTGATGCATGCTTGAGCTGGGATTTGAACCTGGATCTGTGTATTCCAGAGGCTTCCATGACCCCTCACAGAGTCCTAAAATTAAAGAAGCAAACACTCCCAGTCATGCATTTGGGGAGTGTTAAGAAACAGGCATTGAAATAGCTGGATGCTGTTTTTCTTACACAGTTAGAAACTAGCTCACACTCTGAAGGTGATGAAACCTCAGGCTCGTGGAAGGCAGCCAGTGTGCACCTTCACTTCTGCAGCGGCGTCCTCACTCTGCCTGTCTGCAGGGCAGAGCTTGATGTATCTGGAAGATCTGGGTTCTGCAGTTGGGATAAGTCAGGCAGAATCGACCAGAAGCCTGCCCTTGTACCACTGAGAGAGGTGTTCTGGGCTGATGATGTCACAAGAATTAAGATTATAGGAAGGCTGTTAAGTAAATGTAAGATAAGGATTCCACCTTCCTTTTTACAGCCAAATAAATGACACACTAATGAGATTATTCTTATCTGCTCAGTGGATACTTGTCCCAGGAGAACTTTGTGGACGTCGGTTAGCCCAACTCTTCTGAGCTGATTGAACAAA
>LZPO01017292.1:671728-688561 GCA_001675575.1 Neotoma lepida | reverse complement strand
GGAAGCAGAGACTGTGGAGGATGCTGTTTGTGGGCTTGCTCTCTGACTTACCCTCAGCTAGTTTTCTTATATAGCCCAGACCTCCTCTTTATAGGGATTGTGGGGGCTGGGCCTTCCCACATCAATCAATCAAGACAGTCTCGCCGGGCGGTGNTGGTGCACGCCTTTAATCTCAGCACTCGGGAGGCAGAGGCAGGCAGATCTCTGTGAGTTCGAGGCTAGCCTGGGCTACCAAGTGAGTTCCAGGAAAGGCGCCAAAGCTACACAGAGAAACCCTGTCTTGAAAAACAAAAACAAAAACAAAAACAAAAAAAATCAAGACAGTGTCTCCCCAGACAAGGCCACAGGCCAATCTGATCTTGGTAATTAATTGAGATTCCGTCTTCACAGGTGACTCTAGGTTGTGTTACACTAACAATAAAAATGAACCAGGATAGGCAGTGACACTTACTGCAGCCCAAGGTTACACCCGGACCCCTTCCCCTCTTCCCAGTGGCCCCTGTGGGTANTTTTTGTTTGATAGTATTGTGTCTGCTAGTGTTGTGGGGTGTTTTCTTGTTTCTGACATCTAGTTTGTAGGTGTTTGCAGTGTTTTGTGTGTGGTTTTCATTTTGTATGTTTATTCTTGATCTGTGAGTGGCTTTGGAGTGTGACAGGTCTTTACATCCGTGCACCTCTGTCTTCACTGAAGCTTGGAGATGGTGTGTTAGCACAAACGCTGATGGGTTTCCTAGGGCCTTACACTCCTGCCANAACCTTCTGTNAGCCGCAGTGTGACCAGTGAGTTAGTTGGGTGTCTTTGAGCCCACTTCAGCTGTTCTTCCTGCTTTTACTTCCTGGATTCACCCAGCAGACACACTCAGTACCCTCCACATGTGGACACTCCATTGCAGTCTTAGCCCCTTTCCAAGAACCAAGAATATGGATCCCATCGTGCCTCCTCCTGGCCTGCAGGTGGCCGAGGGCCTCTTAGTGTCACAGAGTGAGCCCAGACTTCTAGGATGGCATGCAGAGTCAGCAGCTGGCTTTCCAGCATTTCACCTCTAGCCTGCCTTCCCTGCAGCCTGCATATAGACACAACCTTCCATGGAGCAAACTTCCTTCCGCCATTGCTGCAAGTTTATTGTTTGTTTGTTTGTTTATTGATACAGGCTCTCATGTAGCCCAACTCAACTTCTGCATCTACCTCCCAAGTGCTGGATTTCAGGCCTGAGCCATTGTTTAGGGCCAACATGAATGGTGTGGCAGTGAACGGCACATAGGACATACAGACATGGAGGTTCAGACCTAAGATCTGAGAACATAAGGCTCTCAGTGGTGTGAAGCACAGAGAGACCGCTGTGTTTGTTTGAGTGATCTAAACTCACTCTAGAAGATTTAGAAAACACAAGTTGGCAGAAGAAATTGAAAATCTATAACTATTGCCGCAAGATAAATCACACAGGCATTATTTTCAAAATGGAGTCCTTTGTGATCAGTTTTACAACCTGCTATTTTTTTCTGGCCAGGGTACAAGGACAGCATCCACTAGTGAACACTGAGGTCACCTGCAGGCCATCCAGCTGTGTAGCTGTTCTGGGGGAGTCATTTTCTGAGGGCCTCCAAGACTCTTCATTGACGTAGAACACGAGGTTGCCTTGACCCTGTGCACTCTGGGTAGTGACAATTTCAGCCCATCCTTCCTCTTCAAGATTGGAATAGCCATAGAGCTACACCATTCACTCTGCTTGGCTGCTTTCACAGAGGCAGAACCATGACCAAAGCCTCTGCATTTCCGGGAAAGATGGACACCCCTGCCCTTGATTGCAAAGCTCTTCACACCTTCTCGCTGCCTTACCCTCCTTTCTCCAGCCTGGGGTCTGAGGACCACATTGCAGACAGGGACTACATCCCTAAGTGGTTTCCCAGATCAGCTGGGGCTTCAGATTTCAGCAGCTTCTCACCAGCCTAGGGACATAGGATGAGGAAGAACATTCAGGGTCCCATCCCCAGTTGTGTGGGACCCTTGTAGAAACCCAGGGAACTATGTGGGAGTTTTAGGTTCTGACTTAGAGATAGGCTAGTGCAGCCCACNGGGACTTTCTTTATGATTTGGTGATCTGGGATGGGGTGGGGGCCTCCACTCCTTGCNTTATTTTACAGTGTCACTTAGCTGCTGCCCACCTCCCAGGCAGGTGGCAAGCTTTATAACATGGGGAAAGCATGAGGTCCTTCCTCAGACTGTTCCCTGGCTAGTACTGAGGAGAAGGAGGAATCTGGGCNGGTCTGCATCGCACACTGAGTTTGAGTTTTACGACTACAGGCCCTGCCTCTTCATGACATAGGGCAATTTGTAATGGGGATAGTGATTTGTAATGGGGATCATAAGAAAGCACCCTGATTAGAAGTGGTGTAGGGTGTGCCTGGCNTGAGCCATGGTCCTGCCCCTTGGAGCCGGCTGTGCCCAGTCCTGCAAGCAGCTACCTTTTTTCAGGGGCTCAGGAGCTGACAAGAGAAGGTAGTGGCCAGTGAGTCTCAGGAGTCACTGTGTGTAGGAATGGAGTATTCCTGAGGGTGACNGTGTGCATGGAGAGCTTCTAAGAAGGCAGGTGTTACTGTGGGTTGGATTGTTATCGTGAAATGGAATTGATTCCCTGCTTCAAAAACCCCAGCGGCAGCTGCCAGGCGACTTGAAGGCCTCTGGACTCTGCCTCACTGCTGCTGTCCCCCTTCTGCAAGGCCCAGCGCCTTTCAGCCCCCACTGAGGTCACAGCAGCAGGACATGAGCCCAGGACCCTGGCTGCACCTGAGTGTCCTTTACCTCTCCCACCTGGAACCCATTGTCACTGGTCTCTCATTGACTGTCTGGGGANTCTCCTAATTCTAAAATCTGCCATGCAAGACATCTGTGTCACTCAGCGTGGGGAAGAAACTGAGACACTAGGCAGTGTGCCCACGCCTCGAGAGTCAGCAGCTGGATACAGGTAGTGTGCCCTGGAGCCCGGAGATCCTGCTACCTGAGTCTTTGTAGCTTCTGTGTGTGGGAGAGTGTGTGTGTCTGTTCTGCCTCCTCACCCTGTCATCTTCATCTTCAGCACAGTCCATCCCCAGAGAAGCTGCTCTCTGAACCCTGAACCTTCTTCCCACAGCCCAGGGGCCTACAGCAGAGTCTAGGGCCTGAGAGGGTCTGTGGTTGGCTGTGTCTTCTAGTGGTTACGGTCCCAGTTTACCCCTGTAAAGGATACCTGCAGATTTAAGGCTCTACTAGGAGTGACTGCCTCAGGCTGAGTATATATCAAGCTAGTTTTAATGCTACACAGTCATCAGGGAAGGAAATCTCAGGGAGAGCTCCTCTAGATCTGTTGGCCTACAGGCATGTCTGTGGGTGATGTCTCGATTGTCTTAACTGATAGGGGAAGGCCAGCCTTTTTGGAACTCTAGTCTGTAAAAGAGGAGAGAAAGCTAGATGAGCCCTAAGCATGCATGNGTTGATTGCTCTCTGCTCTTGATTGTGGATGTGATGATGTGATATGACTCGCCGCTTCAAGTCCCTGCTGCTTCGACTTCACTGCTAGGATGGACCGTAACCTGGACCTGTGAGCTAAAATAGACCCCTTCTATCCTAAGTGACGTGTTGTCAGGGCTTTTTTATTAGCGATGGAAGTGAAGTGAGAACACCCCCNGTATTACCTACTTGGTTAGGCTGATGTAAAAGGGTCTGGTGAAGGCAGGTAGGTGGTAGTCAAGCCCCTCTTCCAGAAGTTGCCTTGTGATAAGCACAGACAAGATCATCACNGTTAGCCATTTTTTCCACCACTTCTACTGAGGTGACAGTGAGCTTACGGCCCACTCCAGTAGTACTGAGTAGCTACCTCAAGTACATCCAGATGTCAGGGCGGGTGTGAGGGAACTAAAGTGAGGGAACTTAACTGCCTGCAGTTAAGCCAGGGCTTCCAACCCCTGGATTTGTTGTTGTGCTTCCTGTTGCATAATCCACGTGAGACCTGGGACTTGGGCCCTTCTAGCTGGCAGTGGCCCAGGAACATCTGTGAGCAGAAAGGAGGAGGGGACAGGAGCTNGGAGAAGGGGGTTGAGAAACGCTGGACAGGTGCCCACAGTCCGCCTAAGCAGTGCTAAATGCTGCTGACCGTCTGAGATGACAATGGACGTCTCCCTTGTGTGATCATCTTGCCAATGACACATAACCTTTGAAGAAAACACAGGACAAGTCCCAGCTGCAAAGCAGCTTCTAAAGCACCTGGCTGGTCTTCAGCCCTGTCAAGGTCACCTAACAGCAGTGTGTGGGGAAATTACACGGTCAAGAGGAACCTAAAAAGATGTGACAGCAAGATGATGTATGGTATCCCNGATGAGACCCTGAAGCAGAGAAAAGGACAGTGGGGAGGTCCGGCATCTCCCTTCTCTGCAGAGCTGTGCTCAGTCAGCCTGGGTCTCTCCGTACTGGGCCTCAGTCCTCTTCCCATCGGCAACTTCTTTGTTCTGCCCTGGCCTGGACATTTAGGGGTGAGCACTCTTCTCAGCAGTGATGGGGCCTATGAAGCAATGCGCACTTTATCTGTTTGCAGAGCAAACTTGTGAAAGGAAGCAGAGTGGTGAAGACAGTGGCATTGATAAACTGCTCGGAAATTCAGAGCCCAGGGCGCAAGGCCTTGGAGTGAATTGGTGGTGGGTGTATTGGGAATCTGTCAAGGTTCTCACTAATCCTGCTGGTGGGGGGGAGGGGGGATGCAGAGCAAGCAGGATGGGATTAGCTCTGCTGCAAAGTCACTGGCTAAACTTGGCCCAGATACTGAGTCACATCGAGGCACCTGTTGAGTTAAATGGGGTTAGTCAGTGTATAGAGCTGTCTCTTGTCTTGGGAGTGTTTGTGAGCGTGCGTGCGTGCGTGCGTGCGTGTGTATGTGTGGTGTGTGTGTGTATGAGACAGAAGACCTTGCACTTCAGGTCCTAGTCTTAGGAAGGCTGCTTCCTTTAGGACCCAGCTCACACATGCTGGAATCCTCCAGCCCAGCACTTCCGACTTTCTTGCCTGCGCAGAAATGACCTAGGTGATATTGTCAAAATGCAGCATCTAGCCCGGCAGGTCTTCGATGGGGGACAGCAAAAACACTTACAAATATGCTGATTGTGGNCTGTGCAGAGTTCTGAGTACCTCTCAGGTGCTCCCTGTCCATAGTAACCTTCCAAGGTGAGATAGTACCTGCGCTTTTAGGAGCTGAAGAATTGATGATGGGCAGGCCTGTGGCTTGTGGGAGGCTCCCTAGGGAGGGAGAGGTGGTACTGGGTTCTGATCCTGTACAGGTCTGTTCTGACCTCCACGTCTGAAGTTTCTCAGGTGGGACAGGCGGCAGACAGCCCATAGCTTCCACATNCCCGCTGACATCTTTGCTGGGTGAGAGCAAGTCAGGGTGGTTAGCCACCTGTCTTGGGCCTCTCATGTTGCAGTTGAGTGGCTGGGGGTCAGTGGGTAGACACCCCAGTGGCCTTCTTGTGACTCCTAGGTGTACACTGGGCGCTGGCCTTGCTAGAAGAGAACCACAGAACAGAATGTCACACAAAGGAGAGCTGACTGCAGTTCCATCCTTGTGTTCCTCAGAGGCACTGTGACAGATGTGCAGCTGGACTTGTCAGCCCCTGGTCTACCTTCTTTTCCAGGCTGGAGCCCCAGGCATTGTTGTCCTGGGACCACTCTGTTGTGCTGGCTGCACCCTAACTTCACATTCACCCCCACCCCTGCAGGCTTCTCTCAGAGCCTTAACGTCACATTTCGTCACTCATGCTGACACACTGCTCTCTGATCTTACATTTACCTTTGAGATCCCATCAGTTAGCTACAACTCCTACTCCCACCCACTTACCTGCTATGCCCTCCAGGAAGAGCCTGGAGGTTTGTGGAGCACTTTTTTAGAGAAGGCTTGAATGTTAGGGTGGAGACTTGCAGGAGTTTCCACTCCCTGGGCTGCCAGGCACCATGGTCACAAAGTTTGGTGTTCCAGCTACCCGCAGCAGCTCCTTCTCTGATCTNTGTGTCCACCACCCTTCTTCAACCACCAGAGAAGGACCACATGCATCTGTTTGTTGGCTCAGCTAGTATCTGATGATGCTGAGGTGTGAGGAGCAAACACCCTTCACTGCAAGGACCAGACCCTCTGTCCTTTCACTCTGTAGAGAGTCCCAAGCCCATCACCTGGTTCATACGGGCACTCACTGGTGAACCCTCCTGCTCTCCTTCCTTGTTGCAGACTAGTGTCTTTCCTCAACCTGTTTTGGGAGGCAGTACTGGCGTGATTGACTCCATACTCTTCCAAACAGAGTGCAGCTTTGTGTGACTCCAGCTTCCGACAGTCACCTGGTGTCTTTAGTTACCAGAGAGGTACAACACCCCAGCAGTAGGGTGCTTCAGGGTCTCAGGGTAGCCTTGAGCCAATGAAAAGCTAAGTTTTATAGCTATGGCACCTGTATTTAATAGANGGTCAAAAGCTGGGGTGACCTTTGAGGACCCTAATCCTGCCTGGGAGGAGCAACCTCACCTCAGAGTAGAATCAGAGACCACTGTTGAAGTGGCAAAGAGGATTTCCAGGCAGAGCTTTGATCTGGCTTGATTCTTTGCTGAGCAAAATGAACAGGAGTCAGGGATGCCCAGCAGGAGCAAGCTAAGGTTTTTGAGGTTCTCAGTGTGCTCAGTACCTGTTGCCACTTCCATGGGGTGCAAGGGACCAAGACAGGTGATTCCCTAAACACTTTGGGTGTGTGTGTGTGTGTGTGTATATATGTATACATATATACATATATACATATTGCTGAATATTGGCATGGTCATTGAAGAATCACCACAAAGAACTCTTGCAGCCACTGCCAGGCCGCACAGAGAACTTCAAGCCTAACTTTGACAGGCTCCATTGTCCTCCCTGTCTCNGCTGTTTTATTTATTTATTTTTAAAACCNTTTAAAATTTTCAAATTTCTTTTATGCCTGTGAGTGGTTTTGCCTGCATGTATGTATGCCATGTGTGTGCCTGGTGTCCATGGAAGCCAAAAGGGGGCATCAGACTACCTGGAGTGAGAATTATATAGAGATGGTTGTGGGCTGCCATAGAGTGGACTCTGGTCCTCTGGAACAGCAGCAAGTGCTCTTAACCGCTGAGCCATCTCCCCGGCCTCAGTCCGTCTCTAACTTGGTGGATCTTAAGTAAACTTCAAGAGCTATCCCTGTCCTGGGCCGTGTGTTGACCCTCTCTATCCCTGTCCTGGGCCGTGTGTTGACCCTCTCTATCCCTGTCCTGGGCCATGTGTTGACCCTCTCTATCCCTGTCCTGGCCGTGTGTTGACCCTCTGCGTGTTTGCGGTTTTACCACATGGAGTTCAGTCTGCTGTTCCCTCCCGCCTCTGGCTGGCCTACATTCTGCCTCTAATAAAATTCATCAGAATGATAACGCTCCNCACTGGAGCGCTGCTGGTGGAAAGCTTGCCCAACACGGACAAGGCCTGGGTTCCATCTTGAGCACCATTAGGCCGGGCATGGTGGTGCATTCCCGTAATCCCAGCACTCTGGGTAAAAGTGGGGAGAACAGTTCAAGGTCATCCTAAGCTAGATCGGGAGTTTGAGGCCAACCTGGGCTATATGAATCTCTGCCTCAAATCAAAACAAAGTACAACAAAAGGTCTATGCCCCTTCTGTGACTAGGTGAGTAAGCTTGCTTGGTAACTTGTTGGCTTTGTTCACAAACTGCCCTGTGTTTGGAATGAGGGTGGCCTCACACTGTCAGCCAACAGGGAAGCCACAAGTCACTGTCTGCTCCAACCAGGTGATCTGGGAAGTTAACTCCTGTTAACTCCCTGTTGAGCCTTGAGGAGACCTTGGCCTTGATTGAGAGGCTGAGACCCCAAAAGAAGAGGGTCTCTTCACTCAGCTAAACCAACCCTGATTCTCGAGCCATTGAAGTAGATGATCAGCCTGTTGTCTGTGGTCATTTGCTGTGTTAGTTTCCTTTGGCCCACCAGCCTGCCCTTGGGTTCACCTGTGCAATGCATAACTGAAAAACCTTCACTGCGGTTTTTTGTTTTTGTTTTTGTTTTTGTAGCATGCCTGTTCCCTGATTGACTTCTGCTAAAGGATGGAGGGCTTTGTCCCGTCTTCCACTGCAGCATGTAAGCTGCCAGTGGAAATCGGATCCTCTGCACCCCAACCCCCAACCGCCAGCCATTCCTCTGCACGAAGCTCCACACTGACCACCTTGTGATACTAGAGCTGGTCTGCCCAGGGCGATGTGTATCTGATAGGCTTTCAATGCAGATACACTTGCCACCCCTCCCCCAAACTCATGTTATTATTCTGGTTTGTTCCAACCAGAAGATTCTTTGTGTGTTTTTTGGTCCACTTTTCTCATTGAACCCTACAAAGTCTTCGAATTTTCTAGAACATGGCAAATACTGGCTCTTCATCTGTCTTTCACTGGAGGGACCCCAACCCCAACCCCATCCCCTATGGAGGGCTTTAAAACTGACTGACGTTCATTGGAATCCTTCTGTCCCAGAGGACGGTTGACAGGATTGTTTTTCCAGCTATGACCTGAGTNCTCAGGCCCTGGACTCCACTTTCTGAGCATAGCTCAGTCGAGGTGGAATGGGGTTTGTGGTACACCCCCACCCCTCAGGAACGCTGCTTAAGAACTGCTTTTTCTCTGGGCTCTCTGGAGGTGGCTGCAAAGGAATGTGGGCCCCTGGCTGAGTGTTCAGAACACACACATTCCTGGAGCGAGTTAAAATTAGAAAAAAACTGCCACATTTCCTGCCATTCAGGCACGGTCTCTGGTGTTTGTTTGCACAAAGGTTCTTGGGTAACAATCTGGAGTGGCTTTGGGAGGAATGAGAGGTGAAGTCATGATTTTCAGGAGGGAGGTGAGCGGTTTCCATGGAGACCTTTGTTGTGGGCGTCACCCGCTTTGAGTCCTTGCAGAATGATGCTGGAACGGAAAAATGCTGTCAAGCAACTCCTGATGGGTCACAAGAAAAATTTAATTTTACTCATTTTTTTTCTAGAAGGCAACTATAAAGGGAAGTGATTGTAGCAGAGCACCTCTCTTTTAAAATGACTCTTAAGTTTGACAACTGACCTCCACTTCCTGCCTACTTCTAGGGGAGGGATCATCCCCAACACACTCCTCAGCCAGAATTCTCAGCTATCNGGTGGAGTGGAGGACTTCTCAGTCTGTGTCCATTGTGTGCATTTTGACTATTCTAGAATCATCCATGCAACACAGAGTTACTGAGTGCCTGCCAGGACCCAGGGGATTCCCAGTGCTCAAGAGAACAGGACAAAGGTCTTGTCTTCAGAGAGCATTTATTCTGGAGATGGGGGAGGGGGCAAGGAAAGAGTCCTGTGGTGTACCAGAAGGAGAGGCAGGTGAAGCTGGGTGGGGGTCAGGCAAATGAAGTATACAGTGTTTGATAGAGTGTGTGTCCCGAAAGATACTCAAACCCTGGTATATGTTACCTGAAAGGGCAAAGAGGCCTTTGCAGATTGAAGGAGACTGAGGGTTCAGAATTTCTTGGTGTTTTACTTGGTAAAGAAGAGATTCAAGAGCCTCCGCTAGCATTTACAGCACACAGTTTGGAGCATGGCATCATAATAGGACCTTATGGGGTGGTGAGATCACCGGGAGAGACAGGAAACTATGGAGTCTAGGATAGGATGAGGCTTGTTCTTTTTATGATTCACTCCAAGGGAGGGCTTTATGAATTCTTTTTAGGGGTGCCCCTACCACTCGATTACCTTCTGTTAGGCCTTATCTCTTAAAGCTTTTACCATTTCTCAGCATCTCCAGTCTGGGAGACTAAGATTTCAGGACTCAAACTGTGCCCAAATCATAGCACATGGGGTTCCTACCTCCGTCTTAAATGCAAACACACATACATGTCTTTGTAAAAGGTGGTGCAGAGAGGTGCGACCACAGGAGCTGATGACAGACACAGACTAAACTAGGATGCATTGGATATGGAGGCAGCAACACCGGTGAATGCTAGAAACTGCAAAGAAGGGTTTCTAGCTCCAGCCTGCTGACCCCAGCTCCTTGGCTTTAACCCATGGGACTGGGTTTTTAGCCCCTAGAACGGCATCAAATCCATCTGTGTCTTAAGCTGTGATCTGTAGAACGGTGTTGCAGCAGTAAGAGGAGAGATGGCATCCAAGAAAGTGACCTCTGAACGGAGCCCTGCTTCCTTTCAACCCAGGGCGGGCTTCCCTGCTGACTGGCCTGGGACCAGGGCACCTGCATTAGTACCCAGACCCAACTGAGAGTCCCAATCCCATGACCTCTGTTCAGCCTGGGAGCCATCCATGGTGATTTTATGTTTTATTGATGAAAAACCATCTATTGGAGTACAAATGTCTTTTGCCCTCCCCTTCAGATGTAGCTGGGTGTAAATGCATCATAGTGATGGGACAAAATATTTGCTTGGCTTTCTAGATTGGAATTTTCTGTACCAACAATACAAAGTCACCCTCCAGCTCTGACCAGAACCAACCAGGAGTAGAGGGCCCCTTTTTGTCATTGAGCCTCGTGTTTGTATCTTGGCAAAAAGCCAAGCCAGTGACCTAGAGCTAGCTGTACATTTCCCATCTGTTCCGGACTGTGACCCCTAAAGGCTGAGCCTTTATTTTAGATGGTGACTGCTCTCAGGAGTAGGATTTGGGGTACCAGGTGGAGAGATGAGGAGAGAGAAAAACAGCAATGGGTGAACTGTTGAAGGAATGGCATTATGGACTACTGAGGCTGCACGGTACTGGGGCCTTCTTGAGGAGCTATGAGACTATGCTTTGGAATTGGCCCTGGGGGCAAGGAGCATGGATTCTAGGGTTGCCTTGGGGTATCTACCGAGACCTGGTGTGCCGCAATGGGGAGCACCCTCTATAGGGAGCACCCAGCATCTGGAATTATCCTGGCAGCCCCCTAAAAGGAATCTGTCTTTTATGGTGTGATATCCATTATGATATGGTGTCTCTTNCAGCGTGGACTTTTGTAAGGCTTTCTTTCTGACCCCNGAGGGTTACAAGAAAGGGAAGTGTATTAGTCAGGGTTCTCTAGGGAAACAGGACTGATAGAATGAATATATGTGGGATTTATTAGAGTGGCTTACAGGTTACAGTCTGACTCTTCCAACAATGGCTGGCTCCCGATGGAAAGTCCAGGAATTCAGTAATTTTTCATTCCATGAGGCTGGATGTCTCATCTGGTCTTCAGTATACTCTGGAATCCCAAAGAAGTGGGCTCTAATGCCCGTGAAGGAATAGACGTGCTGTTGAGAGTGAGGGCAAGCAGGCAAAGAGAGTGCGTCCTTCTTCCATGTCCCTTCCATAGGCTGCCAGCGGAAGGTGTGGTCCGGATGGAAGGTGGATCTTCCCACCTCAGAGGATCCAGATTTAGGGTGGGTCTTCCNGCTTCAAACAGTTCAATCCAGAAGAATCCCTCACAGGTATGCCCAGGTGCTTGGGTTTTAGTTAATTCCAGATGTAGTCAATGCCGTTGGTTGACAACCAAGAAGAGCCATCACAGGAAATATTTCTGCTCCATCCAATAAGCTTGGAGACAGGTGACTCCAAACTACCGATGTGACAATATTGAGAAGAACCTTCCTGCTGGTCACACAGCCCTTGTCATGCCAGGCAGGGGTGTCATTCTGTCTTGTGCTAAAGCATGCAGGCAGCTCTCATCTTATCTTCCATGTTCAACCTCATCTCTGTCTGATTTCTAGCTCGNTTCTTAATCTTGCCAAATTGCTGCTTCACGGAGGCAAGGAGGAAAGCAAGCTGATGAGGACGGTGAGGTGACATGGCGAGCTGATGACATCCTGTAACTTCACATCCCTANGAGCCAAATGAGCCCTAGCCATGGAGGGCGGGAACTGGGTTTATAGCCTGCTAACCTTTCATGCCTAATTAATGGGGCTTGTGAGGAAGGAAGGCGGGAATGATCAGATCCAAGGAACAGTAGAACAGTCATGGGATAGAGACTAAGGCAGAGCCCATCTTCATATCTACACTGCCTCTCTGGGCAGGTGTGTACTAGATCAAGACCCTGTCTGTGCTTGCTTCAGCTTGACCAAAGCCAGGAGGCTGTGAGATCAAGGCAAGTTGAGCCAGGCAGCAGGTTGGGTGGCCGCTCAGCCCTGTATCGAAGATTGAAAGACCTCCCAAAATGCATTACAGCCCAACAGAGTGACAGTCCTATTGGCTGTTTTTCAAGTTTGTGTTATTTTTAATTTAAAAATATGTGTTCTTAAAAATAAGATTTCCCGGTGTGGTGGCACACACCTCTAATCCTAACACTCCAGAGGGTGGAGATAAGGAAGATTTCAAATATGAGGTTAAAAAAATTACAAATGAAAACAAGGTATTTCCTACAGACTGGAGGGACAGTTTAGTCTTTAAAATATTTAGACTATAACCCCAGGAACCCGAATTCAGTCCACAGCACCCATGTTTAAAAGGTGGGTGTGGTGTGGGGGGAGGTGGAGATCGACAGGTCTCTGGGGCTCACTGGTCAGTCAGCCTGGCCTCATTGGTGGGCCTGTGAGAAACCCTATCTCAGAAACCAAGGGCAGCTCCTGGGGGTGATACCTGAGGTTGACCTCTGGCCTCCATGTGCACAGGCACACACACGTAATAAATAAACAAATAAATGGAAGGTATTTCTTGTGACGGGGACGTTGCTTCGTGTTCTGGATAACGCTCTGGTCATCTCCAAGGGATTTAGACCCTGAAGTTTCATTCAGGAGAAATGTTTACCCCACAGGCTGGTGCTGTGTAAGTTGATGCAGGTTTGGGGCTCCAGCAAACATCCCCCACTGGTTTTCCTTTCTCAGTATCTCATATCTGTTCGGGGTGGTGGATTTGAAAGGAGTGGTCTGAGATAACCCTTCAGCTTAGTGAACCACAAGTCCTTAGGAAGTAGGCACCTTCCCCCTTCCCACTTTGCTCCGCTGTCTGGCTGGGCTTCCTCAACTGTGACTGTCACCCCCCCCACACACACACACACAGCTGAAGAGGGACGAGGGCTCTTGGTCCACAATGAGTCAAGCATGGAAAGAATTTGGGTCTCATTGAGAAGCTCAGGCCTCTGGCTGCATTTCTCTCTCCTTTGCCTCTTACNCTGTTGCCAAGGTGAGAGGTTGCTAAGGAGTAGATTTGACCTGTAGGAAGGAGCACTTGAGAGGTCAGCTGGCAGCCCCATTCTGGTGGCTTTGGTCAGCAGGGGACAGCTCTCCCTGCTGCCCTTGCTATGCTGCTGGAGGGAGAGTTGGCTGTAGGAGTTGTGAAAGGTGGGGCCAGGACTCTGAAAACTGGCAACTGCTGGGACCACCAGTGATGTTATCTTATTACCCTGCCCAGCATCCGGGAGGGAGGNTTTCTCTGTATTCCATGGCAGAGCTGGCATTTGATTCCCTACTCCTGGAAAACNCAAGTCTTCAGCGCTTTCACCTTTTCTCGGTCTCTGCAGCCCCTGCATGTTTTGTGGAGGCAAGAATTCTCACAAGACCCAGCCACCGCTGCCTTCATCTGCAGGGTGTTTAACTTTATCCAACTTTTAGACTTGGGAGGTTTTGTCACCTGTAAGGGACAGAGAAGGAAGGAAGTACAACATGGGACAGCATTATGTCCCTGCTTGCAGACATCCGGTCTCTGCAGCCTGCTTTGTCTAGGGCTGTTGCCTTTACATTTCGCTCCTCTAATTATTGAGGTTACAGATGCTTGCTNTGTACAGCATTGGGTCACAATCCCAGCTCTGCTCTTTCCCATCCTGCTCAAGAGGATGAGGTCATTGAAGCTCTCCCTGGTCTGCCTCCAGGCCTTTTCTGCTCAGTGTGCTGGGGACACCTGTCAAGCTGTCCCTCAGGCTTGCAGAGGACAGTAACTGAGATGACAGATGGAAAAACACATTTCGGGTTCACTATTCCAATGACTTCCAAAGTGTTGGCTGGGACCCTGTGAGTAGTGTTCATTCTCAGCTTTGCCTTAGACTTCAGAACCAGGAACCTGGGCAGGGTGGGAACAGGCACTGGTCTGTGGTAATCAGTTCTCCCATATACGCCAAGGTTTGGAAACCCCAGCCTTACTCAGATGTAAGAAATGGAGTTCTTAGTGCTTGGGGGAGTTTCTGCTGTGTACTTGGTGCTGTGCTGAATATCTTCCGTTTCAAAGACATGAAAGACAAGGTCCNTTCTCCCAAGTGGTCTGTATGGGCTTGTTGAAAAGCCGGAAGGAAACAAACTCACACTGGAGTTTTTCACATGCTGTGGAGAGCCTTGTTTTAACAGGCCGGGAAATGGAGGTCCGGAGAAATGAGGTGATGCCAAACCCATCAGGCTTATCTGAATGCACACGTACGTGTGTGACTGACAATCGCCAGTCCTCTGCTCCAGGTTGTTTACACATACACACATCAAGTCCTGCAAATGAACTGCTCATTTCCATGGTCCCCACGGGTGGTCCTTCTTCATTGGTTCCCCAGGAAGATTTNGTGGCTTCCTCAGTAGCTTTTAGATAGTGGTCACAGATACAGCAGGTTGAAGACTTCAGTCCCAGGCGAAGGCAGGAAGATCGGGGATTCAAGACCATCCTTGGCTACACAGCAAATGAAAGACCATCCTGGGCTACATGAGACCCTGTCTCGAGAAACCAAAGATAAATAAGAATTCTGCTAGTAGCGTCCAGAAGTGTGAAGTGGGGTCACACTGTGAGGGCTCTGAGGGAACTGACCAGTGAGGTGAAGAAGGTAGTCAAAACTGAACAAACAACTTTTCAAGAAATGATGAAAACCAAGTACAAGTACTTCACCCACCCCTAGCGCAGGCCTTCCCAAGAGTGGGCCAGGGGTTAAGTGCACAGCCAGGCCCTGGAATCTCAGGTCACTCCTGGATGTCACAGGGGCTGATGGAACTGACTTGCCCTTGGAGGCTTTGGGAGGCACTATGCCACTGAAGGGACCAAGACCGCCCTTCTCCCTTGTGAAGGATCCCTGGAGTGCTCTTCCCCTTTCCAGGTTGGAACCAGCTCATGATAATAACTTTGAAGTTGGGTTGGGTCGGTTTTTGGTTCCCTTTGTGGCCACATCCTAGTCTTGCGCTTCCCCTGCCCTCGCTGTGCTGGCTGCCCTTGGCACTACTTCTGGCCTCCAGCCCCCACCCACCTGTGGGTGGGGGCCCACTTGCCCCTGGCTTGAGCCTGCAGCCTCCTGGCCCTGTGCCCGTTGCGTAAGTAGCCTGGCATGGAACAGGGGCTTGTAAACATCTCTGAAAAGCCAGGAAACAGGTCTTTCAGCTTTCTGGGCCAGAAGGTCTCTGAAGCTGCCTCATGGTTTAGCACAGAAGTCCTAGAGGAGACATTAGCTGACACGTTGGCTTATTCAGTAAGACGTCAGTGTAAGGACACGAAGATTTGAATTTCATGTAATGCCCACCTCGTGAAATACTGGTCTTTTGATTCATTCCACCCCATCCCCCAACTATTTAAACATACATGAACTCTGGTTTTGTAGGTCCTACAGAGGCAGATGACCACATTGGGTTCAGCCCACAGGCTATCGCTTGCCTCTGGTGTAGGGCAGAGATTCACCTGTTTCTGTCTTGTGGATTCGCTCTGGAATCTCAGCACTTGCCCATGGGAGGGCTGGATGTGCAGGTGTGAGATTTACTTGGATCCATAGAGATCTGCTGGTGTGCTATCTCAGGGTGTTGAGACAGAGTACAGACCTTGGGGTATTGGCTGCANTAGAGAGCCATGTGGGGCCTTTCCTGAAGACTTGCAACAGGTGAAGTAGGTGAGGGCATTAGGTCTCAAGTCTGTCTCCCTCAGCAGCATCCAGAATGGCAAGGCCTTGGGACCCTCTCTCCTTGTTTTGCAGATGAGCGTGTGGGATGTGGTGATTATTTGATGGGCAGTTTTAACGCAGAACCACAATTACGTTTCTTGCAGTTCTGGTGCTTGGAGTCCAGCATGAGTGTGGAGTGGAGGCAGAGGAGGTTCCCTCAGGGATCAATGTAAGGGGCTCGGCAATGGGGCAGTTCTGGTGGCAGCTGGAGTCCTTTGGCCATTGCCAGCATCACATCCATCTGTTGTAATGATCTCAGGGCCTCTCCACATTTTCCATTTTAGCAAATCATCTGGTTTTACTGGAGGCCTTAATCTCATTTTACCTCCTTAGAGGTTCTCCCTCCAGATGAAGTCATCTTCTGAGATACTGCAGCCTGTGAATTTGGTGGGGAGGTCATGGAAACAGAGGGACTTGCTAACTGTCCTGGAATGGGGTGTGGACAGTCTCTGTCTCTCTGTAGTTTACTGTTTGAATTCTGTGGGATGGTGGCCATGAGCCTTTACCAGCCTTCTAGCACTCAGCTAGGGTCAACCTGTGAGATTTCATGTCCTCCAGGACCATGAAAGATGACCAGGGTGGCCTGCGCACCCTCTTCTTCGGCAGTGTGAGAAAATACTGGTGCTTTGAGACTCCTGAGAACAAGGCAATGTCCTCTCGGCATTGGATTTATAGGGAGTTCCCCCAAATTCTTCCCAGTGATAACAATGGGTTTCTTGAGTCAATTGGAGATGTAGACATCTTCTGGACTTTATGATGACTCCATCCACTCACATTCAGTCATATGGTTGTCTTTGGAGTCATGACTACAGATGGGCCCTGGCTCCCTAGTCATACTTTTTCTTTCATTATGTAGAGACCTTGGGTTTCCAGAGAGTTAGAGCAGGAAGAGGAAAGGTGGACAGGGGTCATCTGGTCCTGTCAGACGGGCGTTCCAGCATAGCAGCCCCCAGCCCACCTCTCCCTCC
>LZPO01017292.1:636848-655103 GCA_001675575.1 Neotoma lepida | reverse complement strand
GAGCCACCTCTCCAGCCCCTATGAGATCACCATCACATGTGCAGTCCTTCATTGACCCCAGAATGTTGCATGACGTGTGGCCAGAGCACATGATGGCTTTTAACCAGTACAGGANTGTTCTCTGAACCCCAGAGTCCTCAGAAGTCCAAAGCCCAGTGCCAGCAAAGTTGGTTGCCTGGCAGCTGTGGAAGGGAGCCTTCCCATGTCTCCAGCTCCAGTGTTGTGGCATCATTGGCACGCAGAGGGAGGTTTCCTGACTCAACTGGATTTTTTCTCTTCCTCCATGTGAGTGTCCACCTCTCTCTTTTTTATAAACAAGGATTGCCCATCATACTGGATTAGAGCCACCCTAATGACATNGTCACTTGGTCCTCACAAGGAAGGTTGTTCTAGGCCTCAGAACAATGTGCAGTTGCTAGCCTCTCCACACTTTCTCTGGAGTTTAGATTTTGGCCAAAGCTGCTGTTCACACCATCGTGCTGCGTTCCTGTTAAATCTGAGCCCTCTCAGCCAGTTCTTAAACATCCCAAGCAGCTGAGAAGAAGGCGGGCACGCTGAGTATCTCTAAACCCTAGGTGCACACAGCCTGCCCTGGCACGAAGGCCAAAGGAGGTCCCACTTAGAAAGTGACTAATGCAGTCTGCCCGTTTAATGACAGCACCCAGAGACCCCAGTCAGTTTAAATCCTTTGTGTTCAAACCACAGTGGGGTGAGGCTGTTGGGAGGTAGCAGCACCCTGTAAAGCAGTCTACAGGACTTGGGCATGGGGGAAAGCAGAAGGCCCATCCATGAGCTTTGTCATACTGACAGGCACAGCCCCTGCCTTCTGCAGAGGCTCACTGGTCTGGCCTGAGCTTAACACCAGGCTGTGTTTTCAGGCATTGTACCCTGTCTTCTCTTCTTCCACCCATGGCTCATATGAGACCATGGGGCACTGGGGTCTGCCTGCCTCTCGGGTCACACAGCTAAGAGTTAAAGAGCATGAACTTGGCCAGAGTATGTAGTAAATGTGATGCATCCTGGGGGTCCTCTCTGGGGTACTCCAGGGGATGCAAGGGTGATTTGAAGCCCATCTCAAGCTGCAGAACTTCCCGTGAGCCTCTCTGAGTCCCTGGGCCCAGGCAGCCCTCCTGAATGGTGCTGCAAGGAGAGACCATGCCAAGGTGCCTCGTAGTGTCATTTTGGCACAGCACAGGGCTGTGGGAGATGCAGGCGGGCAGCTTCATGGGCTTCTCACANTGGCAAGCATCAGTCATAGTTATATTGAGGACACTTGTCAGGCTTGGAATTTACTTTTGCAACACTGGTGTCATCACACCAAGAGGTGAGGGAGGAAGGGTGCTGGCATCCAGAGGGTGGGGAGGAAAGGTGTGGCAGCTCTGCTGAGGATAGCCCCTGGCACAGAATCCCCAAGTGTGTGGGTAGTTTCAAGGCGGGGCAGCCTGGACCCTAGAGGTTGCAGGGCTGGGAGGAAGTGGGTAAGGAGGCATGTACGTGCCCTGACATGCCTTGAGAATTGGAAATTAGATATGCCCTGTATGTTGCTTTGTGTCTTACAAGTCAAGGTCATTCTGTGGGGATAAAAAGAGTTTTCCTGCTAAAAGTAGGAGCAGCTTGTTCTGACCCAAGGTTCCAGGAGTGCTGCAGACAGTGTGGGGCCAAGGCTGACCTGATTTGACCTGAAATTCCCATTTCAGCATGACCACAAAAAGCACTTGTGATTCTGAGGAGGAGCACATGGGACCTCTTCCTAGAGTAGANAACAAGGATATGGATTTGGGGGGACACAGAGAAAATGACAAGTACCTGAATCACCCAGAGCCCACTTCTGTGGTTTTTTTGTTTTTTTTTTTATCTTCCTTTGGATAAAATGCATAAGAAGGAAATATAGACCATCTTAGAATATTAAGATAGCCAACATCTAGATTCTTAACGTGTCTCACATGGGAAAGAGAGAGAGAAGACTCGGCCATCTGCATCAAGCTGTCTAGGGGCTTTGGTACCAAACCCTAGGGGTAGGGATGGGAGTGGATAAAAGAGTGGTGAGTGTGTTCTCCAAGAAGCCATGGGGCTTTCATGAACAAGGCATGCCTCTAGGAGTGAGGCTGGGGAATGCAGAATTGACAACATGCAGTCCTGCGCCCTCCTCATTTTGTCAGAGAACGAGCTACAACCTCCCAGGTTCCTCCTCTGGACTGGAGGGTACAATTCCAGAGCCTGTTGCTTGCCCTGAACTGTCACTTGACATGAATTTCCTCCTCCAACCTCTCATGGCCTTGGCAAGGAAAAGCTATTGGGGTTTGTGAGCCATGCTCTTANTGGGAGTGGCNCAGGTACCTTTTAAGTTTCTACCACAGAGTACCTTGAGGCCGCAGAGGCTCTGGAATCCCCAGGTTGGGGGGAAGGTGATGTCTTCAGGTCGAGGAACCTGGGAAGTTATAGCTTGTTCTCTATGAAAATAGGGAGGGCTCAGGACTGCACGTTGTCATCCCCACTCCCTGCCCCCACCTTCTTTAGCTTGTCAGGTAACTCTCAGCACTGATCTGGAGACAGAGGCATCAGGAGCAGGGCCTGCACCAAGCACTCTGAAACAAGCCAGACTGAAGAAGGTGATAGACAGGAGCCAGAAAGGAAACACCAAAGTGGAGTGAACGCAACTACCTTGGTGGGAGGTTGAGGGATCTTCCTAGATGGGCATTGAATTGAGGTTCAGAAACTGANGCAAGTGGGGTTGTATGAGGCAGAGCTTGCCTGCCGGAGCAAACTGCCAGTGCATAGTTCCCGGGGCAGAAATAAGTTAAACTGCGCTCAGAAGAGAACGGGGTATTATGGCGGGCTGGGGGAGGGGTAGTGGTCTCCCTTTTAGAGGCAAGAGCATAGCGAGGTGCCTCTGTGCTCAAAGGAGAATGGTTTNGAAATGAGTCTGAGGACAGGGGATTGGCTGAGAGAGAGCAAATGAGAGGTCCCTGCTGTGAGGCCAGGTAGAGCCCGGGTACTTTGTCAGGATCAGGGACCAATAGAAACAAGGCCAGGCTGAGGTTCCAGCCTGACCAGGGCTGTNTCTGAGGCCCCAGACAGGGAGGCAAATGGGGAATTGTTGGAGCATGTGGCGCTGCTGGCAGGCAGGGCAGAACTTATTGTCACCACTCCCGGTCCTACTGTTGCCACCTCTTCAGGAAGAGGCTGGTCCCCAAAGTGTGCCAGGAATCACATCCTGCAGTATTGTGTTCCAGGTGAGCAGTCTGAGGCCCGAGTTCCCAGGCTGCATTCCTTCTCCTTAGGGAAGAGTGGGCCCCACTGATTCTAAAGATTTATTGTTAGAAAGAGGTCAGCCCTGNCCCCACCTCCACTCACACAATGCTCAACAATATATTACTCCTGTGGGGGTCAGAGGACAAGGTGCAGGAGTTGCTTCTGTCCTTTATGAACCCAGGATCAATCTCAGGTTGTGCACTGACTGAGACATCTCACTGGCCTAAGAGTAGAGTTTCCAACTTTGTGGTTTTGCTATTGTTTTAATATGTAAGTATGGNCCTGTGTGTGTATATGTGCACCGTGTGTGTGCATTGTCCATGGAGGGCAGAGAGGACAACACATTCTTTGAAGCTAGAGTCCTGGCTGAATGTGAGCTGCCACATGGGTGCTGGGAACCAAACCACACCCAAACCCATGTGATCTGGAAGAGCAGTAAGCATTCCTCAACTCTAAGTCATTTCTGCAGCCCCACGAGTAGAATTTTTTAAAAGAAAGAATGGCAAATTAAAATCTCTGTTCAGAAATATGGAACACGATATCTGTACATGCATATATTTTGTTTGGTTGGTTTGGGTTTTGAGACAGGGTAACCAGAACTCACTGTGTAGCCCTAGCTGGTATCAGATTTGTCCAACCTCACCTGGCAAGTGCTACTTTTACATTCATAAGTCACCAGACCCAGCTTTAAATGTAACATTTTACACCAGTTGTTGACGAGACTGTGAGAGAGAAAGCTAGGGTGAATCAGTATGCCGGAAGAGGCTGATTGTGATGGATGAGGAAATAAAGGGAGGGTGGCCATGCCATGCGGGACAGGCCGGCAGGCCAGGGCACCCAGCCTGGGTCTGCACAAGTTGTTACTGTGCACCGGTTTTTCTAAAGCAGGGTTTCAGCTAATGAGTTTAAAGTGGGTAGATATAGAAGTCACTGGCTTTCCAGAAATACTCCCCTGAATAAAGAGAAAAAAAACTATACTCAACTGTNGCAAACACATCAAAACCCGGTTTAAACTGTTCCTGATATATTTTCTGGACAGAAAAGTGAGTTGGCTCTATGAGACAGGTCTCNTGTAGCTCAGGCTGGACCCAGACTTTCTGTTTAGGCAAGGCTGGCCTTGATTTCCAGATCCTTTAACACATCCAGCCAGGGACTGATGTTTGGTGAGTACCAGGCTCTTAAGCCTGATTTTAGGAGAGAGCAAACTATGGCCTGCCATTTATGTATTATTAATAAGACTTTATTGGAACATAGTCACAGACGTTTGCTTTGTATTGTTTGTAATTCTTTTTGGACCCAAAGAACAGAATTGAGTCTTTGTAACAATACGTGGTCCCCAAAGTTCAATTTATTCTCTGCCGCTTTATAGAAAATTAATTAAATAGAGACCCACCACACCTTTAGATGAGAAGATGAAATACATGAAGATGTCAGTTCTCATCAGTGTAATGTGAAGAAAATCCTACTGGGGTTGCTCTTTTTGAGGGAATTAAGTGGTAAGGAAACATTTTATTAAATTATTCTAAAGTTCATAGAAGGAAAAAATAGAATTAAAAAAAGCAAACATAGGATCTTGTAGGAGGGTGGCCCATGGAAGTACTGTCACAATTACNTAAGAGGNTATTATCACAAACAGTTGGCAGGCTACTGACACAGAATGGTTCCAGTGCAAACCTTCATGTCTGTATGCATTAAAGTGTGTGACAGTGACATTGGATTAGTCAGTAGGGGACATGTTGTTCAGGAACACCATGTAGAAGTAATTACTCAGTTCTTTGCTAATTAATTTTGTGACATTCCTCACCGAGAAGCAATATAAATTCTTTGTACATTAATGTCAGCACACAAACCAATTTTTTAAGGAAAGGAAAATAGATGGAAATGCTCGTCATATTTCTCGTTAAGAGGAGTCAGGCGGTGCATCCAGGGAAAGCCAAACGGGAAAGATTGATATGTTTGCATAATTCAGACTTCAAGCCAGCCAATGGGTGAAGCTCGAGCAGGAGGGTGGGAAAGATACTGGCAAGTGACTGAGCAAAGGTCTCAGTGAGAGAGCCCTCAGGGTGGGAAATAGGGTCAGAGAGATGCTCACAGGCTAAGAGCACTGGCTGCTCTTGCAGAGGACCTGGATTCAGTTCCCAGCACCCATGTAGCAGATTGTCTGTAATTCCAGTTCTGGGCATCTGACACGCTCTTCTGGATTCTTCAGGTACTGCATGCATAGGGTGCACATACATACATACATACATACATACATGCATACATACATACATACATGCAGGCACACATAAATAAATCTTAGAAAGAAAGAGAGAGAGAGAGAAAGAAAGGAAGAAAAAGAGGGCCTGCCATATGACAGGGTATGTTCTGAGGCATATAAGACCATCTTGTCACTGTTCAAATAGAAACCTAATGCTATAGGGTCACCAGATGCCACTGTCACAGATCNTGACACTGAGCTCTGGGTGGTGGTGAGGGAAAGTGGCTCAAACTTGGNTATTCTGTTCCTACTTGGTAAGTTACAGCATCTTTTCAACTGCTGCAGAAGGGTAAGAAATGAACTCCCACTGCCGTTGAGAGGTTGAATTTCTAGAACCTTCCAGCAAAGCATTTGTCAAGTCTTCATTGTTCTCATCTAGAAAATTGTCCTAAGAAAATAATTTAGAAGCCAGATGTGGTGACACACGACTGTCATCCCAGCAATTGGGAAGTGGAGGCAGGAGGATTACCATGTGTTTAAGGACTGCCTGGGCTACAGAATGGGATCCTGTAAACCCCCTCCCAACACACACACACACACACACACACACACACACACAGAGAGAGAGAGAGAGAGAGAGAGAGAGAGAGAGAGAGAGAGAGAGAAGAATTCACAATGCAGTAAGATTAGGTATCAGGGGCACTGCAGGAACTGGACATGAGTAGAAGGCTCAAGGCCGTGGGAGTCAGGCCTCTGCAGCCTGAACATGAGGCTGTTGGCTTGGTCAGCCTGGCTCCTTTCTGATGCTTTTTTTTAAGTGTTGGCTTTAATTTTGCCCTCTTCTCTCAGGGAGCCCCACCATCTAAGTAGTGAGGTTGCAAGGAAAAGGGAGTATAAACATAATGTCATACTGACTCACCCCTGGTCACAGTGTCAGAATTGGGTATCTTGGGTTCCACCCACTGGGGTCAGTTCCACAGGTGTGGTGAGAGAGTTTGAAATGTCGTGGACCCACTCACTGGTCAGACTGCCATCCTCTGTGCTGGGAAAGTGGCTTTGCCGAGTTACAGAGGATCTGCAGAAGCCAAGGTTTGGTATAGGGGCTGGGAATGGGACTTAATAAAGTGTGTCTTTAAATGATCAAAACTAAGAAAACAAGGACTTTTAACATTGTAAAAGGAAAAAGTCCCTTACTACCAAAGGTCNACATTTTCCTTTTCTGGCAAATGTACGCCTCTGAAAATGGAAGTGGATTGGGATCTTACTGTTAAATTTACTGATTTAGTTTATTTCCNTGTTACATTGTATGGATTTTCTGTTCTTTGAGCAATCCTAAGGAGATGCATGCTAAGGGTTCCTTTAAAGAGATATGCTACCTGCCCCCAGCTCACACTGGGTGCTTAGGGGTTCCATTTCCACGGCACCATGGACATTTTATCTCCGTCCTTAATTTCCTGAGGACAAANAGGCAGGAGGAACAGTAGAATGTCTAGAGGGACAAGAGCTCTGTGCTCCTCAAATTCCCCAAATAAGCCTTGGCAAAGCTCCGGTTTCTGATTGGTTCATTGCTCTAGATATCTGGTCAGTGATTCATGGGCACTTGTTCTCAGGGAAAGAAATATGCTTTCATCCCAGGAATTTTATCAGTTGCCCACTATGCTAGATGGTCCTTCTTTTGCTTTCTTTCTGAGACAAGGTCTTACTCTGTATCCCCGGCTGACCTCTGCACTTGGTAATTCTCCTGCCTCAGCCTCCCTGGTGCTGTGAATACAGGCATAGAGACTTAGCTCGGTATTAGCTACTTAATAAAGCTGGTAGGTGACATGTTGGCTGGAGACCTTCTGGCCAGGAGGCAGACACTAATCTAGTAATAACTGAGGCTAAGGAGGGAGGCTAAGGAGGGAGCCCTTGGCCTTCCTGTCATCACCTGGCCGGAGCAGCACCTTAGTGTGCATTCTATTAAGCACTGGGCAGTGTGGCCCATCTTAGTTTTTCTCATACTCCCATTTGTTGGGCACAGCTTTGCTCTCTACCCTGGCTTTTTGCAGGGACTGTAATGGTCTGCTGTGGATCTGCTTGGGTTGTGGTGACTTCTGCTTTGTGCCTGTGGAATGGCACATGTGGACCGCTCTTGAGGAAATGCAGGAGACTCAGGACTGCTTTAGGTATCTGCCTCCCTATTAGCTTCAGGGACATCCTTTCCAATATGGCCAAGCCTGGGATCCAGAAAGAGAGAGGTTCATTCATCTAACTTGAGTCCAGACTCCATCTGACACTCAAGACCACAAGCCAGCAGGATCTATGATTTCCAACACTAGTCACATATTGGAAAACAAGCAAAAGGCCAACCAAAGAACCAGCCAAACAAACAAAATAGCTAGATGTGGCGACACATGCTTACAGTCAAAGAAATTGGGAGACTGAGGCAGGATTCCAAGTTCAAGGCTGACCTCAGCTACATTGTGAGACCCTGTCGCACTTGTGAAGTGAACAGACTGACCATTCTGGAGCTTTCAAGAGTAATGCCAAGACCATCCTAAGAATCCCATGATCAGCGGGTAGTAGAAAAGATGCTTTCCGTCTGCCTGGGTAGAATCAGAAAGCCTCCTTAAAACAAAGCCAGCTGNCGGGTGGGTTGATTTCTTTTTTTTAAGAATTTTAACATTTTTTTTATGTATATGTGTATGGTCTTTGAGAGAATACCACATGTGTGTTGTTGCCCGAGGAGGCCTGAAGGAGGTGTTACAGGCTGAAGCTGGCGTTACAGGTGCTTATAGGCCCAGATGCTGTGAACTGAACCCAGGTCCTCTGCTAAACAGCAAGCTCTCTGTACTGAGCCACTCCTCCAGCCCAAGTGTATTGATGTATTTAAAGAGTGCTATTAAATTATACATATGTGGTGGGGTATCTGATTTTTGTTTTTCGTGACAGGGTCTCACAATGTAGCTGAGGTCAGCCTTGAACTTGGAATCCTGCCTCAGTCTCCCAATTTCTTCGACTGTAAGCATGTGTCGCCACATCTAGCTATTTTGTTTGTNTGGCTGGTTCATTGGTTGGCTTTTTGCTTGTTTTCCAATATGTGACTAGTGTTGGAAATCATAGATCCTGCTGGCTTGTGGTCTTGAGTGTCAGATGGAGTCTGGACTCAAGTTAGATGAATGAACCTCTCTCTTTCTGAATGCTGTAAACCACACTTCAGAGATAATTGTGCCTTTTCTTCCTTGTCACTGAATGGAGATCAGAGCTTGGAAGTATAAGCAGTCTTCCTCATCCCCNGTCTGCTATCAGCTACACCACACACTGGCTTGGTCTCCCGCGTGGCACAATAGAGGAAACCACAGACTTGGTTATGATGAGTGGCTCTGAGGTTGTAGGAGACAGGCATTGCCACACTCTCATTGGCTGGTCTCCAAACTCTTTGAGGTTTTCAGCAGCATGGGACACAGGGAGTTCTTTGTCCACTATAGAACAATCAATGTGACTAGAAAGCACTCTTGATCCCTACCACAACCCTGTGCTCTCCCAACTCAATTTTCTGTATTTTTGTCACTGACCCAGCTCATTCTCGCCTGCTTGGTCTCCATTGCTGTGAGCAAGCAAGGCTTCCCAGCTGTCACTGGCTCCTGGGCTCCCCTTCAAGTCTGGTGAATCCTACAGCATTACAGGGATGGTCCTTTGTTATGGAATATTATTTTAAGATGTGTTACATTGTTTACGCTGTGGAATGGTTGTTTAATGATGCAAAGATGTGTTGAATTCTTGTATGTTGCATTTGTTTAACTCTGTGAAGCTGTGTTACTGTGCCAGTCTAAAACACCTAATTGATTATTTTTAGAACTGAACGGCCAATAGCAAGGCAGGAGAAAGGATAGGCGGGGCTGGCAGGAGGAGAGAATAAATAGGAGAAATCTGGGAAGAAAAGGATCGAGGAATGAGAGGAGGAGGAGAGGAGGACTCCAGGGGCACCCAGCCACACAACCAGCAACTAAGTAAGAAAGAAAGAAATACAGAAATAGAGAAAGGTAAAAGCCCAGAGGCAAAAGGTAGATGGGATAATTTAAGTTAAGAAAAGCTGGCAAGAAACAAGCCAAGCTAAGGCCAGACATTTTTAAGTAAGAATTAAGTCTCCATGTGTGATTATTTGGGAGCTGGGTGGCGGGCCCCCCAAAGAGCAAAAAAAATAAAAGTATAAAAACAACCAACTACAGTCCTTGAGAGTTTTCAAGTTACTACCTCATCCCCAAGGGACACAGTTATCCTCTGAATCTTAGGACCTTTTTTCCTAGAAGCTGATGTTGAGTGGTATCTACTATGGTGACTTTATGCCATGGTTGAGGTGGACATGAGAAGGACATCCCTTCTTTAGATCTTGAGACAGAGTCTGTTTGGCATACTTGCCTCACTCTTTCATCCCGTCCCCACTCCCTCAGTGGCAGAGCGCAGGCTTCCTGTAGCTGCAGACCACTGCTTCCCACTACACTGACTCACATGTTCCTGAAACACAACACACAGGCGCTCACTCCCACAGGAGTCTAATCCTCAGATCCCTGTTGGAAGCCACAGGGCAGTGCTTTGCTTTATCTACAGGTGGCAGATGGGAACAGAAGCCTGCCTGCCAAGCTGTGGGCAGGGTTTTCATCCTCCTGGGCAGAGTTGACCCCCTCAGGAGGAGNCATCTGAGTATGTTCTCCTCATTTCTAGGAAGCACTTCCTTGGAGCCATGCTGTCTCCACTTGGGACAGTGCCTGGGCCAGTCTGCTCAAGGCTTAGAGGCAAATTCCCGTGGCTTTTCCTTCCTTGTGAAATCAAGTGCTAGGGCACTAAGGCCTAGTAGTCTTCTAGTCTCAGAGTGACTCCTAGGAAACCAAGCGACCTCCTAGTTAGTATAACTGTTTCTTGCAGAACCAGAAAGGGGTCCTTTGAGACTTTTATATAGAGTCTGGGCATGANAGTCAGGGACAGGTCAAACTCTTATATTTGTTGTTTAAACCTGGAAGAAATCTGATGAAATCAGCCCAGTACTCCACAGACTGCAGGTAGATGTCAAAGGTGGGTCACCTTAATCCAAGTGGAATTGGTAAGGGAGGTGCTGCTCACATTCATGCCCTGGTCTCCTCTGGCCTTGGCTCTCTCTCTCTCCGACTCCTGGTTTCTGCCCAAGTCACACACAGTCCTGTGAACCCAAGACACTCCCCACCTTGGTGCCTTTTTCTGGATTGGGTTGCTTCATTGTTCCTGGAGCCAGGGTGTTGGCAGAAAGATCACCACATGCAAATCCCGTGACTGGGAGGTGCAGGGAAGCAGGCTGGCAGCAGCAGGGAGAGCACGGAGCGCCTGAGGCTGCCAGCAGGATCTGTCAGCAGTTCAGTCTGTGTAGAGTGCTTGCCAACCTCCCAGCTCCCGCGGTCCTGTCTCTGAACAAGTCAGCCTTGACGCACAGAAAAGGAAAACTCAGTTAGGAGTGAGACTCACAGAGGGATGCCTCCATACCCAAGCACCACCTGGAAGGCTGGAGTGGAGCTATTGCCTGCTCCTCTCAGTGT
This sequence comes from Neotoma lepida, assembly GCA_001675575.1. Lineage (NCBI taxonomy): Eukaryota > Metazoa > Chordata > Mammalia > Rodentia > Cricetidae > Neotoma > Neotoma lepida. The sequence goes on along the minus strand of LZPO01017292.1, from coordinate 644,108 downwards.
TCTGAGACTGACCTAGAGAGTAGGCAGCCATAGGCTGCCCTGGAGAAGGATGGCTGGAGCCTGAAAAACAGAGGCATCTTTCTTTGGAGAAATGTGGATGTCTTTGCTCAGCCTGGTTGCCTGAGTACTTCTGAGGTGCCCACCCAGGCAGTCTGTCAGTGTTTAGGGGGAAAGTGAGCAGGGTGGTACAGGGTAGAACAGGTGGGTTCCCCAAGTTCAACACTCTGTGTGTCATCAAGTCACTTCAGCCTCTGGGCTCTATAAAGATCATTCAGGATACCTACAAAATACCTCTGATCCATCNTCTCAGAAATTCCTAACTTCCTGCCTTTGAGCTTATACAGCAGGAACAGAAANAGGCTGAGTAAGCTTATGTTCCGTGGGCNTCTTGCTATGGGAGAGTAAGACTTNAGTGGTGATGAGAAAAGTCCAGGCAGAGTGTGGAGTGAAGATGTTCCTCTGGCTATGGATCGGATGTTATACATGAGTGGGTGGGTATGATGGATGGATGGATGGATGGATGGATGGATGGATGGATGGATGGATGGGGGACAGAGTCTAGTGAATGCCTGGGGAGAACCTTCCAGGCCACCCTCCAGAACAGCACATGCTGGCATCCTGAGTCCTGTTGTTGGGAAAGGAACTTCTGCAAGACTGTGNAGGCAGTGGGAGGAGGGCAAGACATANAGGANATGACCCAAGAGACAGCNGGGCAGGTAGTGCAGTGCCTGGAGGCAGTGTAAACACTCCCGAGAGTGCAGAGNGGTGGGTGGAGAGGCCTGGCAGCCTCCCACTGCTGATTGAGGTGTGGACTACAGGATGCAGGCAGCCTGGCGGGAAGGCACCAATTTCTGTAATTGAGCTGAGCTGAGGTGAGGTGCCTGTGCTGAGAAAGGTCAGGTGGAGGTTACGCCGATGGTGGAGGGGTGTGTGTGTGTGTGTGTGTGTGTGTGTGTGTGTGTGTGTGTGTGAAACTGAGGGATAGATATAGTGGGTCCTCCGGATGTTTGGCTGGTCAAATGGACTTTCCAGTGGCAGGTAAGAACTGGGGAAGGTGTTGGGTTGGATTTAGACCCAGGAAACCCTAGACACCTTTGTGGTCCTGTATCCAAGATAGGTGGGTGTTGAATGGTCACCTAGCCATGTCCACCTGAGCCTTGAGGGACCAAAGTGCAATAAACAGTTCAAAAACATGGTAATAACTGGGGATGAGAGGCCTGGGGACACTGGTTAACTGAGTGGATCTGGTGAGAGCTAGTGCCCATGAGTCACCTAGAACTTGCAGAACCCCGGGGAAGTGGGTGGAGCCAAGAGGGAGGGGATGCAGAGAAGCCTGGCTTCTCGGAAGCCCAGGTACACATTCATGGTTTTCATTTGGGTTGGAAAGAAAAATGAAAGTGCAGCTATAGGCAGACCTAAGAAACAGCAGGTCCAAATGTAGTCGGGATGGGTGTGCAGTAGAGGGAGGCAGGCCACAAACCTGGAGGTAAGGGTGAAACTAAGCCATGAGGNCTCCGCATGCTGGGCTAGGAAAGCTGACGTGGCCTCCTCAGAGGCTGGAAATAACCCCCAGAGATTTGGGGATGGTATGACCTTAGAGAAAATGAGATGCTCACACAAGGACAAATAATGGAAGAATCGGTAAGCTCACAGCACTGGCTGTGAGGCTCAGGAAGAAATGGCCAGCCTCGAGGCTGTCACAAGGCACTCACCTTCCGCAAGGTGAGTGAGCGACTGAGGATTGGTACCCATGCCTTGTCAGCACAGTTGGAGGGTCAGGCCAGGACAATGAGAGGCCCAGGTAAGGGGAAATCAGTGCTATCACAGGGTAGCAATGGGAGTGAGAATCCATCTTCTGGGTGATGGGACAGAGTGTAGGGCAACTCTGGGTGCTGGTAGCTGCCACTCTCTGTGTGCCTGGCACAGAGTGATGGAGTTGGTAGAAAAAGGCTTCATGTTCTACCTGCCTGGACTGCACCTCAAAGAGGGACGAGGGAACCCTCCAGGCAGGTCCAGAGGGACCAGCTGCCCTCTCTCTTATCTGGAAGAAAATGTCTTCCAAGGATGGGGTGGTTAGTATCCCTGTTTGCACTCAGTGTGGTGTTGATAGTGCCAAGGATGAACTGCTACTAGAGGGGAAAATAAAACAAACTGTCATTCTTAAGATTTTTGTCCCTTACCCCATGGAAGGGGTGGAGGCTGTGTGAGTGAGTGCATTGGTGCCCAGTTTGAGTACAAGGCATGTCGGGGTACTGGTGGTCACACCTCAGAACTTGGCTTCTGCATCTGATGGAGTATCCATAGGTGGTGACTTATCTGTCTCTCAAATGTCGCCTCTGAGAGTGTCATTTTTTTCTNTTACCCTGCTGGTCTCTGTGTAACTGCTGCCACGCCACCCCTTCTGTCTCTCTCCTGGCTCAGGGCATTAGCTGTGTTCCCTCCATGAGAGACANCTGTGATTCATCTTCTTAGAATACTGTGCCCACTCCTGAGGCCTGGATCTGACCCCAGGTCTCATGGTCATGAGAGGGTCCGGGATCACTCTTCTGTATCAATCGCTTGTGTTTTCCACTGACCTCTGAGTCCTTCATGGCGATTGCGGGGAAACTGCAGCACCTCAGTCTTGCAGATGCAACACACTGATGTCTACCACTGGCCCGCCCCGATAAAGCTGCCCACTCAGAAATATCCCAGTACCTCTGTATAAGTTGGCCCTCTGTTCAAGACTTTGGGGGAAGAGAGGTCATGTTCCCAGTCAGAGGCCTCATTCCCAGTCATGTTCTGGATGGAGTGTTGGGCCATAAGGAACTCAGGTCATGTTATAAGAGCCCAGTTGTTTGGGGATGAAATTTGGCTATCTCCTCTTCTAGTGTGATGGGCCAGCTGTGGCTGATGGTGACCAGCTGAGGCAGTATCTACTGGTTTCTATTAGAGAAGCTGCAAAATTCACACACTGAAATCAACTCTTTGCTGTTGCTATTTCTTGTCCATCAGTCCTGGGTTAGGGTCTGCTCCAAACCAATGACACANACCCCAGTCTTTCCACAGATGCTTAAGCCCTGTCTCTCTCTCCCCACTCAGTGCAAACCTCACTCTCAGTAATGTCCTCCACACCTGCCTAGTAATAGCAGTTCAGTAGTGGGCCCAATTTCACATGTATTAGCTACACATCAAATACCTGGTAGCCCCAGGACTGAGTTTGTGATTTCTGTTTGNGGTCCAGTGGGTATGACGGGTATACCCAGGCAGGGAGCAACCTCCCAAGCCACCGTGGAAAGGCCTCAAGGACAAATGGTGCCCCTGGCTCACTATTGCCTGTGCCAAGCCTCCCACAGTTGTGCTCCAACAGGACCCACCACTCTGGACAGACAGAGGCTGTTTTCTTCCTGAGTCCTGGAAGTGGCAGTGTACTCCACAGACCCAGGCTGTCCTCTTTGACTGCATTGAATAGCCATCCAGGTGCTGGGACACATTTCACAGACCCAATTGTGCCCTAGGAAGAGTGTCTCTGCGTGCTCACTGGGCACAGAGTCCGGGCAGCATGCCGCTTCTGCTCCCAGGCCAGAGCAATGAATTGCTCCTCTCTTCACTGGAATGGTCTGGAAGAAAGAGGATTCCCTCCTCCTGTAAGATTACCCTCAAAGCCATGCTCCTGTAAGATTACCCTCAAAGCTCTCCTCCTGTAAGATTACCCTCAAAGCCATGCTCCGCTCGCTCAGAGGAAATTATTTCTTCTCTCTGTTCAGGAAGAAGCGCACTGCCAAGTTGACCCTACCGTGCAGCGTGACTGTATGAGACAGCAGCTGCTGTCCCTGCTGGAATTGGGGACGAAGACATGAGACCATAGGGCCTCATCCATACAAGAGTTTCAACATGGCGGCCCAGCGCATCCGGGCGGCCAACTCCAGTGGCCTCCCTCGGTGCAAGTCAGAAGGGACTCTGATTGACCTGAGCGAGGGCTTCTCAGAGACAAGCTTTAATGATGTCAAAGGTAAGATCCTAGCCAATCCCTGGCTGAGGGGACACTGGGATATTGATGTCTTCCTAACCCTGGAGCTTCTTGAGTCTACAGGCAGCCAGTTTTGTGTTCGGCCCTCTAAATCTTACCATTGTTTCAAGTTTCTCCCTGAAACAAAGCCATTTATCTCAGTTTTGGGTNTATAGGAAGAAGGTCTTGTGTACACGCATGTACTTACTAATGTATTATGGGCAGGGATGCACATGGGTGGGGGTACACATGGACGCAAGTTCACTTGGAGGCCACATGTCACTCAGATGCCACCCACCTTGGTTTTTGAGACAGGGTATCTTACTGAACCTGGAACTTACCGAGTGCACCAGGCTGACTGGCCAGCTCACAGAATCAGGCTGTTNAGCAAACCTATCTTTCAGATACACACATGGATACCAGGATGCCATTTTGNTTCCTGAAAATATACTCAGATCTTGCTGGACCATACCTAGTTGCTTATGCCTTGGGATGCATCATGGTCAACTGTGTTACTATGGTCAGCCTTCTTACAGCATTGGCAGTTCACTGTTGATGTCACACACACACACACACACACACACACGTCCTAGGAGAGGGCCAGATAACAATGACAGCTTACTCTGAAATCACTCCTTGTCCCTCCTCTCATGCTGAGCACTTAGAACTTTATCTCTGTTCCTTCGCCCTTGGCAAACTCAGAACTAAGTGATGCTGAACTGAAGCCACAGCCCCCGTGTCTTCAGCCTTTGTTTCATCAGCTGCTCCCCCGCCCTGGCTTATGTCTGCAGTCCTGAGCACCATTACATGTGTTCTTTGAAAGAAAGAGAACGAAGTGGAAGGTGTTATAGCAACAGAGTTAGTGGGTGTTGCTATAAATAACGGAACATTTGTTTTTTGCAGTCGGGTAATGGGCAACATGTTCTTATTTCTAGCTTTGGGGGTGGGGGGGGCTAGAAAAGGTGAGCAGAACCTGTGTGGTTTGTGCTCAAAACACAGACATGAGAGCTGAGTGCTTAAAAATGACAGTAATGGCCGAAATTAANCGAGCTTGACCAAGTGTGTAGAGCCAATGTGGTTCAGAGAAGATGTCTCCAGAGAGGAAGCTGGCCTGTCCCTGCAGGGTCCTTTATTCATTCCCGTCCTTCCAGTGGCAGATTTGTGTGATGGTGAATACTTTCAGCTTGACAGAATCAAGACTCAACCTAGGAGACAAATTTAGCCAGTGAGGCAATCCTCAGACTGGGTTAATTGAGATGTGGAGACCCAACTTAAATGTGNGTAGCATCGTCCCATGGACTGGATAATAAAGGGGAAACTGAGGAAGCCAGCCGAGCCTCAGCATTCATCTCTCTCCACTTCCTGATTGTAGACCAGACTCCTCACACTCTGCTAACCGTGGGATCTCTGCCATGCTTTCCCTAAACTGTGAGCCCAAACAAACCCTTCTTTTGTTTAGGTGACTTCGTCAGGTAGTTTGTCACTGTTATGATTTGGTGGCAGAAGGGCACAGGCCGAGAGGATTGTGACTTGTCAGCCAGCACCATGATTCAGTGGTTCTAGTCCTAATGTGTGACTGTCAGCTCATGAATATTCCCTGCCCACCTACTGTGTGCCAGGCTCCTGTGGCACTTACCTTACCTCTGAGAGATGAAGACTTCCACCCTTTCAGACATGGCCTCTTTAACAAAGACAGAAGAACAAGCACAGTGCACACAGACTGACTACATGTATGCTAGCATGACGCGGGAGCCTTTTGAAGGAAGTGAAGACCCCAAATTCAAGGCTAAACTTGAATGTTTCTAGGCAGGTTTGATGATGCGTGAGGAGTCATAGGGAACGGCGACAGGACAGAAGGCATGAGCTAAGTGTACTGAAGCCCGACTAAGTGAGGCCCGTGTCTCTGGCCTCATTTGCCTCGGGCACAAGCGGGATGCCTCCTGGGACTCTATACCTGAAGCTCTTTCCTTACATTCCCAGCTTCAGACTGTGCACTGTCAGCCCTCACCACAGCCTACTAAGAAAAATGCCTTTTCTCCATGAGAAAAAATGGGGGGCCCCATGGTTACATGTCTTCAAAAGGCGATTTGGCGTAGATCTGGTGAGCCAGCAGCAGCAGGGCACTGCAACAGGGCTTTGCATCCTTTTCANTGAGTGGAAGGGCAGGTTCCAGGGCCCCGAGTAAGCCAAGAGCACCTCTGCCAGCTGTGANTGTAAGTGAAGTGACTCCTTGTCTGCTTCCCAAGCTTGGCCAAAGAGACAGAATTTGATTTGTTGTGTCCCCTTTGAAAGAGAAAGGAACCTGGCAGGAAATGGTGTCTGTGCAGCCAGTGTGATAGATGGTGACCCATTGGCCATAGACCTCATCCTGTATTGCGCAGCTGTCAAGTTGGTTTAGCTGGGAATTTTTTAGTCCTTTTGCTTGCTCCTGCATACAATTGGTTTTAGAAATAGTTTTTATTTGAGCTGGCAAGATGGTTCAGTGGATAAGAGAGNTTGTTCCGTAAGCCTGAGGACATGAGATCAGTTTCTGGATCTCACAGTGGAAGGAGAGAACCTAGTCCTAAAAGTTACCGTCTGCTCTCCACATCCATGCCATGCACACCAGTGTGTATGTGTGTGTGCACTCATACAAGCATACACAATTTAATTTAATTTTAAAAGGAAAGAATGTTTCTTTCTGTTTGCTGCAGAGACCAGATGTCTATAGACTAAGTAAGGCCATGGTNGAGGGCTTGCCCAGGGGGATGCGTCATGTCTGCTTCTGTCAGAAAGAGCTTTCTCTCCCCTGACAGTTGTCTCACCCAGGGCTGGCTCATGTGGGAGTTGAACACATCCATTATTTTTCCAAGCACACACTCTGCTTAGATGACTTATTTTGTCTGTTCCAGATGTTGTCTGTGGTACTCACAGGNGTGATGTGATGGGGAGAAGCATGCATTNCCCTGAGTTGTTTTTAAAGTGATGGCTTTTNGAGCTGTGTTCAAATAATTATTGGGTAGTAACACAATCCATGGCTAGACAAACCTCCGATTATCAAGGTGGAGGGGTTCCTTCCGTGTTTCGAATAATATTTAAAATTGTTCAAAATGCACGCACACACACACACACACACACACACATACACACACACACACATGCAAATCACTGTCAGCTGAAGAGGAGTGAGGAATGGGTTGGACTTTGAAACTGAACTAGTCCTGGTTGTCAAGGACCTGCCCCTCCTTTTCTGTCTTCCATACCAAAAGAGAAAAAGGACTCAATGATCTGTT
>LZPO01017292.1:626374-636413 GCA_001675575.1 Neotoma lepida | reverse complement strand
TGCCTAGCCTATAGCATCACTGGACCAATGCCTAGCCTATAGCATCACTGGACCACTGCCTAGCCTATAGCATCACTGGACCAATGCCTAGCCTATAGTCTCAGTAAGCTCTCCAGCATTTCACATTGGTCCTCCCTTTTATAATAGTGACAGTCCTGGTCAGAAATTATTTTATCAAAATACATATTCAGAACACAAGGACATGTCCACTGCCTGTCATGTGGTCTGCCTTTCTAGGGTGGTTGTGGGACATTCTTCTGGGTCCTTTGCCTCATTTAGAAGGTTGAATTGGAAAGTAGCTGAGTGACAGAGCAACTGAGTACTCTCGGGTCATTACATGGGCTACATTGGGGCTCACATGAATCTTTACCCTGCATGGTTTCTATTGCTTCCTGGCTGGGCTGGTGACTACATCATGGCACCCCACCCCTCATCCTCTACCCACCCTACCCCCAGTTTGGAAGTGTCTCCTGTGCCTGTAGGCCTGGCCTCACACACTCTCTCTCTGTNTTTTGTGCAGTGCCTTCCCCCAGTGCCTTGCTAGTAGACAACCCCACGCCTTTTGGAAACGCAAAGGAAGTGATCGCGATCAAAGACTATTGCCCAAATAACTTCACCACCCTGAAGTTCTCCAAGGGCGACCACCTCTACGTCTTGGACACATCTGGCGGGGAGTGGTGGTATGCCCACAACACCACCGAGATGGGCTACATCCCTTCCTCCTATGTGCAGCCCCTCAACTACCGGAATTCTACCCTGAGTGACAGTGGCATGATTGACAATCTCCCAGATAGCCCTGACGAAGTCGCCAAGGAGCTAGATCTGCTAGGGGGCTGGACAGATGACCAGAAAGAATCTGGCAGACCCTATAGTAACAACCCTTTCTGGAATGGTGTCCGAACAAATCCATTTCTGAACGGGAATGCACAACCCAGTGTGGATGAGCTGCACCCCAAGAGTACTGTGGATTTGCTCCTCTTTGACACTGGCACATCTTCCTTCACCGAATCCAGCTCAGCAACCACCAACAGCACCGGCAACATCTTTGACGAGATCCCAACCACTAATGGACTCCACATGGAGCAGCTGATTAAGCGGGACAATCCCTTCTTCAGAAGTAAGCGTTCCTACAGCCTTTCGGAACTCTCCGTCCTACAAGCCAAATCGGATGCTCCCACGACATCCAGTTTCTTCACGGGCTTGAAGTCACCTGCCCCAGAACAGTTTCAAAGCCGAGAAGATTTCCGAACTGCCTGGCTGAATCACCGGAAGCTGGCCCGATCCTGCCATGACTTGGACCTGCTCGGCCAAAGCCCAGGTTGGGGCCAGACCCAAGCAGTGGAAACAAATATCGTGTGCAAGCTGGATAGTTCCGGGGGCTCCGTGCAGCTTCCTGACACCAACATCAGCATCCACGTGCCCGAGGGCCANGTAGCCCCTGGGGAGACACAGCAGATCTCCATGAAAGCCCTGCTGGACCCTCCCCTGGAGCTCAACAGCGACAGATCCAGCAGCATCAGCCCCGTGGTGGAGGTGAAGCTAAGCAACCTGGAGGTGAGTACCTTCATCATCCTGGAGATGAAGGTCTCTGCCGAGGTGAAAGGTGACATCTTCAGCAAAAGTACAGTGGTCCTGCAGTGCCTGAGAAGCGACTTGAAGGAGGGGCCTTATGTGCCCATCCCCCTCNCCTACAGCTATGGGGACACTGTACAGGTACAGCTGGACAACCTGGAACCCTGCATGTACCTAGCTATCGTTGCCCAGGGCCCCAACATCCTCTACCCTTCCACCGTGTGGGATTTCATCAATAAGAGGGTCACTGTGGGTCTTTATGGTCCCAAACACATCCATCCATCCTTCAAGACAGTGGTGACCATTTTTGGACATGACTGTGCCCCCAAGACCCTCCTGGTCAGTGAGGTTACTCGGCAGGCTCCTGGTCCCGCCCCGGTGGCCCTGCAGCTGTGGGGTAAGCACCAGTTCATCTTGTCCAGACCGCAGGATCTCAAAGTGTGTATGTTCTCTAATATGACCAACTATGAGGTCAAGGCCAGCGAGCAAGCCAAAGTGGTTAGAGGGTTCCAGATGAAACTGGGTAAGGTTAGCCGTCTGATCTATTCCGTCATGTCCCAGAACCCCAACGAGCTGTCTGACTTCACACTGAGGGTACAGGTCAAGGACGATCAGGACACCATCCTCACCCAGTTTTGTGTCCAGACTCCACAGCCACCCCCCAAAAGCGCCATTAAACCATCTGGGCAGAGGAGGTTTCTTAAGAAGAATGAGGTTGGGAAGATCATCTTGTCCCCATTCGTTGTCACCACCAAGTACCCAACGTTTCAGGACCGCCCTGTGTCTAGTCTCAAGTTTGGCAAGCTACTAAAGACAGTGGTCCGGCAGAACAAGAGTCACTACCTGCTGGAGTACAAGAAGGGTGATGCAGTGGCCCTGCTCAGTGAGGAACGTATCCGCCTCAAGGGACAACTGTGGACCAAAGAGTGGTACATTGGCTACTATCAGGGCAAGGTGGGCTTGGTGCACACCAAGAACGTGCTGGTAGTGGGCAAGGCCCGGCCCAGCCTGTTCTCAGGGCCTGAGCTGAGCACGTCGGTGCTGTTGGAGCAGATCCTCCGGCCCTGCAAGTTTCTCACCTACATCTATGCTTCNGTGCGGACCTTGCTTATGGAGAACATCAGCAGCTGGCGGGCCTTCGCTGACGCCCTGGGTTACGGGAACCTGCCACTCACCTTCTTCTGCCGGGCAGAGCTGGACAGCGAGGCGGAGCGGGTGGCGTCTGTTCTGGAGAAGCTGAAGGAAGACTGTAACAACCCTGACAACAAGGACCGGAAGTCGTTCCAGAAGGAGCTGGTGATGGTGAGTGCTCGGCAGGTGTCCAAACCTTGGGGTGAGCTTCCTGAGGCAGACNAACGTGGGTCACATTGGGCCAACTCACAAGGGGACAGTATTGGAAGTGTAGCTGTCCAATACTTAAGGACCCCCAAGGAAGGTGTCTCTCCCCTCTTCTACATTTATGAGCCTCTCTGTGGTGTTGGGTGGACCTGTGTTCTCTGATCAGTTTTTGTCAACTTGACACCAACTGGAGGCCCCCAGGAAGAGGGAGCCTCAATTGAGAAATTGCCTCCATCAGATTGGCTTAAGGGAGAGTCTGTGGGGGCATTTCCTTGATTAATGATTGATATGGGGGGCCCTAGCCCACTGTGGGGAGCGCTCCTCCTGTCCATTGGTCCTGGGTTGTGTAAGAAAGCCGACTGAGCAACCCCATAAGCAGCACTCCTCCGCGGTTCCCAACTCTGCTCCTGTTGAGTTCCTGCTCCTACTTCCTTCAGTAATGACTGTGATCAGGATGTGTAAACCCTTACTTCCCCCCTGGGATTGCTTTTGGTCATGATGTTTATCACAGCGATAGAAAGCTAACCAGGACACCNAGGGAAGAAGGCAGCAGGACTGTGACCCAGAAGCCTCTGTTTGCATCTTTGGAGGGTATCCGTGTGTCATTAGGTCCGCAGCAAGTCTGTGACTTAGTGGCAAAAGCCTTTTGCCCCAAAGCCTGGTCTTGCTTTGATGTGAGTTCTTGCTTTGTATTACCTGGCGCTTCCAACATCTGTCTCTACTGCGACACCTTCTCCCTGCCTGGGGTTCCTTTGTGACCATGGGGGACAGGCTCCTGGCCAGTATAAAACAAATAGCCATTCTCTCTTGGGAAAGAGAGAGAAGTTCCATGTTTGGTTCTGAGGCACACTGACCACAGGCCAGCAAGGAACATTTTTTGAGGCCTTCCAGTTCTTCCAGCAACCTGGGCTTTGGAGGATAAGGCAGTGGAACANCCCCATGGTTTCCCGCAGGCAGCCCACCCCAGTTGTGTGGTTCTGGTGGTCACTGTTGCCAATAGAAACCCTTGGTGACCTCTGCATCTCCTGTCCGCAGCTTTTTGGCTGCTCTCCTACCCCACATCGCGTCCCCACCTGCCCCCTCTGTATGACATCATCANACATCTCTCTGAGGAACAGCAAGGCATGAGACCCTTTGAATGTGGCCCATGGTGATATGCTGTGCCACACCATGGGACAGACAGGCCTGAGACTCCCCAGAAAGGGAGATGGCAGTGTGAATTGCAGTGTGAATTATAAGGNCCCTTGACAGTTAGGCCCCAGTAGGCCTTGATGGCTGTTTCACTGAGAAAGAAGCCAGAAGTGAATGGGACAACNTGGGCTCTGCATGTAGGTCACCCACNGTGGTCAAACAGGTCCCTCCCTTCAACTGTCACCATGTGAAACAAATCCCCTGAAGGTCAAGGAGAGCCCCTTTGCCTTGGCCTCCCTGGCTGACTGGAGCTCCCCAGGGCAGGAGCGTGTGTTTCCTGGGAGCCCTCTGCCAGCATCCTTCATTGACTGTGGAATCAGGTGCTTCCATGGAACATAAGCAGTATTGCTTGTCCCTCCCACCGCTGAAGGACACTTGCCTGGAGTAGGCCCAGCTCCTTCCTCTGTGGGCAAACATCATGGACAGGGGCTTTATGCCCATTTCCTATTTACTGTTCATGGGCAGGTTCTTATTTAGCATGGCAGATTTGGAGAGGATTTTTGCTTCTTTGGTCCATAGGAGGGGTCAGGAGAGTCCTGTGTACCTCTGAGTCCCCTCTGCCTTCCTGCCTAGAGGATGCAACTGGGCCTTGGCTGAGACTTGGCCCTGGAGCAAGGGCAGTTTTGTAATAAAAAAGAAAACAGGTTCCTCCGTGTTCTGTTCTCCCCAGCTATCTCGGGCATTGCCTCCTGAATAGCTGAATTTTAATGGCTGGCCAAACTTCAAAAAGCCACGGCTGGCTAACCCCAACATCAGCAACCTGCTTCGTTTTCATGGATTCATGACCAAAGGTCAGCTGGGTNTCTTATAGCCTTGGCCCCAGCTTTCCCTTGCCTCACCTAGCAGGGCATGGCTAGACCAGCGCCCTCTTCTGTTTGTAAGCTGCCTTTGCGCCATCAACATCCCGCTCTGGCAACTGTAACTAGAGGAAGAAGGTTTGAGGCGGTCACTGTGCAGATTGGAAGGGAAAGGTCTCACTGAGGTCTAGGGGCTCCTCTCCATGGCCACTGGGCTCCTCCCCTGCACCTCAGGCCTATGGCAGATGCCTCTGTGTCCTGCATGCACCAGCTGTCCCCCTTGCCCTGTCCCACAGCTAGTGTCCCTCCTGCCTGGAGCTCCTGGTGATGCATTCTCTCAGGTGCCCATTCTGATGTCACTTCCAGCCCTTGATGAAGCAAGCTTGTGCTCCTGGATCTTCACAATGCTTGCTCGAGTCAGGATTGGTGTATACTTGTTTCTTGTTACTGCCCTGCATTAGATCTACACTCCATGGTGGAAGGAAGGCATGGAGGAGAGCCTGGGAGAGGGAGGGGAGGGAAGCGGAATGAGTGGGTGGTGTGTGAGCGATGGGCTGAGCTCAGAAGCATCTGAGCCTTCTGTGCTCTTGAGGGTCACGCCATGCTTTCTTTCTCTACTGCCGTTCTCTCTGTGTGTGCAACAAGAGCTAGCAGCCTGTGCCACTCAGGGCCTCTTGTGTCCCTCTTGACGATGGGTAGGGTTTTATGGTGGGTGTTCCACAGTTGGCTTTTCTGGGGCAGCCTTTAGGCAGGTACCTTTGCCTATTTGATTGGAGGCACTGATGGTTTTGATGACCACTGAAGTTCAAGACCCCCGTAAAACCTGTCTGTCATACTCCAAGTCACAGGCTCTTTCAAGAGAGCAAAAAGTACCATTGGATACATAGATAGCCAGTGTGCTTTGGGGTCAGCTGACTGCAGAGTGACAGGAGACATGCACTGCCCCTGAAGTCATTGGCCTAGTGCCTGGCAGGGGTGGGGGACTTGTTTTGTAGCCTGAGGCTTGGCGTGTGTGTGTGTGTGTGGAGGGGGGATCCTGAAGGGTAGAAAAATGCAGAATGTGTTCCGGTTTTGAAGCCTTGGAATCCTGGTGCATCTTCTGTTGTACTGCGGGCCTTGGAAGGAGCCATTTTCTAAGTGGATTTGAAAGCTCAGGTGGAAACACATGGTCATGTATATTCTGTGACTTACNGAAACACTGAGTGAGGGGAAGGATTTGACTGCAGGCCCCTGTGCACCTTCTAAATCTGAGATACTGTCATCTCATGAGCATAAGTTTGAAGTGGCCTTGGGAGAAAAGTGTCATAGGCAGGACCCCACGGAACCAGCTCTTTAGGGATTGTGATGGGTTTTATCCAGTAATACACTTTTTAGTTAAGTCAATACACTTTAAAAAAAGATTTTGTTTTTATTTTGTGTGTGTGTGTGTGTGTGTGTGTGTGTGTGTGTGTGTGTGTTCACACATATGCTCTGATACCCTTGGAGGCCAAAGGAGGACCTCAAATCCATTGGAGATGGAGTGACAGGTGTTTGTGAGCTACCTGATGTGGGTGCTGGATCTGGACTCTGCTCTTCCTGTCAGAGCAGCAATGTTCTCAGCTACTGAGCCATCTCTTCAGTCCCAGACAGCATGCCACTGGTGTAAGACACTGTTTCCCGTTTTGAAGGCACCACCCTGAATGGGTCCTGTGGTCTCTGTTCTTGTGGGGAGGGAGAAGTCATTGGCTGGAAATGAAAGAGCAAAAGAGATATTTAGAAACCACCATGGTAGCCTCACTAAAACACTGGGAGGACTGTGAAAGCCCCGCCCCCAGGGGCGGGGTCAGCTCTCTCTTCCGGTCCTGGAGTGACCTCCCAGAACCAAGCCTCCAGTAGTCCATTGGGTCGCAGTGTGGGACTTACAGAATGAGGGCTACAGTGGGTCCTTTGGAGGAGTTTGTATGACAAAGAAGGGAGTAGGTTTGTAGTGTACAAGCCAGGAAGGCAGTTTTCTCTAGCAGGGGAGTGGATGGAGGTGCCCCAAGACACCAAGGTGGGCAGCTAGCAAGAAAGCAGAAGTGTCTAGACTAGAAGAGTGGCACGGGGGCTCAGAATGGATCAGGAAAAACCCCACCTTATCCCGCAGGCCAGGAGACCACAGAGAGAGAGCTGCTGGCTGTGTGGTTAACTGAGTGAAGAGGGTAGCCCCATCAGCCCTGCCCCTTGGGTTGCGTAGGAGACCTTTTCCATCCAGACCTGAGCCTCTCAGGAACAAACACAACAGCAAAAGCCCAAATACTAGCTAACTGTATTTTCCTAAGAGCTTGTAAAAACAGGTTAGCAGCCACACAGCTTGTGGCCACCTGTTACTGTAAATAGAGACACAGCCATGTCCCTTCACCTCCCAGTTGTCTACAGTTGCTGGGATGGTTAATTTTAAAGTCAGCTTACCATAACCTAAAATTACCTATACAGAAAATTTCAGCTGAAGAATTATTTAGATCAGGTTGGCCTGATCGTGTCTGCAGGGGACTGTCTTGATTGATAATATAGGAAGACCCAGCCCATTGTGGGTGGTGCCATTCCCTAGGCATGGGACCCCAAAATATGTAAAACAGTAGAAAGCAATAAGCAGACAGGGTGGGCACATCTGTTCTCTCTGCTCTTGACTGTATGATGTGACTGGATGATGTGACTGGATGATGTGACTGTGACTGTATGATGTGACTGGATGATGTGACTGTGACTGTATGATGTGACTGGATGATGTGACTGGATGATGTGACTGGGTGATGTGACTGTGACTGGATGATGTCACTGGATGATGTGACTGGGTGATGTGACTGTGTGATGTGACTGTATGATGTGACTGTGTGATGTGACTGTGTGATGTGACTGTNTGATGTGACTGTATGATGTGACTAGCCAGTTGAGCTCCTCCCTTGACTCCCCACTCAGGGATGGACTGTAATCTGGAATTGTAAGCCAAATAAACCCTTTCCTCCATGTTGCTTTTGATCGGGGTGTTCATCACAGCANGGGAATAAAACTAGAAAAGCTGCCTTTGGGAAGTGTCTTTCTCCGCCCTCCCACCCTCTCCACCACTCCCCACCCCAGTGAAGTTGGGACAGAAACCATGTAACCTACAAGCCACAATTTAAATCTGNCCCTTCACTCGTATTAGCAAGAATCTATCTGAAACTGTGTTTTACTTCCTTCAGTATTTTCCAGTACGCCTGTGTATACCTGATTAAGCTATCTGTATAAGGGTTGAGAATCCCCAGAGCTGGAATCCTGAGGTGCACTTCCCTTTGCTAGAACTTATGTGTATCCATCCCAAGTTCACCCTTTTGGAGAAGGCACTCAAACACACTGTNTGGTGTGAGCAGCTGGGTAACAGGTAGAGCCAGTGATGGCNCAGTAGAAGTGGTGTGAGAAAAGCCGAGTGGACGCAGGAGAGATGGGACTTCATCCTGACATCAGCACTAGCCTNTTCCNTCGTCAGATGCTCCCGGAAAGGGAACCTCAGCTGCCCTGGACCTGGCCATGTGCTCTCTTGGTCAGCAGTGGCCCATCAGAGGCCAGAGAGGGGCCTGAATTCCCAGGACCTTTGTAGTCTATGCCTGGAGCCCCTGGGGAGAGAATGGATTANCTGACTCCTGCCAAGAGTGACTTGAATCCAAAGCAGGTGATTTTGACGCACTTTNTCACTTAGACCATGAGGCCACCTCCAGAGCTAGGCAGCCAAGTGCACAGAACCTGGGGTTTGTTTGATATGACCCAGTGACTTGCTGTTAAGCCCTGTGCTCATTTGCTTTTTCTTCCAGGACAACACATAGAGCTAAGGGGACCCTTTCTGCCTCAGTTTATCCCTAAGCTCACAGCACATCAAACAAAGCTTAAACCTGACACCCGACCACCAGTATGTCACACATCCGCTCCCCCCACACACACGTGACTGTATACATGAGCATGCCTTTTTCTTCTGTGACATAAACACATATTTAGTTTTCTTAAAAACAGTTTCTTTCCNGATATCAAAATCCAAATTATAATCAGCCACTTTGTGAAATACATAAGTAGTTGAAATGATACCATGTTTGGTTCAACTCCTGGTGCCATGTGCCCAGCAACATGGAAAGAGCTTCCAGAAACTNGGGCCTGCCTCTGCTTCTGTCGTCTCTAGCTGAGAGCCTCTGGACCTAGCTGCTCAGTGTCTACCCGTGTGTTTTGCTCTCTGCACAACAGATGTGCTTGGCCAACTTGANCCAGGCCTTCCCATGGCTGGGAGCACCACTCACCTTCCCTCTGGAAAGAGTATCAATTCCCTCTACCCCCTCCGGAAAGAATATCAATCCAGCCCTGCTTCCTAAGTGGGTGGCTCTCATCAGGACATTAGCCATGCTGGCCTGCCCTCTGTGGCCTTTCTTGTCATGTTATATCTGGAAAGGCCTCTTTCCCAGCTAGGTCACTTTCTGGGGTCCTGGACATGAGTTTTAGAGATGGTGCCAACCCATACACCCTGTCAACCATCTCTTTCCTCTTGTGCATGGATGGTACTAGTGTGCTAGGTAAGGGCCCTGGACACTGCATAGGCCTTGAACTCCTGGGGTAAAGAGCATCACCTGCAGGTTGACCTTCCCCGAAAGCCAAGTCTACCCTGGCCTGACACTGCACTTCATCTTCCCAGGCTTTGCTGAAAATGGACTGTCAGGGCCTGGTGGTCAGACTCATCCAGGACTTTGTGCTCCTGACCACAGCTGTTGAGGTGGCACAGCGCTGGAGGGAACTAGCTGAGAAGCTGGCCAAGGTCTCCAAACAACAGATGGACGCCTATGAGTCTCCCCACCGAGACAGAAATGGGGTGGTGGACAGTGAGGTGAGTGGGGCTCCAANCCCTTGGTTACTTAATTACTTTGCCCCTCAGTTCCTGGGACCCATGAGGTACAATAATAAAGGATAAACTTTCCAGCACTCTAGGAGGGTAAGGTGAGGTGGAGTGAGTGTGCTTTGGCCAGGTGGGAGCCATCAACCTGTTCTCAGGCTCCTGCCTTGAGAACCTGGGCTGCTCTGCCCACAAGCTGGGAAGGGTGGACTGCCCTCCCTCGATAATTTTACTTTTAAATTGCCTCTTGTAAGATCAGTGAATGGATCAACAGAAC
>LZPO01017292.1:589280-596780 GCA_001675575.1 Neotoma lepida | reverse complement strand
AGAGGCAGGTGGATTTCTCTGAATTCAAGGCCAATCCACTCTATATAGTGACGTCCATGCCAGCCAGGGCTACATAGTGAGACTCTGTCTCAAAATAAAAATAAAGAAAAAGCTGAAATGTAATATCTCTGTTTTTACTTTGTTACCTGTCCCTTTGAGCATAAATAAAATGTTGAGTGATTTATGTGATAAGAGATATGTGACTAACCACNTCAGTATTTTTGTGGGGGGAGGCAGCCTGCGCCGGAAAGCACCTCAGCAGAAAATATGCTAGAGCTGCAAAGAGGCTGTACTCTCGCTGTGTGGGACTTGATCCCACACTGTCCCAGCAATGGACACATGCAAACATAGCTTGTTCCTAAATGCCTCCCACAGGTGCTCTGTGGACTTGCAACTGTCGATTTCTTCCTCAAACATACGTGCACTTTATCCTCTCAACTCTGTTAGAAGAGCTGGGAAGAACAACAGCGGGAATGCTGTACTGAGTTACACGATCCAAAAATGCTTTCGCTCTGTTCAGTCAAACCCTCAGGCTAGCCTGGGGCTCCTGAGGAAGCAAAATACAAAAAATGAAATAAATCACAGGGAAGGCTGGATTATCAAAAGTCAGCACAGAGCAACTGTATCTGTGGACAAAAATAAAATAAAATAAAATAAAATAAAATGGACTCAGACCTGCACCTCATACCAATCAAGCAGATCATGGGCTTGAATATCAAACAGGAGTCTTTCAGATGAAGGAGGGAGGGGAGAGAAGCTTTAGGGTAGAGGGCTGTTCAAAGATGTTGTCTTAGACCTACACCCAAAGCAGATTCAGAAAAGGGAAAATCCACCCACTCGAAAACAAAGAGCATTGCATTTATTTGGGGCTAATTAGGATTGCAGTCTAGGAAAACACAAGCTCCAGCAGCCTAGAAAAGGACNCTCTGTGTTTAACTTTGAACCTCAAAGGGGTTAGCAATGACATCATCCATTAGTCAGGAATTTGAAGTTAAGCTGTTAAGAAGGGCTTGGGGATGGCTTAGCCTCTGGCTCACTTGGTGGGTGGGAGTGCATGGGAGGGGCATGGGGGAATGTTAGCAGTGCTTCAATGGTGAGCTTGCTTCTGGGGAGGTGTGCCTGACGGCCTCCTGACACCTGGTTAACTGCCGGAACCAAAGCACCTCCATTTGGAATTCTTCTTTCTAGAGACTCTTTCACAGACTGTTCTGTCATCTACCTGGTACATGGAATGTGGACTGCCAGCCAGCCTGGCGGTGCACGACTGTCACCCTAGCTATTTGGGAAGCTGAGATAGATAGGAGGATCATGAATTCAAAACCAACCCAGGTTTCAGGGTGAGTTCAAGGCCAGCCTGACAGTCTCTGGAGACCTCATCTTAAGATTTTTAAAAAGAGAAAAAAGAGTGGGCGACATGAGCTAGGGTATTTTGAAAGAGGGAAGTCCACTGAAAAAAATGCCTCCACCACATGAGCCTGTTGGCAAGCCTGTGATGTACTTTTTGATTGACAGCTGAAGTTGGAGGGCCCAGCTCACTGTGGGCGGTACCAGCCCTGGGCAGGTAGTCCTGAGTTATATAAGCAGGCTGAGCAAGCCACCAGGAGCTAGCCATTAAGCAGCATTCTCCCATGGCCTCAGCTTCATCTCCTGCCTCCAGGTTCCTGCTTTGAGTTCCTGCCCCGATTTCCCTGAATGATGAACTACAAGCTGTAAGCTGAAATAAATCCTCTCCTCCCCACATTGCTTTTGGTCATAGCAATAGAAAACTTAACTAAGACAGAGAGGTGGCGACATAGCTCAGTAATAAAGCGCTTGCCTCAAATTCTCCATGCCCTAGGTTAAATCCCTAATACTGCAAAGAATACAAAATGTAAATAAATATATAAAATGAAATAAGAAGTGGCCAATGCCAGATCCCAAGTTTATGTGTTATGATCCCAGCCCTTAGAAGAAATTGACATCTTGTGTTTAGTTCCCAATATCTAGAAGAAAGTTCTCAGTTCTCCAACTCAGTGGGGCCAGGTGACATCCCTGCAGAGCCAGAGGACTGATCCAAGACTGATACAAGAAGCCAGCACCTACTTTAGTGTAAAAGGCAGTTTAAGGAGTCCATTGTGGGCTACGCAGACCCCCTGGAATGCCTTTATCACACAAGCCCTTCAATCCCTCATGATCAGCTTAACAAGCATTCCAGGGTCAGGGCTACTCATACATCTTCATCAGAAAGAGAGTAGTCCGAATTTGCAGCAGTCACATTGAACAAAGATTTTTCNACTGCAGAAGCTGAAACAAACCTCTGGATTAGCTTTATGTATCCAGAAAATTAAATTAACCAAAGCATTGGCCCCTGAGGCAGCCCGAGAATCAGTTTCATTTTGTAAATCCAGATCTCCAAAAGCAAAAAGCACGCTCTGTGAATTGAGCCCTGAGACTCCCTCCAAATCCCTTAAGCTTTCTAAAATCATTATTTATTACATTGATAAAATAATTTACCTGGGGCTAGTTCCCAGTAGAANGGTACCTCAGTGCTCAGTGCATGGTCATTTTCTTAGAATAAAGTACCGTTTCTTCTTAAAGACAACACAATAGTCCAGGCAAATGTGTATGGGGTAATTTATCACCCTCCCTACTGCCTAACAAGTGGGTCATGGGCTCAAGGTCAGATGACTAAGACCTTGAGTTGCAGAGGGAACCAAGCCAGCCAAGTGCTAAGCTTCAAAGCATAGTCTTGGAAACCAGAAGGCAGGAAAGGGGCTTCTCGTGTGTAAAATTCCTCGGGAAGGATTTCCGGTCTTGTAAGAGCACTGATGCAGCCGGGTCACGGGCACCACACATGTCCATGCCAAATAAATAAACGAACCTCAGAACATCTGCTTCCTGGATTTGGAACTTATTATTGACTTAATCCCATAGTTTGGTCCCAGGGTGGGTCTTCATTAACTAAAAGCTGAACTCCATATTCTTTCACCACGGAATTTTCTAAACATCAAAGTACACAAAGAAGTTTCTAAAATCACTTTGATTCTTATTCTCGCCCTACCCCCAGGGCGTTCAGCACTGAAGGAGGCCAGCGGTCACTCCCGGCAGGAGGGACCCAGAAGCAACAGGTTGAGACATTAAAAAGGCTTTGTAAAGTTTCTGGAACCCTTCAGCCTCGATACTGCCTCGGCAGCTGGGGAGAAGGCTGATAAGATGAAATCACATTCCAAGCATGCCATTCCTGAAGGAGAGTAAATACGCTCAGCAAAGCTGGGTTCAAAGAGGCATCTGCTTCATGTCTGGATGAGAGAGATCCGATCGCCGAGAGCTGTGCTGTCTCTTATACACATCTAGATGTGTATAAGAGACAACACCTCTTTTTGAAATGAGAACTCACATAAAGATTGCACCACAAAAGAAATATTGTTGAAAGTAAATGGAGGGGTGGAGAGCTGGCTCCCTGGTTAAGAGCACTTACTGCTCTAACGGAGGATCCCAGTTGGTTTCCAGCCCTTACAATGGTGGTTCACAATCATCCCTAAGCCCAGCTCTGAGGGATCTGGTGCCCTCTTCTGGCCTCTGCCGGCACTGCACACACANGCCCACTTGCATACATGCACTGAAACGTGCACGCATACAGGGCTGGAGAGCTGGCTTAGTGGTTGAGAGCACTGGCTGTTCTTATGGTCCAGGTTTAATCCCAGCACACACGTGGCAGCTCAAAACCAGCTATAACTCCAGTTTCAAGGAATCTGACTCCCTCTTCTGGTCTCTGTGGATACCAAGGAGGAACATACATGTAGGCAAACACACCCACACACATAAAAAAAAAAAAATCATACTCATGAAATAGAAAATCTTAGGAAAAAAATGAATGGTGTATTAGCAGACTCTATGGGGTCCCAGAGTACTCTGACACAGCAGACGTTGAGTGCCTTCTCCTTGAGAATTGAGGGACAAAGCAAAGAGCACCCATTCCCAGGTCAGGTTAATTTTGTGTTTTTGTTTGTTTGTTTGTTTGCTTTTTGTTTTTTTTTTAAAGATTTATTTATTATGTGTACAGAAGAGGGCGCCAGATCTCATTACAGATGGTTGTGAGCCACCATGTGGTTGCTGGGAATTGAACTCAGGACCTCTGGAAGAACAGTCAGTGCTCTTAACCTCTGAGCCACCTCTCCAGCAGGTTAATTTTGTAAGATGCAGTGTCTAGAGGACCCTGAAGATCCACAGCTCTCCATGGTGTCATCAGAAGACGTCAAGAAAGTTCTATCGGAACTAAGAGTGGGCCTAGGGGAAAGTTCTGTAACTATAGGGGAGCCTTCACCTGGCTTCAAAGGAGAGGAAAGTCAAAGGGTCTATTCTGTTCTTGGAGATATTGCCACCTAATTTGTGTCTCCTGGAAGACTCTAAAGACCAAATCCTCTCTGGGAGACTAGGTGCTTTATCCAGGAATTTTTCAGAACAGGTCCTCTGAGCAGGAAGTGTCTGTGGCCTTGCCTCCAGCCAGGCTTCTCTGTTTGCAGCAGACTGATAAGACCTAAAATCTAATAAGATCTTATAAGATCTAATCAAGACATTTTAAGTAGCAGGAAAGGATGTCACATACACAGGACTTGGGACCTGACTTTCCGAAACTGAAGTTAAAAGATTCAACCAGTCCTACTGAGGCTAGGCCTCTGGGGATCCGGGCTTCTGTTCAGGGATGGGGCTGGGTGAAACTGGCAGTTATTGAGGGAAAAGAAAGAACTCACACTAAGTGTACTCCAGAGGAAGCGGCTTACGACCACGAGGTGGTGAGGCCCCAGGGCACAGGTGGCAGCTGGCTCACCTGCCAGCCAGCCCCAGACAATGGCTCTGCAGAGGTGTATGCCTGGGTCCCTCGCTCAGCCACTTAAACTANTGGAATCCAATATACTCCTCTTCCCTGCTCCCTCTTCCTGCATTAATAACTGCTTGCTTGCCCAAGGGTATTGCTCATCCACAAACCATCCATCCACTACTAGACCTTTGAGATTCTTCCTAGCTTTTCCTTCTTTTAACCAATTTTTGAAGGATACATATATTTGGGCTATCCCAACGCCCCAAGTGCCCACAAGTGCACTTCCTTCACATGTCATAGGGTGGTGATGTTTCAAATCCAGTATCTCATTGGAGGCCTCTGGCCCCTGAAGATGCTAACATCTGCATTTGGGCCCCACAGCTTGTTAGGAAAAAGGAGCTAGATCCTCTTCTAAGCAATGTTTCTTTCTTCTCTTTCTCTTTCTGTTCTTTTCATTGGTTGATGCTTTGTTTTGTTTTTGAGAAAAATCTCGTGCAGCTCAGGCTGGCCTTGACCCCACTAAGGGTGGAACTCCTGATCCTTCTGCCTCTATCTCCCAAATGTTGAGAAAAGAGGTATGTGCCACCACAACATCCAGATATCTAAGCAACGTTTCAAGATTCCCAGAGGTCCTAAACTGCCCGTTTTTGCATTTTTAATGACTCCTTTAAGTCATTAAATAAAATCAGTCTCCAATGAAAGAATTAAGCAGCACCCACCCACACCTCAAGGATTCGAATTTCATGAAAGTGAACAGCTTTCAACTCCAAATAGCAGTGGGAGTGGGCGGGTGGAGGAGGGGCAGCTGTTGATGATGAGAAATGGGTGGTCTCCATGGAGAAGGTGACATTCGTAAAACAGTGCTTTAAACAAATGAAACTTGCCTGTGAAGTAAGTCCAATCCAAAAGAGAAGATGGTGAAAATCAGTTATGGCCCAACCCTACACCCTTATCCCCCCAAACACACATCCTACCATCCCCCTCCTCGTGAGGCTGGAATCTATTTAGAGGAAAAGGCTCTCAGAAAAATGGGAAGATTTTTATAGGCCTTGATCACTTTAGAAATAACATTCATTGTTTTATCATCTGTCATCGGTATCCATAAACTCTTCCCCTCACCCCTGCCCACTGACATCCCCACTTTGGTCCCCAAGACCTGTGAATATGGGATGTTTCATGGCAAAGGGAGTTTGGTGAGTGCAGTTGAGATGACAGAATTAAAATAGGGAGGTGAGCCTAGACGGTGACCCTACTTGGTCACCCTTAAAGGCATAAAGCCTTCCTAGCTGCAGTCCTAAGATAATGCAGATAAAAATGTAGCAGAATGAGGAGCACGGGAGAAACTCACCCACTACCACTGGAGGGAACCCAGAAAAGGGGGAAAGAGCGTGAGNGGCCAATGGGAAACACACTTAAGAGAATGGAGTTCCGCCTTGGTACCCACAAAGCTGCTGCCCCCTGGCTTCCNGGGGGGTGTGACACTGACCCTTGGGACTATGAGATTTGTGATGTTTGTTGTCATGTGCTCTGGGGCTGAACAAGGGAAGCCTCAAGTGACACCCAGTGGCCTCACCTAAAATACTGACATAAAAACTAACTTGTGGGTGGTGACAAGACCAGGCCATCACTCCACGAGTATGTCCAGCCCAACCTGCAGGACCANGGAGACTNAAGAATTCCCATGGTGCTTCTGGGAAAGGCCAGATCAGAGGAGGGGCCACAAGTTGAAAGGTTGGCTGGGTGGCTCTGTGAGGCCAGATCGGCAGGGAAGATGTTTTCAGCTCAGACCGGAGTCTGTTTTAGGAAGGGCTGAAGGAGGCTATGTGTTGTCAGCTCCAAATTCAGCCTTTTACCTGCAGAAACTGAGGCTTTTGTCCTTGTTGGCTTGTGGTTATTGTCTGTTTCCTGGTCGTTGCCTACCGGTGTCCAGGGTGGGGCTGAGCTAGCAGAATGTGGTTGGATCTGAGCTCTAATGTCAACTGGACNACATAACCAAGTCTTTTAACTTGGTGTCCTCACTTGTCAAATTATGGCGATGGTACAATGGCCTCCCACGGACCTGAAGTTTTTCTTCCTGAGGTCTCAGTGAACCACGGTTGGCTGATGTTCAAAAGTATTAAATGGAAAACTCTAGAAACAAACACTCCCTAGGCTTTGCGTTGTCTGCCCCCCTCAGTCGTGTGATGAGATCTCATATCTAACTAACTCATCTCTCACAGGATGTGTCACCTAACAGTTGTCTCAGGTAACAGACCAGTTGTCGTGGCCTCACAGTGCTATGTTTGAGTAACCCCTATTTTACTTAATAACGACTCCACCTCTCAAGAGTGATGGTACTGACTATTCAGATAGGACAACTGCTGGTGGGTGATTCTGAGGGAACCCCCAGGCTCAGGACTCAGGCTCTTTCATGTGACTCGAGGACCATCTTGTCCTAGAGGTTTTTTGGATCATCCTTCTAGATGATTCAAACTTTGACCTGGACTCCAAACCCCAAATATAGCATCTAGCCCTCAACTGCCCTCTCCTCCAATTAAAATGGAGGTTTTCAAGCTGAGCAGTGGTGGCCCACACCTTTAATCCTAGCACTCGGGAAGCAGAGGCAGGCGGATCTCTGTGAGTTTGAGGCCAGCCTGGTCTACAGAGTGCGTTCCAGGATGGTGAGGGCTACAGAGAGAACCCTGTCTTGAAAAACAAAAAAA
>LZPO01017292.1:570056-581204 GCA_001675575.1 Neotoma lepida | reverse complement strand
ACACACACACACACACACACACACACACACACACACACACACACACACACTGGATAGTTCTTCCTCTGTGGAGTTGTCTCAGGCCCCATAGACATTAGGGTACTGAGTTTTATGAATAGTAAACTTGTTTAGCCTGGCCCTAGATGGCATTCTGGTTTATAGAAGGGTTAGGGAAATGTTCACATTATTAATGTGTTGAGTTGGGGACTGGCTCTAAACAAAACTCTCTGACTTGGGTACAAGGAGGACAAAGACGGCCAGNTTGGCATCTCAGACATGGCTAATGACATCAAGATCAAGAGTGAGGCCTGGAGATCAAGAAGAGGAAGTGGACTTGATGGAAGGGTCTGGGTTAAGTTTAAGATTCCTCAAGGCGGNTTCCTGGAAACTCCCACCCAGGCCCCAGGGGGAATGAGGAAACGGAGCTGCCCCTGTGACCTCCTCAGGCTATCTAGACAAACTGCCCCAAAGAACTAAAATTTCCCCAGGATCCCACCGTAACCTCCCCTCATCTCTCAGGCAATGGGAACAAAGGGGCCCAAGGAATTAAAATCTCCCCAGGAATCCCATGCTGGGGGGGAAGGCAAGGGCTTTGCCCTTGGTGCCAGCTGCAGGAGGAACTTGCCTCCCAGAAAGAGATTTGCCACAGTGTTGACAACTTAAATCAACCGATACTTCCTGGCTTTTGTTTAACCTTTTCTATAAACTTTCGGCTCTGCTATGGGAAAAGCAGAGAAGTCTAGAGCTCTCTGTGCTCTGCCCTAAGTTATTACNTAGTGTGCCAAAGCGAGGTTTTGTATGGTGGTACGCCTCCCTGAGAAGCCCCATTTTGTTGTTGTTTTATTGATGTTATTTTTTTAAGATAGGGTCTCGTGTAGACTAGGCTAGCCTGAGGCTCACAGAAATCCACCTGCCTCTGCCTCTTTAGTGCTAGGATTAAAGGTGTGTGCCATTATGCCTGGCATATGCCGCTTTTGACTCCATTAAAAATTATTTCTTTTTATTTTGAGTGTGTGCATGCAACTCATGCANGCCTGCTGCCCTTGGAGGCACCAGAAGAGGGAATTTGATCCTTGTAACTGGATTTACAGATGGCTGTGAGCCATCATGGGGGTGCAAAGAACTGAACCTAGGTCCTCTGCAAGAGCAANCNGAGCCATTAACAGCTCAATCCCTCTTCTTGACTCTGNCTTGAGTGCAAACACAGGCAAGACGACTCTGCCTTGGTGGGCACANCAACACCACATGTCCAGTGCCACCCANGAGACACTAACAAGTAACTTATGCCTAAAAGNAGAAAAAGGGCCGCTCTATAAATGCTTCAGAGGAAATTAGGACTATATGGGCACGTGGGTGTATTAAAAGCCTACCAGGAAAACCAGACCCCAGAACTGACCAGACACACCAGACCAAGAAAAGGTGCCACCCCCTCACCTGGCCCTACAAAGAAGAGGACACNCAACACTGTTGTGGCCATGGCTCCCCTGACCTGTCATCTGATATCTGGTGGGTGTGGTAAAGGACCCAGAGGCAGAGAACATCTGACCCGTCCAGAGGCTTACTCAAATGCATTGTCTGTCCGCCCATTGTTTGTTTGTCTGGANCTGGTCCTGTCCTTTCTCTATGGCTTCCAAGACTCCGTATCTTACCTCTGCACCTCAACTAAAACCTGAGACTCGGATGAAGCCGGTGTCTCCGCNGCTTCAGGCTGCAGAGGTGTCTCCAGCAAGTCCCTCNTCCCCAGACATCCTCTTTGCCGCCCTATCAGCCTCCCATGTCTGCCTCTCATACAAGCTTCCTCGAACTCTGTTGCAGCCCCTTTAGCCTTTTGTAGCCATTCTGTAACAGACAATAATAAAAAAGTGATTAAGACAGCATAATACATTTGATATTCATTTTATAACAAGTAAAAAAAATAAATACTTGCTGATTTCCACATGTGGGCTCCTTCATCAAATGATTTGTTTAAGTATATTTTTCTTTCTCTCTCTGTGTGTATGTCTGTTCATGCATGTATGTGCACATGTGTGGGTGGTGTACATGCACACGTGTGTGGAGGCCAGAGGTTGACGTCAAATGTCTTCTGCCATTGTTCTCTGCTGTTTGTTTTTGAGACAGGATCTCTCAATAAATCTCAAGCTTGCTGATTGACTAGCCTGGCTGGCCATCAAGCCTCGGGGACCATCCTGTCTCTGTCTCCCCAGTGCCAGGATAGGAGGCACTCACGGACCATCAAGCTTCTTACATGGGTGCTACAGATCTGAACTCAGGTCCTCATGTCCGGGCAGAAAGCAGTTTACTGTTATGGTTAACATTACATTTAAAATTTAGAAGACCAAAAAGAAAAAAACAACGTCCCTAACATACAGGCCCCTGACTTCTGTACAAGCTCTATCCTAGCGGCCAGCCCACTTCATTTTTTTCCCAGATGTTGAAGGCTATTCTTAAATTAACTGATCTTGTAAAATTTGTTGTTCTTGCAAGACAATAGGTCATAAAACTAACTGCTATTTCTGCCTTTGTAATCAGACTTGCTTACTCTGCTCAATGACTAGGACAACTGCAGGACATATATGTTACAATCAGATCCTGTCTACATGTGAACAGAATACACGAAATCTAGTGGGTTTTGACTTTTATAAGCCTTGGACTGATGTGTTGAGGGGCTGCATCTTGGGAGTGCTCTCAGGTGCAGAGCTGGTCCCAATCAGTCTGGGTGCCAGTATCTAAATAAAAAGCCCCTTTTTATTAAAACTTATTTATGGTCATGGGGAATCTCTGAGTGACCTCAGACTTAGAACATTAGCACTTAAGCCATGCCTCCTAGCCCTCCAGTGAGGATTTTATAAGGTTCAGCAGTGGTGTTAGGGACGAAGTAGTAGATGAGAGGAACTACTGTCTTTCTTACTCCGCAGGATAGAACCATGGGAAGAAGCTCAGCCTGAGACAGGCAAGAGAGTCACAGTCCTGAAGGTTCCAGATAAAGTGGCTTTTCTCAAAGACCTAGGAGTAATCTCCGGGAAAGCTCTTAACAATTTGGGCTGATTTAATTTAAATTTAGTATTACCGTATATACTGAGTGGTTTTTTGTGTGTATAACTTGACACAAGCTAGAGTCATCAGAGGGAGGACCCTCAGCTGAGGAAATGCCTCTGTGGAATCCTGTTGTAAGGCATCTTCTCATTTAGTGATCAATTGAGGGGTGGACCCAGCCCATGGTGAGTGGTGCCATCCCTGGACTTCTGGTCCTGAAGGTGGGCTAAGCAAGCCATGGGAAGCAAGCCAGTAAGCAGCTCCCTTCCAGGACCTCTGCATCAGCCTTCAGGTTCCTACCCCATTTGAGTTCCTGTCCTGACTTCAGCATTCCTGATGACAGCAATGCTGAAGTGTAAGCTGAATAAACCCCTTCCTCCCCAACTTGCTTTTTGGTCATAGTGTTTCATTGCAGCAATAGAAATCTGAACTAAGCCACCGTATTGTTTTTCTTGCTGCTTTGACCAAGTACCTGACAAGAAGCAATTGAAGGAGAAGGGGTTTATTTGACTCACAGTTTGAGGAGGCACAGTTCATCATGGTGGGGAAGGCATGGCATCAGGAGGTGAAGGAAGTTGGTCACACTGCATCTGTGTTAGGAAGTAACGAGCAGACAGGAGTAGGGCTGGACTACAAAATCTGAAGTCCTACTTCCAGTGACTCACTTCCTCTGGAAGATTCCACCTCCTAAAGGTTCCACAACCTCCCCAAACAGCACCACCTACTGGGAACCAAGTGTTCAAACACATGAGCCTGTGGGAGCCATTTCACATTGAAGCTACAATCATGGTACTTAAGAACAACAGGGGATCCACACGCCACTGGGCAATGGCTGCTTCTTGCTGATAAGACACACTGGGACACAGCTAGCCTGGCCAGTAGATGGTTGGGTATGAAGCCATCTCTGGTATCTTCCAGTTTCTCCACAAAGCATTCCTTCCTGGGGGTTNCTCAGATTTCCAGGGAAGAAGTGCAACCCACAAGAGTGACACCAAGAAAGGATTGCCTATATCACCAGGCCATGCAGTCCTTAGATCCAGACTCTTCAGAGAGAACACTCTGACGAGGTGGGAATTCCTATGTAAAATATAGAGTGGCCTCAAGCTCAGAAGCCATGAGCCCAGAAGGCCTTTTAAGGTGAAGTTGGCATTTCAGTTCTGTCACCAGCATAGATTTGTGATTTTAATAACATTAAGATGGCCTTTACTCTCTAGAGGAGGCAGTTCTTATGGCACACTAGATAAAAATGCTAATGAAAGCTTTGCAGTCTCTTGAAATAGATCCAGGAGTCTGTGGTTGAGAGATGCTTACTCCGAGCCCACTTGCTCCAGCANTTCCCAGATGCCTTTCCTCCTAAGGGTGAAAGATGTAAACATTCAGACAGAAGGTATTGTTGGTGAATATTATTTTAAGGTGTGTTACTTTTGTTTATGTTGCATTTGTTTAACTCTGTGAAGCTGTGGTACTTATCTGTCTAAAACATCTGATGGTCTACTAAAGAACTGAATGGCCAATGGCGAGGCAGGAGAAAGGATAGGCGGGGCTGGCAGGCAGAGAGAATAAATAGGATGAGAAATCTGGGAGGGAAGAAGGAACAAGAGAGAATAAGAGGGACTTCAAGGGTCAGCCACCCAGCTACCCAGCCACCCAGCCACCCAGCTACCCAGCCACCCAGCCACCCAGCTACNCAGCCAGACACAGAGTGAGAAGGAAAGAAAAGATACACAGGAATAGAGAAAGACAAAAGCCCTGAGGCCCAAGATAATTTAAAGTTAAGAAAAGCTAGCTAGAAACAAGCCAAGCTAAGGCCAGGAGTTTACAATTAAGAATAAGCCTTTGTGTGTGATTTGTTTGNNAGCTGGGTGGCAGGCCCCCCAAAGAGTAAAAACAACCAACAACAAGGTATTGGGACACATTGAATTCAATGTGCAGCGCTAGGGAGATGGCTTAGTTGGTAAAAATGCTTGCCATACGATCATGGGGATCCGAGTTCAGATTCCCAGGACCCATGTGAGAAATAATAAAGGGGGTATGGCAGTGTGCACTTGTAATCCAAGTGTTGGGGAGCTGGAGATGATGGGGGGATCCCTGGGGCTCACTGGCCAGTCAATCTAATTGAATTGGTGAGTTCCAGGCTCAGTGAGGGACCCTGTCTCAAAAAAAAATGAGGAGAGCAATGAAAGAAGACACTCAGTGCTGTCTGGCCTCCATGTGTATACACACATACATGCATACCGCCTGTACACATTCACACACACACACACACACACACACACACACACACACACACCAATATCATAAAGTGACATGCTCTATGTGTAGGCTAATTTTGTATAACATCTTGGCTTGACCTGTGCCCAATTGCTTGGTCAAACATCCTCTCAGGGTTGGGGAGGTCCTTTTTGATGTGATCAATACAGAAACCAGTTGCTTTGAAGAGATCAGCTGACCCTCAGGTGGTAGGGATGCCCCATCCACTCAGTTGGAGGCCTTGAGGGAAGTCTGAGGTCCCACAAAGAGGAAGAGAATCTACCTGCTAACAGCCGTAGGACTGGGGACTGTAGGACCAAAGCCTGCTGGGGTTTGTAGTCTGCAGACTTCAGACCTGCGTGTTGCACCACACTTACATCTCAGGAGCCTTCAGGATTTGTCCCTAGGGCCTCCCCCACTTGGATGCCTAAACCTGAGAGGCTCCATTCCCTTATATAAAATGTCCTGGTGTCTGCACAGAATCTTTAAGTGTCCCCTTTGCCCATGTTAAACCACTTATTGATCACTTTCAATATGAATATGATCAATAAGAATAGAATGTAGGTGCTGTGTAAATAGATGGTATACTGTACTGTTAGAGAAAGCTAGGAAAATGAAATCTGTCTGTGTTTGGTACAAATGCTGACAGTTTTTTTCCAACCTGTGATTGTACTATACATGTGTGTGAATACTTTGCATGTATACATATGTGTGTGAATACTTTGCATGTATACATATGTGTGTGAATACTTTGCATGTATACATATGTGTGTATGTGTGTATCTTCCATGTTCTTTGTTTTGTTTGTTTTGTTTTGTTTTGTTTTTCGAGACAGGGTTTCTCTGTGTAACAGTCCTGGCTGACCTGGAATTCACTTTGTAGACCAGGCTGGCCTCGAACTCACAGAGATCCNCCTGCCTCTGTCTCCCAAGGGCTGGGATTAAAGGCGTGCACCACCACCACCTGGCCAATGTTTTGTTTCATTTTATTTTGTTTGTTTTGTTTTTAACCTCAGCAATGTATAGAAAATGCACACTGGTATTTGTAAAATACCAGTGAGTCAAACTGATAGATGAAAATGTTTTGCATTTATTTATTTGGCATTTTCTTGGGAATAAAACCTGACTAATATAAATGATGAATTTGTCAGTTCTCAGTGTTTTTTTTTGTTTGTTTTTTTGTTTGTTTGTTTGTTTGTTTCAAAACCTTGACAATATTTGGAAACTGATCATTGGCATTCAAGAAAAAATTGCATCAAACTTGTAGATAAAAACATCTAATCTTGTTTAGTGGCATTTTATTCACATTTTGGCTTCTTATGTACACNTCCTTTCTAACAGAGCCTGCTTACTGTAAACAGTGCACTTGTCACTTGGTTGAGTCTCCTCTGGGACTGCAGGATTTTCTCCACTGTCCACTAAGTCCTTCTGGGCTTTTCCAAGGAGTCTCTTGACNTCCTCCCTCTTCTGCCTTNCCCCTCCCTTAGCTCCTCCCTCTTCCTTCCTGTCTCTGGACTCCATTCTCTGATCTTTNNCTGGCCGTTTAGTCCTTCCAGTCCCTCCTGGTTCTGTTCTCTGTGGAAGATGCCTTTCTTTCTGTCTATCTGTTCTCTCGTCCTCTCTGAGGCCTCCTCTCACAAGGGCGTCCCTCCTGTGGAGGCCTCGGTGCCGGCTGGGTGCACCTCCCCGTTGAGTGGGCTTAGAGCAGCATGGGCCTCATGTCATACGACAAGGGTTAAGAGCCTTGCCTTGTCTGGTTCATCCCCATGACCCCTGTAGACATCCCAACACACCTCTGTTTGGATGGGAGAGATCAGGTTTGGTAAGTGTACACATTTCTACCAGAAGCCAACCACTGGTGAGGAAGGAGCTCNNAGTGGAGCCAAGACCCTCTTTCCAGCACGCAGCTGGACGAGTTCCAGCACATTCCTGGACCATGGACTGGCTCGCTGGTGAGAGGTTACAGAATGGCAAGAGCAAGATACCTTCTCTGTGTTCTCTCGTACTCCCCTATGGACTCTTGTCTTAGTTCTCTCTTCTGCATGACCAGGCAGAGCCCTGAGGACCTAAAAGCCCATGTGTTTGGGACCATTCAAGGGATGTGATGTCAGATGTTCTTGTGTTTTCTCCAGGGCCTCCACCTCCTCATGCTGCAGGGGAAAAGTCACCCATGCAGTGTCCTCCTACGTGCTTGAATTATATGATGTGGAAATGACTGACGGAATGCAAGTGAGATGAAGTTGCTCCAACGACAGAAAGCCATCACTGAGATGTGGTCTGTAATTCAGAGCTGGCAGGCAGAGTGAATTCCAAGTGATTTTTCAGGCAATTGTCGTACAGNGGGACCTTCTCACTGTCAACAGAAATTCTTACCTATCTCGCCAAAGAGTTAGGTGAAGCACATGGCTGTTCATCTGCACCCAAACTTCTATGAGTGATTACTGTGCCAGGAAAATTGTCTGAGATATTACCCACCAGATGTGTCTAACCTGTTGCCTACAGGTCACATGCTACCATGATGGCTATGATGTGTCCCAACACTTTTGGAGATTACATCATGTTCAATGCTGATTATAAACTATTAAAAAGTGGTCACATCAGTGATGAAAAATGCAGGTGACAATAATAGGCTATTGAAGGCCAAAGGAACACTATGCTAAGCACTGGTGCTTTTTAAGGAGAGAGCTCTGAAAAATATTAAAGAAGGATTCTGAAAAAAAAAATAGAAACATCATGGAGGTTGACAAAGCCTGTTTTGGTCACTTTGNTCGTTGTGTGACATAACTTTAAGAAGGATAGGTTTATTCTGGCTCACAACCTGAGAGATACAGTCCTTAAAGATGACAGCCAGNGTGGGAAGCCACTAGTCACACTGCACCTACAGGAAGCACAGGGAGATGAGTGCTGGTGCTTAGCTGGCTTTTAATTTTCACTTGGTCTAGGACCTATGGGGTGGTGCTGCCCACATCAGCGTGGGTAGATCTCTCTGGAAACAGCCCCAGAGACACACTGGTGTAGACTGAAGTTTCTCAGTCTCACTTGATCCTGCCTGGGCAGCAGCTGTTTTTTTTATAAAATAATCACTCAGAGGCTTAATATTAGTTACAAACTGTTTGGTCTATGGCTCAGGCTTATTACTAGCTAGTTCTTACACCTTAAATTAACCCATTTCTATTAATCTATGTATCACCACGTGTCTCGTGGCTTTACCTGTGTTCTAATACATCTTGCTCCTCTGGCTTCTTCCAGCATCTCCCCCNACTCTGCCTTTCTTCTCCCTGTNTCTTTGCTTGGATTTCCCACCTGACTCTTATCTTGCCTTANGACAGATCAAAGCAACTTTATTTATTAACCAATGGGAGCAACACATACTCACAGCGTTCNGAAAGACATCCCATAGCACACTGGGATGTGTGTCTCACGTGACTCTAGCTCCAGTCANTCTGATAATGGAAAGAAACCCTTGTAAAGCCTACATCGAACACACAGGAAGTAAAATAGTGCTGGCTGTGGGGCATGTGACTTATCGGTCACAGTGAAGAGCCAAGATTCATTTGGNTTTGGGTTGCCTGACAGTGGTTAAGAGACCAAAATCAAGGAATGGGAAAGATCAAACTGCCCTACAGGGGACAAAGCAGAAAAGGCAGCCAAGTGGGTGTCAGAGAAGTTTTGTGGCGATGGCAAAGAGAAAAAGAGGAAAGGGATTTTTAAAGTGATGACTGTCGTGAGTGAAACCCGTGCCTCTTTGACAGGCACATCGTGGCTGGCATTAGAGTTACTTAGAGCCCCTTTGGGTGACTATTTGGTGAGGNAAGNCGTA
This sequence comes from Neotoma lepida, assembly GCA_001675575.1. Lineage (NCBI taxonomy): Eukaryota > Metazoa > Chordata > Mammalia > Rodentia > Cricetidae > Neotoma > Neotoma lepida. Next base: position 572,102 of record LZPO01017292.1, on the reverse strand, counting down.
GTGTAGANCACCAAGATGTATTTGGGTCTCATCTGGTAGAAGAAGCCAGCTGTCTCATCATCAGGTCTCATCATCAGAGAGGTCTCTCTCTCTCTCTCTCCTCTCTCTCTCCTCTCTCTCTCTCTCTCTCTCTCTCTCTCTCTCTAGTAATTTATTTTTATTTTTTATTCTTATTTTATGTGCATTGGTGTTTGGCCTGCATGTATGCCCGTGTGAGGGTGTCAGATCCACTGGAACTTGAATTACAGACAGTTGTGAGCTGCCATGTGGTTGCTGGGAATTGAACCTAGATCCCCTGTAATAGCAGCCAGTGCTCTTAACAGCTGAGCCATCTCTCCAGTCCAGTCTCTTTGGGAGGCTCTGGGTTTTTCGTTTGCTCCGTCTTTATTGTTTTCTGAGATAAGTCCTCCTTTTCTGGTCTAACCCAGTCTGGCCCTGATTTCTTGATCCTCCCAAGGGCTGCTGTTACAGCTGTGCACCACCTCAGTCAGTTCAAGGGCTCTGTGGTTGTATATGAGGACTTCCTCTGGCTGGACCAGAGAACTAAGCTTGAGAAAATGTTGCCTGAGCCCAGTTCTCTTGTTGGCATATGAGCCTGGCTCCCTCACCAGTGCTCCCTGGCTGATGCCAGTGTCGATGGCCATGCACACCTGGCCATTTTCTCCGACCTTGGCCTGGATCCTCCACCATATCGACCCACCTCTCCAGCCTCCTCTGCCTCCGCTCCTGAAGGGACGTGCTCCTCAGTCTGTGGTCCTTCCTGGAACTTACTTCCTTTGTGTCCAGCCACCCTCCCCCTTAAGCTGCTTCTCATCTGACTTCTGCTTGCAGCTCTTTCATCCAGTTTCTGTCTTCCTTGGTCACCAGCATCAACCCAGGAGACCCATGAATATGCCCCACCCCCATACACTTTGTTTGCTCCTACATCATTCTTTCCATCTCTTTTTTACATCCCTTGGCTCAGCATCTCATTGCTAAGGCTTTCCAGGCAGCAGGCATGATTCATGTGCTGCTGTGTCCTTCCTGTCATTAAAAAACCCTGAATAAACACTGAATTGCTTCACGGAAGTCCCCAAATCCACAATNACTATGACTATTGAATGCTTCTGCTTAGAAGGTAAGCCTCAATGAAAATTTTCACTGAGTCCGGCTGAAAATGCCACACATCTCAGGAAGAGGCAATAAAAGGATGGCTGATATCAATATGCATCTTACTTTTCCAAAATTACAAGGTGAGGTCACTTTCTGAAGGTTGCCCCTGCCCTCTGCAGCATCTTCTGATCTTCAAAGCTTCAGAGATGAAGAAGCCAGCTTGGGAGAGTTACAGTCTTAGAGTCCCCTCCCTCCCTGCATCCCCTTGCAAAGAAGCTAGGCCACTGAGACCTGCCTAGGACCATTCGCTGCTTACTAAATGAGGTCTCTGTATTCCTAACACTCTACTTCCCCCTGGTGGAAATGAGCAGGCTATACCGATTGTAATCCTTCTCCCGGAGGCCCTGACAACAGGCCCGAGGAACTAGGAAGGAAAATCCAATTGGCTGAGAGGGCTCGGCAGGGGAAGGCACTTGCTGCCAAGCCTGATGACCTGTGTTCCATCCCTTTTTGACCTCTACATGTGCATATACATGCTTGAGTACACACACAATAAGTAAATAATAAATGCAAAAAATTACAATAAAGAAAATCAAACCTTCTTATTTACAGGCTCTTTACCCCAGAACTAATAAACTTCCTTCCTATTGGCCCTGTGTCTGTAAGGTTTTTCTTTCTCTCTCTCTCACTCTCCTCTTCTCTTGTGACTTTGCTGTGATCTTGCAATTTAAATTCTTTATACCCTCACTCAAACAAAAAGGCGTGGTTTCCAAAGGTGTCTCTCTCTTCCTAGGATTACGTCAGATATTGCACCATTGCCTCTAGGATTCAGTTTCAGACATTCCAGGCCAGCTGAGCTGACCAGCCTGGATTAAAGTGCCTCTGCTTTTTGTAATCCCAGCCCGAGGAAAACCTACAGATTCAGCCACACCATGGTTAAATGTCTTCATTAAG
>LZPO01017292.1:547056-563952 GCA_001675575.1 Neotoma lepida | reverse complement strand
AGTCAGCAGGCAGCCCCTGGTGTGTACAGCACAGAGGTGTGTCTGTGAGAGGAGGAGCACCAACTTTTCACACCAACTCCAGGCCTCCTCCTGGGACCTCCTACGAAGGCTTCACCTGGAGAATAGATACCAGGTAAAGGTGAGACTCAGCCACTGAGAGTTCCAAAGGGAGCACTGCCTAGAGCATTGCCTGAGAAGCTCCAACAGAAACCCAAACAAGCAGCGTGTAGAGAAACCATCTGAGATCCCACAGCATCCATCCATAATGGGCAAGACAAAAATTATAGGTGATAAAACATGCTAAAAATATAGGGCCAGGAGAGCCAATAGCTAAGAGAAAGAAATGTAGACACCGTGAATACCAAAGAGGAGTCATGAAAAAGTGATGGGTAGATGTAAGGAACATGTAAGACCTGGGGTAAAACCCCGGTCAGGAGTAATGAGTTTAGAGTAAGATAAGCAGTAGAGTGACGTAAATCAACTATGTGTGGAAGTAGTGATAAGGTTAACAGAAATGAGTATAAAAGATGAAGCCTCAGAGACAAGACAGAGCTCGTCAGACCCCAGATGCAAGACGACTCTTCTCTGCCAGAGACGTGAGATCCTGCCTTCAGTGCAGACGAGGCTGACCCCAGGAAGGCTGGCCCAAGATCCAGAGGAACAGACATGGCGAGTCTGGACCTGCAAGCCCAGAAAGGTATCCCCGCTTCCACTTGGAAGATGGGGCAAATATTGTGTTCTCAATTGTAACCTTAATTGTGTGAATAAATAAGTGTTATACCAAGTCAGAATCAAGAGTGATTATTCCTCCCCCATAATTGGGGTATGTGCTCATCATAACAAAAACAAAAGATAACATGGAAACATCAAAAGAAAAATGAGCAATTTTCACAGAATTGGATGTTTAAGAATCAAGTTAAAACATAAAATCTTCAATGAATCTATAAAATGGATCTAATAGCTAACATACCATACTAGATGTGGTAGAAGGCAGGAGAATAAGAATGTAGTCAAACTGGGGCTGGAGGGATGGCTCAGTGGTTAAGAGCACTTGCCTGGTCTTTTGGAGGACCCAGGTTCAATTCCCTGAACCCACACTGTGGCTCACAACCATCTGTAACTCCATTTCCTAGCTATCTGATGCTGGGAGCCAAAACCTGTATTGGCTATAATTAAGCTATCTAAGCTCAGGTAATTTTCAGTTCCTGTTTCCTGAGTAACAGATTCCTCTTCCAGAATTCTTGTTAAGTGCCTTAAGCAAGTCCCAGCCCCCAGAAATAGCTTGGTACTTCCTTATCTTTTTGTAAGTCAGGGACATCAGCTATCCTGACCTTCCCAAGAAAACATCTTGTAGTCAGGTTACCTAGCAACCTAATCATCCTGACCCATGCCCCCAAGCACAAGCTCCTGCTTCACTCACTCTATAATCAATTTGGGAAAGAATAAACTTTGCAGCTTGATCAGAATCCTGTCTTTCTGTCATTCTTCGTGTCTCTTGTCCCTTTCATTCACCATTCCCCCTTCTAGGGTCTCCGTTGAAGACCCTGCTGGCCAAGGCAATCTGATGCCCTCTTTTGGCCTCTTCTGGCACGTGGGGCACCTGGCATGCACATGGTGCACAGACATAGGTGTTGGGAAACAGTCACACATATAAAATAAAAATAAATCTAAAGAAAAAGCCAACAACAAATTANTCAAATTGAAGCAAATAGGGAAAAGCAATGGTGAGGACAGAACAGAATATAAGATAAGTATAATTAGTATCTGTAAAAGGAGAGGGAAGAACCCAAACAACATTTTATAAGATAATGACTAAATATATATATATATATATATACATATATATTAATATATATTAAAGTAGAACTATCAACTAATAGATGATTCAAAATTCTAGGCAAATCCCAAATACCATGGCCAAAGAAACACATTATAGTCAAACTTCAACAAACTAGAGATGAAGAGAAATTTTTAAAAGCAGGCCAAGGGGAAGACACATTCCTTCAAAAAAGCAAGACTGGATGAAGCAGCTGACCTTATGACATGAACCATGGGACCAAGTAACACTGGAATGGCATCTTCAATGGACTGAGTATCGGAATCTCATAGTTCTATACACACTAAACATAAAGACACGGTAAGGAATTTCAGACATATTAAAGCTGAAAAGTGGNTATAGACAAAGAACACTGAAGACAGATGGGCATGAATCTCCAGGACTTTGGTGTGAAGACTGATTTCCCAAACAGTGTGAAAGTGGCATTCAATACGACCAAAGCAGCTNATGGGTTACATATAAACTGGTAACTGACATTATCTCTCCATCTCAAAATATAGCTCTAAGAAATGACAATTTCAGCATCAGTAACATACATGTGTCTGTAAAGCATGTGATCCACCGAAGGTTAGTGTCTGACGTAAACAGAAAAGAAGATGGGTAAGAGATATGACCAAGACTTTTCCAAAAGCACCTAAAAAATTAACATCAGTAGTCATCAAGAAAATGTAAATTAGAGGAACAAGACCAGGGTCTACTTTCTTGCTAAGTCTTTCCATGAAAAAAAATATTTATTTATGTTTTCAGGAGTGGGTGTGTGAGCATGTGNGCAGAGGTCAGAGGACAACCTGCAGGAGTCACTTCTCCTCTTCCACTATGTAGGTCCTGAGGATAGAAACTCAGGTCAGCAGGCTTCTTNGCNGGTGCCTTTACCCACTTACTNGGCCNTCTCACCAGCCTTAGCTGAGTTCTTAGACTTAGTCTAAATTAGCTGAAATGGAAAAACTAATTCTACTAATTAGATGAGGCTGTGGAGGAGNAAATTTGCACACACCAGGAATGTAGGTATAAGGAAATTTGTGTAAACACTTGAGATCTGTTAACACTGCACATGTCCCACGCTCTCTGCTTCANGCACAGGTAAACTACACTCCAGAGGCAAGACTGTTCAGAGCATTGTCAGGCATAAATTCCCAAGCCCCAAATAATGCTAATGTCCTATAAAGTAGGATGCTGTGGACTTAAATTGTGTCATTTCATGTGATGCAATGTAACACAGAGACACAAATGAACATCTTGCTACATACAAACAACACAGATGATTCTACCAACTAAGTGATATGTGGAAGAAGCCAGTCATATGAGGTGATGATTGAAAAGAGCCAACTGTATCTTTGGTGCTTGGACACCACAGGAGCCATTGTGCTGAGGAGGAGGAGGTGATTGGGAGGGGGAGCACNGGGGCTCCTGGAAAGGCTGACCCTGTGTAGTGTTCTCCTTGCAGTAACCACGAGGCTCTAAGCTCATCACTTGACCAGTTGCATGAGGATTCACTAGATGTCAATTACAACATTGTAAAATTACAGCCATGGCTTACAACTGGTCCTCTCAGATGGCATCCTGTTCCTTTGTTTTCCAACTCTCTGTTTGCATCCCTGATAAAGCAGAAAACTTCAGTTCAGAAAGCAAGGCTCATACAGTCCAGCTACTGCAATGCCAGTTCAGGCAAGCTGCAATGCATAGCTGTTTAGAACTACAAAATACTGTCCAGGAACTTTAATGTTCTCCACCACCACCACCGCCCATAAGCCAAACATGGCAAAATAAAAACACTGCCTTTGTAAAATTGCCAGCCGTGGCTTATGAAGGGGTCCAGGCTCCATGTTTAAGTGATGTCGCNNGAAAGCCTGCAAAGATGTCAGAATCAGGAATGCTGTTAGCCAACACAGTTGTAGGAGGCTAGTGGAAANTCAAAATGTAAGATCTGTTTTGTTTGGAAAACAAAGATCCATTCTTCATTAAAAATACAGATGTCATACGCTAGAAATAACATTGATACCTTTTTGCTTTGGCCTTCGGATGCTGAAGTGTGAGTTAGCCATCTTCCTGGACTGGGGAGGCGCTGTCACCAAGATTCCCATGTGGCTCCCTCTTGGTTGTTACTCATTCGTTCTCTTACTTCCCCTCCCCCAACTCCATCACCATCACGTGACCCTTCTGTCCTTAGATCGAGCTCCCTACAAGGTTTGATGTGTCCTTAGAAAATACGTTTGTGAGAGTTTGTGTGGGCAGGTGCAGTCCACATAAACTGTGTCCTTTATTTGCCTTGTATTAAATGACTTTGCATCAGTTCATTGGAGATCTCTCTATAACACTGTGGATACCCACGGCACTTTTCCTCTCTTAGGTGGACATCAGTCAAGCTGTTGCCACTCTTTTTTCGTTACCTGTCCCCCTAGTGATGGGTGCCTGGTACTAGCTGCTCTAGTACCAGGAGGAACATCCTTCACCATGGGTTCATGTGGACCTGAGTGAGAATCCTGTTGGGATGTAGTGATAAACGAGAGTGTGAGNCAACTGAGAGAGAGAGGCAGAAAGGGAGAGACATGTACTGTAGTGGTTACTTTCCCTCATCCTGTGACAAAACACCTGGGAAAGGCAACTGAAGGAAGGAGGGTTTACGTTGGCTCATGGTTTGAGGGTCCAGTGTGGGGGAAGGTGTAATGGTAAGAGTGACTCTTGCTGTGGCAGCAGGAGCATGAAGCAGCAGGCCACACTGTGTTCAGTCAGGAAGTAGAATGTGCTTATCCAGTTGAGGACCTCAGCACAGAGAATGCTGCCACCCCCACCCCCATCCCNGTTCAGGGTAGGTCTCCCCGATTCCTTAAATTCTCTTGAAACACCATCAAAGTCACCCCAAAGCTGTATCTCCTAGGTGATTCTAAACCCAGCTGACAGTGAAAGTTGATGTCACACATGCACCTGGGACCCTGTGTATGAGCACATGTGACATGGTTGAGGCTTAGAGGTCGGCTCTTCAGAGGCCCAGAACGGTTACGGATTTCATTGATGGAGGGTTGCAAGATCACTGAAGAGACAGAGAAGATTCTGCATGTCGGTGTTTAGGGGTGGCCCAGGCCTTGTCTGGCTTTATAGAAAATGAAAATATGCCTCAGAAAGAATGCATCCTGCATCCCACATCCTGCATCTCTAATCCTGCATCCACATCTTGCATCCTGCATCCCTCATCTGGTACAGGTCCTGGGGGAGAATGACTCAGAATTCCAGGCAGGGCACCACATTTTAGTTTAATAGAGGGTTCACATCAAAATAAGTTTTATATGTTTATTTATGTGGTTTTTAAAATGTTTTCTCATTTTTGTATTTTGATTAACCATTCAGCCAATCATCTTAAACATTCCAAGGAGAGAGAGTCTATCACACAGGTTTGAATGAGGGTGTCCACAGAACAGCCTGGTGGGAGGAGCCTGTGGTGTCCTGAGCTCAGGCTCAGGGGAAGAATCAAGATAATTATATCTTCTTGCAGCCTCTGTCTGTTTGATGAATTTTTGTGGTGAGTTTGTGGTAGTCTTGTGATCAGAAAGGATTTTTTTTTTAATAAAAAGAAATGAACTACTCTGGGGAGAAGGAGACTTGAAAGATAAAAGCAGTGATAACTCACACACTGTCTGGGTTTGGTCCTGATGCAGCTGAAGCCTGNCCTATCCAGAAGTCTGTCTTCTCTCTCTTTAGAACAGATTCAATCATGAGGTACAGATTTGAGCTGAACCAGACCACTGTTGTTTTCTGTCACTCTGTAGGAATAGTCATTCTATCTGTTCTGTTTCTCTGGAGAGCCCCAATTAATACTCAAGGGTTGTATGAATGTATAGTGTGTGTATGTGTGTGTGAGTGTGTGTGTGTGTGTGTGTGAATGTACAGTGTGTGTATGTGTGTCTGAGTGTGAGTGTCTGTGTGTGAGTGTGTATGTATGTGATATGTCAGGATTGTGCTGTAAAAGCTCCAACTCTAACTACTTCCTATATTCCTGCTTAGCGAGGGCTGGGGGGTGGAGGCCAGTTCTGATAATTCACAGCTCATCTACTTCCTAAGATGCAAAGTTTGTATATTNGGTTGCTGATTGGTTATTGGTAATAAAGCTGTATTTCTAGGCATAAAAATAAGACTTAGTAACCACTTTCTATATTAAAGTCATGAATTGCTTGAAGCACATTTGTGCCCCCAGGAAGTCTTGAACAAAGCACCAGGGACTGTCACAGCCTCCTTCNNTTCCCTCANAGCCCACATGAGTCATATTCTTCAATTTTATCTCCTTTCTTTCCAAGACAATAGTTTTCCATGGAGCAATTGTGTGTGCAGTCCAGTTCATTGGAAGACACAGGAAGGCTAGGGTGGCAGGATGCAGTAATACCAGGTCACAGGTCACCCCCTGCTCTCAGCAAGACTTGTGTCATAAGAGACTGGGTCNTTTTTTGCTAAAGGAGTTCATTTGCTTTTATCCCTCTGAGGCCTGAACTTGACTGAAAAGGATGGTCCACAAGTGAAGCAGAAACCAAAGAAGAGACCATGGAGGATGGCTGGTTAAGGTTTGCTCAGTTTGCTTTCTTATATGCCCCAGCCAGTGGAGTCTTCAACGGAGACCCTACAAGGGGGAACAGAGAATGAAAGGGACAAGAAACACGAAGAATGACAGCAAGACAGAGTTCTGATCAAGCTGCAAAGTTTTATTTTTTTTTCAGTCATCTTTTACAGTAAAGCGAAGCGGGAACTTGTGCTTGAGGGTGTGGATCAGGGCGGTTAGGTTGCTAGGTAACCTGACAACAAGATGTCCTTAACTGACAAGAAGATAAGGAAATACCAAGCTATTTCTGAGGGCTGGGACTTGCCAAAGGCATGTAACAAGAATTCTGGTAAATAACCTGTTATTCAAGAAACAGAAACTTATTTATAAACTGAAGATGACCTGAGCTAAGATGGCTTGATTATAGCCAATACAGGTTTTGGCTCCTGGCACTTATACAAACTATGACCACCTGACCATGGGTGACACTGCCCAGAGTGGGTTGAACCCTCCCACATCAATCATCAATCAATAAAATGCCTCCACATACATACCCACAGGCCAAGGTGATGGAGGCAATTCTTCAGTGGAGGTTCCCTCTTCCAAGCTATGTCTAGATTTGTGTCAAGTTGACAAGAACTAACTGACATAGGAAGCAAAGAAATTATTTGGCTTACACATCTGATCATACTCCATCATTGAGGGAANTCATGGCAGGAACTCAAGGTAGGAAGCTGCAAGTAGGAACTGAAACAGACACCACAGAGGAGTGCCGCATACTGGCTTGCTCTTCATGGCTTGCTCAGTCTACTTTCTTATACAACCCTTATAGGCCCACCTGCCCCAAAGGTGGCACTGCCCACAGTAAGCTAAGCCCTCTCACATCAATTATTAAACAAGCAAATGCCCTGTGGACTTGTCTACAGCCTGAACTGTTGGAGGCAATTCNTCAACTGAGGTTCCCTCTTCCCAGGTGACTCTAGTTTGTATCAAGTTGACAAAAAACTGACCAATACACCTTCATTGTGTGTATGTAATATAAATGGATTTTGTGTTTGAACCTAGATCACTCCCCCAAAATATATCATTATATATGTACAAAGATTCTAAAGCCTGAAAGAATTCTAAAACATTTTTAGACATTGTGATCAAGGGATGCTCAACATGTAATCTCTCCTCTCCTAAAACATCTCCATCTTAACCTTAGAAGCAGTAGATACTTCAAGGAGCTGAGCTGTATCTGGGAGGACAGCAGCATCAGGACCATGAGCTCCTGACCACAGCAGTGAACCAATGATGCCCAAGAACCAGAAAATCCAGACACAGAAATATCTAGAGCCCAGAAGCATTGCTTTAGATATCCAGAGGGTTGTTGGTCCTTCCAATGTCACAAGACAATGAGTGATCTAGACCTGTGACTTCATCTGTCAGCCATCATCTCTCTACTGGGGCTGGGGCCAGCTTGACTGAGTAGAATGAACTGCAGACTGTGTAATGCGATCAGGCTGCCAAGGACATTCATCTACACAAAGTACAGGCATGGTTTAGGGACTCACTGCACTTCAGCTTAACATTTTTTAATTGAAATTTGTTTATTATGTATACAGTGTTCTGCCTGCATGTATACCTACAGGCCAGAAGAGGGTGCCAGATCTCATTACAGATGGTTGTGAGCCACCATGTGGTTGCTGGGAATTGAACTCAGGACCTCTGGAAGAACAGCCAGGGCTCTTAACCTCTGAGCCATCTCTCCAGCTCTAAAAAAAGTTTTTATGTGGTTGGATGTTTTACACACATGTTGTGTACTACATGTGTGCCTGGTGACTGTGGAGGTCAGAAGAAGGTATCTGATCCCCTAGATGTAACATGGTTATAAGCCACCATATGGGTACTGGGAATTGAACCTGGATCCTCTGTAACAGCAACAGGAGCCCTTAACCACTGGACTGTTGTGGAATAATCTTTTCATACACTGTGTAGATGTGTCTCTGCTAAGGCACCTTCTGATTGGTTTAATAAAGAGCTGAATGGCCAATAGCTAGGCAGGAGAGGATAGGTGGGACTTCTAGGGAGAGAGAGGAACATGGGGGGCATAGGTGTTAATATAAAATGGGTTAATTAAAATTGTAAGAGCTGGTTGGGAACAAGCCTAAGTTAAGGCCAAGCTTTCATACTTAATAAGTGTCCATGTCCTTATTTGGGGGCTGGTGGTCCAAAGAAAGACCAGCTACACTGAGCAAACTCATCAGCTTAACATTTTATAACATACCAAGTCACACCAGGCATTCTTTGCTGTTGTGGCAAACCTGGTGCAAACTTGGTGGGAACAGATGGGAACAGATACCATCACCAAGAAGTCAAAGCCTGAGTGTGTCTCACAGGTTAAAGGGAGGCCCCTGCCTCCCGAGTGCTCAGATTAAAGGCGTGCACCACTATACCCAGCTTATAGATATCTTCATGATAATTACATTGCCACAGTGGGGTGAGGGGATGCTGCAGTGCCGAGGGTTTGCATATACAATGCTTGTTGAAAAACACTTTTTAAAAATAAAAGTTTCGGCTGCTCTTCTCTCTGCCTTCTAAATTAGAACAATTTGTTCCAATTTATGCTTAAAATCCCAAAGAAATTCAGTATGTAGCTCACGACCGCTGGTTATTAGGGAAATTTATCACACGGGACTGTAATGCACGTATTCATTGGTGGTAAACTGGCTTATTGTTTTTTATTGAGGCTGTGTACAGATCTTTAAAAATGATTTGAAGCTGTTTGAAACTTAAAATAGGATGAATAAAATTGAAACATGAAATAAGACTGAATTTAAAAGCTAGGTGTGGTAGCACATGTCTATAATCCAATACTTAAGAAGCCCAGGCAAGGGGATTGTGAGTCTGGGGTTGGCCTAGCTNCATAGTGAGTTTCAGTGGCCCCTGGGCATCCTGATGTCTGGTCACACCCCAAAGATCCTCCATTTTCTCTGCATTCAGGGTTCTGTTCCCCTTTTGGCTGGTTCTCTTATGTCTGTGTGTCTGTCCAACTCCTCTCCAGCTTTCACACCTTTTTTTTCCTTAAACTATTATTTTACCTTCTGTTCTGTTTGCTCTGGAGATTTATAACTGAAGAGTGACTAAAAAAAGTGAAAGTCAAGTGTTAATCCCGCCAGTCAAGAGTAAGACCACTACCACAATTTAAAGTCAAAGTTGAAACAAGTTTTAATTAAATGCTGGCCAGGAGGATGGACTCTGGACAGGTCCATCTCCGGGTTCCCAGGAGATGGCCACGAGTCACATTTTGCAGGGGCTTAAAAAGACAAAACCCACAATTCACTGCATTTCCCATCAGGTCCAATCAGGAGCAAGCATACATTCTGACACACATCATGCCCATGTACCTCTTACCCACATGTGATCAAGCATATCTGGTGCAGATGAGTCAAACAAACTGGGTTAGGGAAGTAGAAAACATATACAATAGTCTCTGAGACTTACTTTGGTTCTCACAAAAACCTTTTACTGTATTTTAGTGGAGCTTGGGGAAGAACAGGCTCAAATATATATATTTGATTCTGTGACTTTCCATGCGTTTTAGCAGCCCTTGCTTCCATGAGCTCATTTGTTGTTGGTTGTTTTTACTCTTTGTTGTTTTGGGGGCCTGCTACCCAGCTCCTAAATAAATCACACGGAGTCTTATTCTTTCTTATGAATGCCCAGCCTTACCTTAGCTTGCCTTATTTCTAGCCAGCTTTTCTTAATTTAAATTATCCCATCTACCTTTTGCCTCTGGGCTTTTACCTTTCTCCATTCTATTTTATCTTTCTTTACTTCTTACTCTGCGGCTTGCTGTGTGGCTGGGTGGCTGACCTCGAGAGCTCTCTCCTTTTCTCTCTTCTTGATCCTCTTCCCAGATTTCTCTTATTTATTCTCTCTGCCTGCCAGCCCCACTTATCCTTTCTCCTGCCTAGCTATTGGCTGTTCAGCTCTTTATTAGACCAATCAGGTGTATTGGGATTAATCCATGGAGTCTATTTAATGATCAAAGGAATTTATTTGGGGGTAAACTCACAGCCACGGGAGATTTATCGTAGGGTCTTGGAAAGCTGAGCTATGTCCCATACTGAATGGCTTGGTCCAAGATCTCAGCATCCAAAATCACAAGGTAGCCAAGAGAACACTGTGTACATGCATCCCAGATCTTAAGGGTCCCCAGTGGCCATGCCCCAGAGGCTGGTACCTTAAGGTCATAGGTAGGTGTAACAGCTACAGCTGCCCCACTAGGGTGGTGCTTCAGGGCATGGCTCAAACAACTACCCACTACATCTCCTCCTTTCATCTAAATAAGAAAGTTCTAACCTAACAGAAATCTATACACAATAGGAATAATTATCAAGGAGAAATAAAGGGTAATGACATAAACAAATGGACCTACAACCAACAAGAGCAACGTCAAACAAGAGACACATGCTAAATCCAGAGAAGTCTAGAGCATAGGTAAATGGTATGTTAGAGAGATTATTCCAAAAACTGTCCTATCCTGAAGAGTCTGAATCTAGTACTTAATATATTCTAGCTAAGATACGAGAAGATTGCAACTAACTGTTAGTCTTCAACCCCATCATGACCTGAGAAGGAATATAATAATATCCGAGAAAATGGGANATGCACACAAGCAATTTTTGGAAATCTTTCAAGAACAGACAGAGACAGCTGGTAGCCTTGACAGTCACCTAAAGTTTCTCAGCACCATTGGGGCATCCAATTTGGCTACAGGCCTAGAATATCTGACAGATCATTTTCAGAAGCAGGAATTTTGAAAGATCATCTTATCCTGTCTTGGCAGAGTTTAGTAGTTGCTTTTCCTTGTGAAGGACAGCATTCATACTGTCAGTAGTCAAGGTAAAGGTAGTTCTTTGCTCAGCAGGTCATTTGATGCACTAGGAAGAAGACAAACTTCCAAACAGAGTGTCTTAAAAGCCCAACATTCTCTCAGGATCAGCTTGGTGCTGCCAGGAGCAATGGTGTCTCATGTTAACAGAATTCTAAATGCCATATTCTCTAGGTCTGTGAAGTGTTTGAAGACTACCTATCCATTTGACATATGTATCTGTAAATCTGGACAACCTAACCAACATAACTATAGAGATGACAAGCATGGGTGACTATAAATCTGTAAGTCTTATCTACCTAAATAACCTAAGGGCTAAGGCTTCATATAAACAAGGTAAACAGTCCATGAACAGATGTACAGTAAAAGGACAATGACCTCAAAATTGTGACAGTACACAAAATAGCTTAAACAGAGATAGAAATGATTAGTGCAATATGCAATACGACAGTAATCCTAAATACATATCAATATATAAAACATCCTAAACAGAGGAAGAACATACATACAGTATGACAAATATAATTTTACATTTGTATCAATATACAAAATATTTCAAATAAGAGTAGAAATATATGTACATTACAACAAATATAGTTCTGAATTTGTATCAATATACAAATTATCTTAAATAGGAATATAAAAATAGTTTACATTTATATCAATATACAAGAATCCATAACAGTGTAAATTATCTAAGGCTGATATTTTACTAAATTAGTTTACTAGTATATACAATAATCTACCTTAATATCCATTCCCCTTTTTCTTTTCTTTAGAATAGTGAGTCTAATATTTTTTTCATCCCCAACCCTATAACCATCATCCATAACCCTGAGAAACATGAAATCTTTGGAAGAAAGGGTATCCTCTTGGCTACCTCATGGTTTTGGATGCTGAGATCTTGGACCAAGCCGTTCAGCGTGGGACATAGCTCAGCTTTCCCGGATCCTACAATAAATCTCCCGTGGTTGTCAGTTTACCCCCAAATAAGTTCCTTTGATGGGACTTCATGGATTAATCCCAATATATGGTGCCCAATGGGGCGGCCATTCCAGGCCTTTTACCCGCCCAGATAGCTTCCAGGGACCCACAGCAGTACAGATTCCTGCGTTCTAACCCCATGGGTACCGCACCCTCCCTCCCAGGTCATGCACATCTATTTTGGCTGTCACATTTCCTGTGTTCTGTAGCCTCACAGGACTGGTGGCTACTGAGTATGAGACACGGTTTTCCAATCACTCTAGAATCTAGAGTCTAGAGTATAGGACAGCCTGGGAATGTGAAAACCTGAGTTTCCAAATTTAGCTCCAAGAGACACTATGCCCTCTTGAGTTAGCTTAGCAAGATGAACATTGGCACAGCTCAAGGACCAGACAGTCCAATGGCCTGTAGACTTCTGTCATCACTCACTCAGAGCATCTGGCTTGCTGTCATATGGAGAAGCCACCACAGAGGCCCTCTGCTCTCCAGACCTTAGAAAATTCATGCCAACAGCCTCAAGACCCATGGACTCCATGCCCCTTGCTGGGAAAAGGCTTGAGGTTCCAGGAAATATAACTGACTGATCAGAACCAGTCTTGGAGTGCAACATCTCTGTGTCATCCAGCATGGACCCNTCTCTCTCCACTTACAGCAGAGGCCAGGGAGTCCCATGACAGAGTGCTGCTCAATGGTCAGTCATCACTGTTCCAAGATCCAGTGTCTTTGGCTCTCTAAGCAAACTTCCTAGGATTTGACAAATCTTCTGCCCCTGGCTCAGATGTGTTTGTCTCCCCTTGGCTTTTCCACGTGTGGCTCTGGGGCTGCTGGGGAGGGACCTGGAGCTAGTACAACCAGGGGCGTTGACAAGGCAAGCTCACAGTCCTGGTGTGTAGCCTCTCTTAGGAAAAGAAGGCACATCCTCAGAACAGGTCTTTGTTACCTCTGGGGCAATGTTGTGAAGGAACGGGTTTGAACCACCAGTTTGAACAAAGCTGGCAAGACAATAGTGCTTCTTGTGGGCTTCACCATTAATCTTTTATGTCGAGGGGGAATCAGATGCCTTAATGAGGTCATCAACTGGCTCTGAATAGAACCAAATACAGCTGAAGGACACCATTGTTTGCCAGACATGGTGGCCAGGGAGGATGTAGCCTTTGCTTTTCTGTTCCAGGGAGAGAAGCGACAGCTGCAACCGACTCCTGCAAACATGGCGGGATCTGAACATCACGGGAGTCCGCCACCTGCTTTGGAAGTGCAATTCCACACATCCAACAATACTGCCTCATCTGTCGTCTACTCCTTTTACAGCTCCAAGTAAAAAGAGCTCCTTATTGTTTTCATGGTGATTCTAACAGTCTAACAGACTCTTTTGTGCCATC
Source organism: Neotoma lepida (assembly GCA_001675575.1). Lineage (NCBI taxonomy): Eukaryota > Metazoa > Chordata > Mammalia > Rodentia > Cricetidae > Neotoma > Neotoma lepida. The sequence goes on along the minus strand of LZPO01017292.1, from coordinate 550,351 downwards.
TTGCTTTCTCGTTCTGTTTGGTGAACACATGATTTAGGTCAATAATGGAGTAAGAGTTNNTTAGGAGGGATGATCAGAGTTGTCAGTGGAGATGCACATGCATGTTTGTGTTGGAGACTGCTGTGTGACTTCTAGAAAGACACGGAGAAAGGTCTAGTCACCCCAGATAGGGCACCGATAACAGACAGAAGAGACAATCCCATTCAACTCTCACTTGGCAAACCAGTGAATTTTTTGGAGTTGCTTACAGGATTATGGGGGTCTCAAAAGCAGCTGCTCCACTGAAAAGGCTACCCCAGCATGGGTGGAAAGCCATGAGAACTTCACCACAGGAGCTTCCNGCACAAGCTGCAGGTAGCTCCTTGGAAGAGTCCCCACTTGCTGCCCCTCTATCCTCAGGGAGGGGNNTTCAAGTCCTGCAACTTCCCTGTGAGTGTCATGAACCCCAGAGACTCACAGCTTCCCAGTGCGCTGGGACAGAGGTCAGGGCCCGTACCTCCCTCCCAGGGCACTTTTAGTAACTAAAGTCACGTTGGCTTTGGCTAGAAGGGTCCTGGTTGGAGGCTGGAAAAGGAAGACAGGTGTAGTAGAAAAATGAAGGACTCNACAATTGATTTTCAGTAGCCTGGCTGCTAAGGTGGTCCCCTGTTTTCCACCCTTCTCTGAACACACGCCTCCCACAATGCACGTGTGCATGCTTTTCTGTAAGAGTTGAGATACAATTTACACATGCCCTGTCTCTGGACTGGTTTTTCAATTTGCCTTATCCAACTGCATGGGGTGGGGGCTGCTGGACTAGTTCCAAACCCAGACATCAGGATGCTTTGCCTACTTCACCCTCTTACCTGTACCCCACTTCTCCTTTGAGAATGAGCCTAGGGTCAGCTGTTAGAGGGAGAGACACCAGGTGGGACATGGAGGGTTGAGTATTCTTGTCTCAGACCTCTGCAGAGCAGCTACAGACGCTAGACAGCTTTCAGGTATGGGAACCATCTGGCGGAGACCATGCTAGCAAGTGACAAAGTTGTGAGAAGTTGCACACCAGAGCTTTTTCAAGCCACTAAAGCTTCTGATGTGCGTTTTTGGTGATCTGAATGCGACTGTCCCCTATAGTCTCAGGCATTTGAACACTGGGTTCCCAGTTGGGGGCACTGTTTGGGGGGATTTCAGTAGTCAACCTTGGTGGAGGAAGTACATCTGTGGGGGTGGACTTTGAGAGTAAAGAGCCTTGCTGACTTTTAGTTCACTCTCTCGACATCATGCTTGAGGTTCAAGATGTGAGCTCTCAGCTTCCTGTTCCTGCTGCCAGCCNTCATGATTCCGTGGCATGATGGACTCCTATCCCGCCTGGAATCACAAATATAGAGCAGGACACTGGGTATCTTCTTCNGCCACTCCCTGCCTCAGAGTCTCTCACTGAACTGGAGGCTCTCTGCTTTGGCTAGCCTGGCGGTCCAGAGAGTTCTCAGAACTGAATGTCCCCACTCCCCAGTGTTGGGGTTACAGGTATATGCAGCTATACCTGGCTTTTTACATGGACGTTAGGGATTCGAACTCTGTCAGGTNTTCACACCACACAGCAAGTGCTTTTACCCATTGAGCCATTTCCTCAGCCCCATACTGTTAGTTCTTAAGGATGCTTCTTATGCAAAGGGACACTAGTGTCCTCAAGCATATGGCTCTGGCAGGCCTTGCCCTTCTCCCCAATTCTCTCTGCCTTGCAAAAACAAAAACAAAAGCAAACAAACAAAACAAAAAAACAATAACAAAAAAACCATAGGATTGCATTCCTGTAGCTAGCCCCTAAGGTCTATTCCCTTATTTGGCCACTTCCTCTTCTTGAGGCTGACCACAAAGTATTGAAATTCAGTAATTAAAACCCCTTTTGACTCACCTAATTAACACGCCCANTTAAAAATAAACACCTCATCCTAACACGGGGTTTCCCCTTCTACCTTTATAAACCGCCGTTTGCCCGTGTGTCACCTCTGTCTCTGCTCTATCCAGAGGCAGTTTTTTGTCCTCCTGGGACAAATACCCTGGCCCTGGCCCTGGTTCCCTCCCCTTCTCCCTCATCCTCTATCCTCTGTCTTTGTCTCTTATTCACTGCCCTCTGTCCCTCTGGCGCAAATACATCTCTTTTGTGCTGAGAACTTGGCCTCAGGGGGTCCTGAGCAGATACTTTTCCTTCAGTGTGTGCTGTTTCTGCTGAATCTTCTGCCTCTGCTGTAACCAGAGATGGGGATGGAGCAGATGAACCCATTCACGTTTGTAGGACTAATGAGCCTAATGTTTAATTGTTTATGTTTGTTTATTTGCCCTCTTGGGTGGTTAACTTTGCTATATTAATGAATAATAGCAAAGACTGGAATGCTGTTGTTGAACATTTTTTTTAATTTATAGCTAAATTTATGNATAAGTTCCAAGCTGGGAAAATTACATTTCTGAAGAGCTTCCCTTTCCNAACAGATCCTTTCGGGGCACCATCATGGAGAGGGTTTTTCTTTACACGACTCACTCCTCATGTGGTGATTATCNCGTTGGACGAAGCCTGTGAGGGCTGATATGAGTTTCATTGCTGGCTACCAGCTACTAACTCCCCTTAATCTTCCCCCACCCTCCACAATTGCCCTTTGTGTTCAGAGGACCTTATCTGGAGTTGGGGGTCAGCTGAGCAATGACCTCCCTCCAACCTGCCAATGTGCTACTTTGCATGGCCAAGGGGATTTTGGAGATGTATAAGATTCAGGATAGGGAATTATCCTGGGCAATCCAGGTGGGCTTAGTGTAAGAATGGGGCACTTAGGAAAGAAAAGACAGGAGAGACTCAAGGTGCNGAAGAGACTTGGGGTTAGGGTTAGGAGTCAGTGCTGGCTTGGAAGACAGGGGCCATGAGTCAGGATTTGCAGCCCCTAGAAGTCAGAAGTAGCTCACAGCCTTTGGTAGATTCCACCCTAGAGACTGTGTGAAGAAAGCTTGCTGGTGTCTGTACCCTGCTCTGCTGAGATGTGAGAACTTGGGGCTGGATTCATGCTGAGCTCAAAGCCTGGTCCCTGTTTCACTCCCAAGGAGAGCGTCTGCTGCTACTTTCTTTCCAGAACAAGTTACTACCATTAGCTGCTAAAAATAGTTTTTACTCTTGTGCAGGCTTGTCTCCAGACCCAAGTCTTACCTTCCCTGGGGCAGAAGGGGATGGGCCTGCATCCTGAAGAAGCTCATGTCACCTTCTGGACTCCTCAGCCTGCAACCCTAAATCCTCAATGCCAGGTGGACCACTTCCAGTCCCAGCCCCTTA
>LZPO01017292.1:492722-507196 GCA_001675575.1 Neotoma lepida | reverse complement strand
TATTTCCCTATTTCTCTAATCATATACAGCCAGAACTATCTCCTCCATCACATGTCTCTATGCATTGGCTAGAGTCTGATATTCTGGACATAGTTTTTCACAGATGGAGTGAGTTTTTTGTTTATTTTTTATTGAGGGTGCAGTATGTCTATAGCTCTAGACTAGAATGCTGTTGACTGGTCTACAGGTGCGTCAGCCCAGACATTCCTCCTCACAAATTCATGTCCACAGTCCCTTAAAATGTGAGACTCCTTCAACAGGACTCAATTANACATTGGCTCTGAGATATCATTCACNATTTTTATCAAGCTGCCAGAATATAGGTGTCTTCAGAGACACTCCTTTAAAATTTATCTATGTCCATCACCAGAGCTTCTCAAATGTCTAGTTCANATCAAAGTAAAAATGAAAACTATATTTTTGGAGGTTAGAATCTTTGTAGGGTCCTGCTCACACACTGAACAGCTCCAGTTGACATGGGACATATGTCAGTTCTATGAGAAAGGAACAAAAGAAAAAATGATGTCCCTCTATCAAACAACTTAAGTGTGGTCACAAGTTTTGAGCACACAGGGTGGACATTTGGCTGTGGGACATTTTCATACCAATAACAGGACATAAATCAGCTCTGGCCTGAGGTACTGGTGCCTCTACAGTGTGGATCACTCCAAGGGAACATCAAGGGAAGGTGAAAACAGATGCACCTCTTTCACACATCTGATGGGATCTCCAAGGAGACGTGGATGGACAAGCTGCCCCTTGGCAGGCATAGCTGGACAGGGAGAATCTCCCCAGGGATGAGAAGATCCGATACAACACAGCCTGGAGCCTCCAACCCAGCACAGTTTCTACCACCCAGTCTCTCTTCCCAGAGCCCACAGCTTTTCACACCACTGTTCCAACAAAGCCCACGGCCATCCTGGGAATGGCAAATGACCAGTATGCCCACCAGATGGGACACCTTGATCGTGGGAACTTTCCAAGCCCCTGTTCCTCTCCCAGGGAAACCTCTGATTCTCTGGCAGGATCCTGAGTGTACAGCATCATTTTCAATAGGGAATGCCACCCTGGAGATCCAGAACCAGCTGGATGCTGGCAGATGAGGCTGCTGCCACCACCTCTCATCCTGCCCACCACTCCCTGCTGGGTAAAAACAACAAGCCGCCTGGAATCTCTAACATGACAATGCTGAGCCCACATGTGGTTTTGAGGAAAGAAATTTCCACCTCCCATACAGACCCAGAGTAAACAAATAACCTCAGTAAGTTGCCAAGTGTGAGAACATCTCTTTTGAAGAATTCTCAAAGTAACATGATGATCCGTGGCTAGACAATGGTGTCATTGGCTCCAGAAATCTGGTGACATCTCCCAGGCCTGGCACATGTCCTATAGGGTAGCTAGAAGCTTACACTGGGGTGAAGACAAGAATTGTGCTAACTAGCTGGGGGGCCTAGTTGAGGCACCTAGGCGACTCTCACGAAGTGGAAACTAAAAGTGTTCACTCTGGGCTCCTAGACCGGGGACTTCAAGAGAAGAGTGGTCCCCAGGGTACTTGACCAAGGCTGCTTCCATTACAGAGGAGCAGCCAGATACCTTTGCAGACCGTGTGACCCAGGGACATTGCTGGCATTTTGTCCATTGACTTCTGACTAGCTCACCTGAGACCCTGCTGGTGGCTGGTGCTCTCCTCTCTAGCCCCANTGTACCTGCANAGCCTGCAGGTGTTCTGCAGTNCCCATGCTGGTCACCTTTGGAGGGCAGGGGTACCTCTACAGCCAGAAGCCTATATGTTCCCACCTGCCAAGAATGGTGACAGAATATCTTACCCAAAGCTTCCAACTTCCAGAATGATCTTTTTTTTTTTAATCTAGAAGCAACCGTAAGTGGTAAGTGGATACAACATGGGTTTTTATATAAGAATTTTCAGTTCTCCAATTAAAATCCTATCAAAGGGTTGCAAACTGACGTTTGCTGGAGTAAGAATGCATGGAAACTAGATTGCTTCCTTTGGAGATGCTGTGCTTGGTGAGAACTGAGCAGTAGAGNAAAAATTGCATTCTGATCCAATCAAATACATGCCCCTAGCCAATAATCTAGACGGCCTGTTGGGATAGCTGTCTGTTTCATATCTCCCACTCTTCAGACTGCCTCCCTTTTCCCTCCCTCCAAGGGCATTTCTGAGTCTTGGAGGTTGTAGGTAATAGTGAGGGGTTGGGGCGCAGGCAGCCCTGGGTGTGTAGTATAGGGTAGTCTCTGTAGTGTAGGTCACAGATAGCTCTTCTGTCACCCCAGGACTGCCTCGTCCTCCTGGTGTGCTGCCTCTGAGTCTCACTCACTTTGTACCTTGTTTATCAAGCCTGTTCCTCCCAGCACTGTCACTTCACTCTACCCTGGCCACTCCTTTGGGAAACTTCCCACCCAAACTCCAGAGAGCTTTGCGGGTCCTCCCCATGTGTGACCAAGAATCTCTAACTGTCCTGCCTGCCTGGTGGGAGCCAGGACATTGTGGGAGTAGTGTGTTTTGNTTTGTGATCACTCTCCTCTCCAAGTCCTTAATGGGAAGTGGCACAAACCATCCTGCTCTTTGCTTTAACCTTAGTCTCCCTATTAACAAGCATCCCTGTACCTGTTAGATTTAGTCTCAGTTACAGCACATCAGTAATGGTTTTCCCTTCTCTCTTCTTTTGCCATTCTGTGGAACTATCACAGAAAAATGAAAAGGTTGGTTTATATTGCCTCGAAAGAGCCAATTGTCAGATTTTGGGGGAATTTTAAGCTGGTTGTTTAACATTGCCATTATCTGTGAAAATAAATTACATGAATTTACAATTAGATAAATTGATTAAAGCAAATGCAATAAGCACTCAAAACTCATACTTTCTTAATTATTTTATCTTTTCCCACCATTGAAACTCTGAATGTTGTTATTTCTGTTGAGTCTCAGGGGTGGAGACACCATATGAAGGTAGCCACTGACACTCAACTCCTCTTTGCTCTCTATTTACACCACGGACACGGGCAGATGCTACAGATCATGGTTCATGATACACGGGTTTGGAGATTGGCCTGGACCAGCAGGTTGTTCTTCACGGACAGGCTCCTAAGTGGAGTGACCAGAGGAAAAGATGATAAAGAAGACAGGAATCTGGGGTCCAGAGGTCTTTCACTAGGTATGTCTTATGCCAAGCAAGTTTATTAACAAGTACAGCAACTTATACACTGTTTGCACAGGGGAGGGAAATGGGCTAAAGTCAGCAGAGAGCTCAAGAGAACACAGGATATCTCAGACACAGCTGCCTTTGAACTGACAACCACAGCCCTTCAGAGGGGAAAAGCCAGCTTCCCCGGAATCAAAACCTTAATCCNTTGAGGCCCCAGACCGTACCTTGCCGAGTCTGCCCCTGGACAAGGACACAGAACTAGCTTTCCCTTTACCATCAGGGCCTCTGAGAAAGCATTGGATCAGTCTGGCTCTCAACAAAGCAACACCCGTTATTTTGTATAACTAATACANGCTAATAAAATACTTNCTAGAGAATAGGTTGTCTTTTACACTTGAAAATCNGAACACAGAATGTCTGGAAAATAATTGGTTTTACATTTTATTTATTAGTATTATTATTGCTTATGTGTACGTGTGGGTGTGGGCATGTGTGTGCCATGGTGTGGATGTGGAATCAGAGGAAAACACTCGGGAATTTGTTCTCCAAACCTTCCATAAGAGGTTCTGNGATCAAACTCAGGTCTTCAGGCTTGGGCTTCTTATACCCTTACAGGCTAAGCCATCTCACATGCCCTAATGAGGGGAGCACTCGGCTTTTCTGGTTTTTAGTTCTGATCCCATTGTACAAGATTGTGTTTCCGGCATCAGTGAACTTGGCTGCGCAAATATCTTTGTAGTAACATTGAATCCTTTGGGCAGATGCCAAGGANTGGTATAGCTGGGTCATATGGTAATTTTCATTTGTCTCATTGCTAAGGATATTGAACATTTTTAAAAATACCTTATCTGTTTTATCACTTTTGTGTCTCCGCTGTCTGCTTTGTACCTGACCTTGGTAAAGACATTAACAGTATCTGTTGAATTAATAAAACCNTGGCAAATCTCAGTGGAAAGTTAAGAAAAAAAACTTGTGTTTCCAGACCCCAGTTTCCGTGCATCTATTTCCTTTACGCTTTTGTAGTATCTTTAACAACAACAACAANAAAAACTGAACAGAGTAACTAATGCTTTTCGTAAAAGTTCAAACAAGGGCTGGCAGGATGTCTCATTGGGTAGAGGTGCTTAGACGCAGCCTTGATAACTTAAATAACCTATCATCCTCTGATGGGGGTCCCTGCAAGCATTGTGGAAGGCAGGGAAACAAACTTCAAAGAGCTAGGATTGAAAACTTGGTTTACCTGCCTTGGTGAGACTGGATCAAACTTCCAGAGAATCCGGTGTCAGGCAGTTTATTGCCAGCACTTTTAAACACAGTGCAATTTGGGGAAAAGTTTTCCAGTGCAATATAATCCCCTGTGCACAAGGAGGCATAATTACACCAAAACTCAACTCAAAGTCACTTCCTCCAAGAAGAGGAGTTCTAGAGATAAGGCACCTGAATNAGCTGAAAGGCCCNAGGAAGAACCTAGCATGGTCTCAGTCATACGGACAACACAGAGGTCATTTGGGCTGTNAGCCACCTCTGGTNCTCCTTGTGGGAGCTTGTGGGGGAGCCTCTGGCTATACACAGAATGGAAGGGTCATTTATATTATTAGCCACCTCCAGACCTGGGTGTTGGAGCNTGATAGGCCTGGCCCAACAAATAACACAGATCACTAGGCTGTTAACCACCTCCAGTTCCCAGTCTTCTGGATGGAANAACAGGTTATACTTCCTTTCCTTTAAGAGGACAATGCTGTCTGCTTAACATTCTTAGTTTCCATGGTGATCTGTGGGCGCAAGGACCTCNATGCTCCCAACAGTCCTCTGACCTCTACAGGTGTGCCACTGAGTGCATGCATGCACACACATACACACACCTGCACTCACAGGCATGCACAAAATAAATAAACAAACAAGTAAATAAATTCAAAACGGATCTAGGAAGATGGCTCAGCAAGTAAGACACGAGTCATATAAGCACGAGGACAGGAGTTTGGGTCCCCAACATCAATGTAAATGCTGATGGCCATGGCAGCAAGCTTGAAAACCCGGAACTCAGGAGGAAGAGACNGGGCCTCTGCAGAGCAAGTTGGCTAGCTAGACTAACTGAATCAAAGGGATCTGGGTGCAGGGAGAGAGCCTTCATGCAGAGAGTGGGGAACAATCCAGGAAGACACCTGAAATCAACTATTAGCCTCTATATGTGTATGACCGCACATGTGCAAACACACACACACACACACACACACACACACACACACACACACACGGTATATCACAAAGTGTGTGTGTGTGTGTGTGTGTGTGTGTGTGTGTGTGTGTGTGTGTGTGTTTGTGTGTTAATGAAGCACTTACTTCTGGCTTCCTAGTGTGTTTATGACCATCTTTTCCATGACCCTAGTAGTTGTCAAATGACAAACATTTCTCCAAACTTGTCCCAAAGGATGGCTCTTTCCATGAACTAGTTTTCACACTGAGGGAGTGCATCTTCATTTCTGTGCATATATTCATGGCATTCACGAGAGCATTTCACAGGAAATGTCCCAGGAAGTAAAACTTCCAGGTCAGAGGGCATGCATATGTAAAATGCTAGCAGACAATGCTGAATGGCTCTTCAAAGACACTATGGGAATTATGAACTTCAAAGAGAATGCTTGCTTCTTATCCTCTGATGACCAACACTGGACAGTACCAAACCTGACCACTGACCAAAAAAAAAAAGAAAGAAAAAAAAAGAAAGAAAGAAAGAAGAAAAGAAAAGAAAAGAGAGAAAGAAAAGAAAAGCTTTGCACTCACATCTAGTTTTTTTTCCCCTTCAAGTTTATTGAATATTTGAATTTTCTCTATTTTTAATCCTCTCNATTGCTGGCCTGACTTAAAGTGCAATTTTCTAACAATGATGGCATTTGGTTTTTTAAATGCTTTATTCTCTCTGTCACCATCTTATTTTTTGTTTGAAAAAATGAAATTAAAAAACAAAACAGTCTCCTTAAGAATAAAAAGCTACCCCTACAAGATGTGTATTTCTTCCATGAAATTGATTTATTCCTAGGCAAAGACCTTCCTTATGGCTGTCACATCATGACGCCGGCCCTTCTCTGTATCAGATGCTCAGCCAGGCCTTGCACTCGAGCTTTGCCGTCTGGTCTCTGCTTACCTGCTTTCTAAACTTAGATATTTTCTTTTCTTGTTGTGCTAAGAGGTTGAAGTCTTGCATGTTCTTATTACAGAAATTATCAACCCTCCAAAAGTGCCTGGACGTTGACCCCAAATACCTACCATCCAGATTCAGATATTTAAAATGAAAACTTCTGAAATGTATTTATCTGTTTTTCTTTCCATCTCTCTTCCCGCCTACCTTCCTGCCTTCCTTTTGTCCTGATGCATCTTAACACTAATTCTAAATAGGAAATCATTTCACTCTTGCCCTTTTCAGTTTGTGTATCTCTTTAAAATATGGGCATTTTCTTACCTACTCATGATGCTATAATAATGATTCTTTTTATTTTGTTATATCATTTATTGCATAGTGAAATGTCCTGTTAAAAATATATATTTAATTAATATATCTATAATTACTTTTATACAGTTGGTTTGGAAGGATCTGCTTTCAGAATCTACTCTGAATTGCTGGTTTGAGCACCCCAGGCTCTGTGCTGTGCTATCTAGGATTAAAGATGAAATCCAGTGCAGGGACAGTCCCTGCTCCGTTCCCTGCTAACTCAGTGTCCCATCTTTTTTCAAGCTAAGTAAATTCAGACAGCGAAATCCTTAGAGACAGCTCTTAGGACAGCTATCTGATTAGCCAGGCCACGTGTAAGGTAGCCCCGGTAACCTTGGTTACATCAGCCTGGGAAGACCCAGCCCCCTGGGAAGCCCAGACACTTAGGGTGGCCTTGAGAAAGGAATTCTTTTAAAGTTTATATCACATTAAGACATTTCTGAAGCCAGAAAAACACTTTCACTGTGTGAAAGGTTAGCATAAAGAACTTAGCACTCAGGCAAGGCAGCGTTTTTTTCTAAGAAGATAATTTGACANATCAAAGGGCAGATTATGCAAATATTTGTAATGGATTCAATATTTTCCCCAGCAGTCACAGGAGCCTGCATGCAGAGGAAGGTGGCTGGGTCTGAAAATATCCTGGTTGGGAACTGCTAATGTCCACTGGAGAGGAAGGAGTCATTTCAGGTGACCAAGAGAAGTCACTCACAGCTNTCACCACATTCCTACCTGGGAGAGCAGCACTGAGACTAGAACTGTGCAAGGCATAGAACTTCCCAGAAACATTGGTCTTGGGTTGGACCTGGGCTGAAACCCAACACCAATAAAGTTACTTGTAGAGATCAAGATACCAGTTGAATGAAAAAAAGAAATAAAATTTTATTGTAGATATAAGGGAGAGCACAGGCCGAGGCAGAGACACCTGGGAGAGTCCAGAGCGAACATGGTGGGCAGGCTAAACTGGGCCANGTGAGGAAACTTCTTTCCCTCTCCCTCTGTCTCCTCCCACCTCAGAGGTTTGTGCATGCCAGACATGGGAGAGAGGAACCAGGGGCCAAGAGGCCAGGAGTGAGCCAGGGGACTAGGAAACCAAGAGAACAGTGTAGCCAAAATGGCTAGGTTATATAGGGAAGAGAAGCTGGGAGAACGGGCCCAGTCCAGTGCCTGGGCTGGAGAATTTAGGGTAGGGGCAGGGTTGGCCAGCCAGGATGTCTCCTAACAGGTACTGGAAGAGGCTGGGAGAGAGTCTGCTTCGATATGTTAATAGGCACCTCAGCCCTTTGTCCCAGGTTTGAGACCTAACATCAGTGAAGACCCAATCCCAAGCTGTGAGTGAGAACTCAAGGGACATTCTAGAGTTCCTTCAGTCTCCACGTTGATCTCAGTCATGTCAGACATGTCACTCTGGACTCTTCCAATGTGTCTTTATTCTTTGTGACCTGTTTCCTCCCTGTGTTGCTGTTTGCCCTCAAGCAGGTGTAAGACCACTGTGTCTGTGGAAATGAGGGAACATTTGATCTCAGCACTTCTTTTCCTACGGGAAAACACCACCGAGTCTTGTCAAGCTGACCTATCAAAACACCTCCTCCATCTTGGATTATTTGGGACAGAACTAAAGAGACAAAGTCTTAGAATTTCTCCACTTCTCATTTTTCTGACCCGCAGAGATGACAGCACCTGCCCTGCAGAGTGTCCTGACGTTTCCACAGGATGCTGTACTCTGTGAGAATCCCTGGCCTCTGGTTTCCTCAGCTCTTTCACAGCCCACACTGCTCTTCCTCTTCCTCCATGCTCCTCATAGACCACATGACTCTCCACTGCACGCTGGAGCTGCGTAGCTCATCTCTGTGACCACAAGGCAGAGGCGGCTGCAAAAGTGAAGTGAAGTGAATTAAGAAGCAGGGTCCCTGAGCTGAGTCCTCTTCTGCAATGTCAGCATTGTGTGCTGTGACAACTGTATGAGAGAGAGGCCCTGGTGTGGACTGGAGGCCCCCTTAGTTCAGGCTCCATGAGAGGCATGTGCCAAAGAGGCTGGGCACTGCCCACAGCTGAGTCTTAGTGCCAAGGCAGCCAGCAGGTTGCTAACCTCCATGAAGCTTGACTCTGAATCCCAAGCAAGGAGGGCCCAGCAGCCTGTCCTGTGGGGGGGAGGGGGGCGTGTCCTGAAGACAGTTTAGCGGGAGCCTGGGGCCAGCCTGGGCAGAGCTGGGCTCCATTTGACCCCGACCGCTTCTTCCTTATTTTCTGTGTATGAAGAAAAAGCTATGGAGAAAGGGGTAGGGAATTCTCTCTCCCTCTCCATTCCCTCTCCCTCTGTCTCCCCCCACCTCAGGGGTTTGTGCATGCCAGACAAGGTCCTGTGGTTTGTATAGCTTTAGGAAAACATGCCCTAGAATTTCCCAAGACATGTATAAAATTGGAATTTAAAACATACATGTTCTAAATTTGTCTATTAACAGAACAATTATGAGCTAAGTTTAAAGGGATAAGAACGGCAATCTATGAGTCCAAGTTGTGGTTAACATTTTCCAGTATCTAAGGACCCCGCCCGCCCTCTGATGTTTGCCTTTCAAGGGGTAACACTAAATTTTCACACTTTCCACACAACTGTTTTTGTTCTGCTGAAAAAAGTCCATGGGGCTTTGTAAATAGGNAAGTCATTCCCACATTGACTCTTTGTTGTTCTGAACATTTTCCCTATGAAATTAAAGATTATCTATGGGCTTGTCCTCCCCTGAAATCATAAACTATAAACCCACATTCTGGAGTTTCCAGACTGTCTGGGGGAGACTCCATCACACACAGACACATACAGACAGACACACTGACACACTTACACATGCACACATACATACACACACATACATACACATACAAACTGATACAAAGACACGAACACACAGAAAGAGATAAGCAATTCCATGTTTTTTTATTTGTCATGTAACTTGTTTAATTTAGGGGTAACTATTGCTACTAGCTATAATCAGAAGCCAGTGAGCTGTGACCCCCATCACCTTTGGCCATTAAGATCAGAGCATCGGTATTAGGAAGAAAAGAAAAAACAAGTCAGATGTTTTCAAGAGGGAGGGGGTTGTGAGTTGAGAAAATGTGTGTCTTCATTTTCCCCTGGAACACAAAGCGAGAAAAACTATTCATATAAAAGAGAAATTCATTTGATTAAGATAGTTAATAACATTCATTTCATAATGTGTCATTTAAAGATGCAGAGCAACCATTCTTATCTATTTTGGGAGATCTAAGGTAAAATATGCATTCCTGTTTGGAGAATGAATTCTCCAGTGCTGCTCAGGACCAGATGACAGCGCTGGAGGGGGCCTGGTGGGGTCATTCTGGATGCTNTCACTGGGATTCTGCCATACAGCAGCACTGGACTAGCTGNCAATCTCAGGCAGGCTTCACAGACCTCAGTGCCTGGGTCTCCTCACCTGTGAGGGCAGTGACAGCACTGGCTGCCCAGGACAATTGGTGAAGCAAGGAAGACAGTGAGTGGAAAGTACACTATCAGCTGGGGAGACGACTCCGTGGATGAAGTACTTGCTGTGTGAGGGTAAGGACCAGAGCTCAGCCCCCCAGAACCAACAGAAAAGCCAGGCATGCATGGTAGTAGCCACCTGTAATCCTGTCACTAGGGAAGTGGAGACAGGAGATCCCTGAGGCAAGCTGGCTAGCTAGACTACCTGAGATCGGCAAGCTCTGGGATCCGCAAGAGGTGCCCTGCCTTGATAAATAAAGTAGAGAGTGATCAAGGAAGACGCTTGATGTCAGCCTGGGGCCATCACACACAGGCACACACACAGGTACCAGGCACACACCTACACATGTGCACTCACACATATGCAAACAGGAATATACACATGCATGCACACTGAACAAAGTTCTCTACACAGGCAAGGTCCATCTATGTTTGCTGTTAACATTGTCTCTAGCAGAGTGATGATGGAAGTTCATGATGGAAGCTTGGAGACTTGGTCCTAATACATTTCCAGAAAGAGAGAGGAAACTGTCCCCTCCATGCAGTCTGGTCCAGGCTCCTGCAACTTTGGACCATCTCATGGGGTGTAGATTAACATTTAGCCAGTTCCCAAATCCTGTGCATCTAGGGCCTTCCCTATGACACTGTCTCCTTATTTTTGGTGACACACGGATGAGTGAAGAGATTGGTCTAGACAAGAGCTTGGAACTCTTAGAGTCTTGAGGACGCAGGGCCAGAGCAAAATGAACCATGTTGACTCCACTGTGCNTGCCACCTGTCTGATTCTTCCTTGAGTTTGGCCTGTGTATNAAGAGGTTGACCAAAGTATCCGTCATCCGCTCTTCAACTGAGTCCACACTGGCTGAGTGTGCATTCCTCTGTTCTGATTCCTCTGGGACTTTCCTCACCCTTGTCTGCCCTGTCATTCATACATAAGCCATGTGCCCTGTTAGTGTTCAGCTGTGTTAATCAGCCTGCACACAACAGATGGGCCATTGATTGCCACGGTTTGTGTGTGAAATGGCTTCCCCAGAAGCCTTGTGTGTTGAAGGTGTGGTCCCTAGCTGGTGATGCTTGCTGTTTGAGGAGGCTCTGGGAACTTTGGCAAGAGCGGATTAACTGGAGGAAGTGCTCCCTGAATTGTTACTTTGCTCATTGCTGTGAGAAGATAGCCAATAAGCAGGCAGTTAAGGGAGGAAGGGACTATTTATGTTATGGCTCAGGGGGTACAGTCCATACTGCTTGAGAAGTCGTGGCAGCAAGAGCATGAGGGAGCTGGTTGCAGTCACCATCAGAAGCAGAGAGAGACGAATGTTGGTGTGCAGGGGGCTTTCTCCTACTTATGTAGTTCAAGACTCCAGCCCACATTAAGGACNGGCCTTACCACCTCAGCCAACCCAAGCTAGATCATCTTTCAGAGAAACACCCAGACACTTGTCTTCAGGGTGACTCTAGAGCCCATCAAGCTGGCAGTCAGTATAAACGGGGCCCGTGTCTTCGGACGCTGTGTTTGTTGTGTCCCCAGCCCCCTCTCCAGCCTCTCACTGTCTGCTCCTTGTCCACCAGAATGTAAATAGCACCAGCCACAAGCTCNCACCATCACAGCATTCCACCTCACCACAGGATCAATAGAGCTACCAGCCACGGACTTAAACCTGTAAAAAACAAAGAGTAAACAAACAAACAAAAACAACNCTTCCCACTTGAGTCAGCTCCGCCAAGGATGTCACAGAAATGGAAAGTCTGGTTAGCGCATTGATGTAAGGTTNTCTTCCGGGAGCATCCCTAGAGNCGGAGATGATATCTCAGGAAGACAGTCACTGAGATTTATTTGGAAGAATTTTGATTTATTCTAGATTTCTAGAAAATAAAAATATTGTGTAAGGGACAACACGTGCCTCCCAACAAAATGGGACCTTNAAAGAATTAGAGGTCTGAGTCTATGTGTTAGAGTCACATGGGGGAAATGCATTCAGTCCTTTAAACTAAAGATTCAAGCAAATGGATCAACCTGTTGAAAGAACGGGGAGTCTTTAGGGGAATCCAGGAGCCCAGTGTACTTCNCTTTACACCTCTCCTTGGATTAGTTCTCACCACTTCTACAGTGAAAATGCCAGCCACATCCAGATTCCCAAGTTGACTGGCTTAGCATCTATTCCTAGGATGATGTCAGTTCATTTGTTCAAAATGTGGAAGAAGAAACATTCACCAGTTCCAAGAGGAAAGCATATACGTGTGCGTACAATGAATACTCCCCCTCCTCCNTCTGATTAGGGGTGCCATGNTGTGTATCTAAGCACATACCCATATTGTTAGTTTCTAATTGNTGGGTCTCTCTGAACCCCGACCTGNTTATTCAGCTAGTGTATCCAGCCAGCTTGCCACAGGGATCCCCTNTCTCTGCCTCCCAAGCATTGGCATTCCTCACAAGCCACCAGCTGGACTCTGGTCCTTTTTCAAAGCAACATAGTATCTCATGAGCAGACATGATTCATCTTGCTGATGAATATTTACTTATCTTTACTAATAAGAATACTACTATAAAATATTCTTTGTCCTAAAAATTCTGGTTCATTATATATTTAGGGGAAAATCATCTTTTTAAAAAATATTTATTTCATTATTTTTTAATTATGTGCACACGTGCAGGTCTGTATATATGTGTGCTGATGCCTGTGGAAGCCAGTGGTATGGGATTTCTTGGAGTTGGAGTTACAGGTAGTTGGAAGCAGCCTCACATCATGTGGGTGCTGGGAATTGAACTATGGTCCTCTGCAAAAGCAGTATGTACTCTTAACTGCTGAGCCATCACTCCAGCCCTGAAAATCTACTCTCTAATTTCAAATGGTACATTTTCATTTGTTCATTTTTCTCCCTGATACTTCTCAAAACCTCTGTTTTGTAAATCTGTAGAAAGTCTCAGATACCCACTTCACTGCCTNCACGGTTTTTCTTTCTAACCATGGTTCTTTGTGATTAGTTGTGATTAGTGCCTGCTTTTGCTTCTCATTTTTACATCATTTCCCAAGCTCATTGTTTAGTTACTTCTTTAAAATACTTTTATCTTCCAACAGTGGAGGATTCTAAGGCTTTGCCTCATCACCACCACATTTATAGTTTTGACATGTGCTCGTTTGTGGGTTCTCATTGCTAATTTCTAGATTTGCTTTGACAGTACATTGTTTTACTTTTTAAGTCAAAATNGTCTGAAAGAGTGTTTTACAAATGTCTCAGAATACTTAAAATCTATTATTTGTTGGCATCTATTTCTAGATATGGGACATTTTGGTAAAATAATGTAACCCATGTAATTTCTACCCTGAGATATAAAATGAAGGTTTTCCCAGCCTTACATGCAACCACACTTTGCATATAGCCCATGTTTGTGTAGGGGGAAGGGTCTGTCCTTTGCAGAATACAAAACTCAGTGCACCTGTTGAAGCATGTTCACGGCAGCTCAGACCTCTCTTCTGCTTTTGTTTCTTGTCTCTGTTTAGAAAACAGAGAAGAGACACATTAGCGGCGTTGATACTTTCNGGCTTGGATAATATTTCCTGGCGGCTCTGATGACGCTTGCAGCCACGTATTAACTTCATTGCTATGTTATTTTGCAGCAAAAGGTTTGTGACTTACTCTACTCCATAGCTTTTGTGTGGAATATGAAAANAAGTACTGCAAATGTACNTGGTTTTCTGTATTTCCAGGACAGGCTTTGGGACAACTTTTCTGACTCTGGTGCATTCCCTGAAGCCGCTAAGTGTGGCCAAACCACACATGGCCCAGACATCAATTTTCTTAGTAATTTTGCTGATGTTCTTAGAGGCATACTGCTGACTTTTCTCTCATTGAAATCCAGCCAGTCCAATGCTGGGTCTTGTTAAGTCTTTCAAGGTATTAGTTGACATTTCTTAAATGATGGGGTTGCCATAACAACATGANCAGGGTCTAATTTGTGTTTGAACATGAGCTGCTACTTTTGACAAGACCACCCCCCTCCATCTTTCTAACTTTTTGCTGTGAAGTTTAAAAACTCAAGCACAGTTGGTATGGTTTCAAAGCAAGTCATGTTNCCACTGTGGTTTGTCTTACTTGCTTCATATCTATCAAATTTGGGGTTTGCTATTTCATGAAATTCAGAGGGGTAGTTGGAAAAATTTGTTTTTTACTAATGATATCATCTTTCTGGTAAAATTTTTTTTTTGTAAAAATATGTGGCCTGGGGGTTAGAGAGATGGCTCAGCAGTTAAGAGCACTGGCTGCTCTTGCAGAAGACCCAAATTCAGTTTCCAGCACCCACTTGGCAACTCACAACTATCTGTAACTCCAGTTTCAG
>LZPO01017292.1:473553-491422 GCA_001675575.1 Neotoma lepida | reverse complement strand
ATGGTTTTGTTTTATTTGTGTTTGAAAACCATAGCTTGGTTATGGTGACTTCCATGAAGATGTAAGCAAGGCAGTCTTCTGTGTGGCATTTGCTGTGAGCCCTGGAGATCTCGGGTCCTAATCATGCCATCACTACAGGTTTTCCTTTAGAGCCTGAGGCTCAGCAGATGCTCCCACATCCGGTTATTAACCGTTGGTAGCTGCTGCCAGCCTGCTGAGCCACCTCACTGAGGAGCCAGGGAGCGCTGAGCACACATGTGACCGGTTCCAGCTGCAGCCCAGCTTACAACCCCTTTAGGAACCTCCACAGCTTTTGGCTGAACAGAAGTTGTTGGGCTGAGGGAGGTCTCTGCTCCATCACCCAGTGGGCAGACATCCCTGAGCAGGCTACAGGCATAGGGGAATTGGACCCATTCCCAATGATTTCCAGGTCGCTGAAGTAGCTGGTTTTGCTGAGGCCAAGTCTGGAGAAGATGCATTTCTGATCAGTGAACACTGGGATGTAGACCAGAGCTGCTCCAAGAAAGGCCTGATGAGTTCATGTTGTGGTTTGAATGAGAAATGTCNCTCATAGGCTCCTATATTTGAAAACCTGGTCTCCAGTTAGTGGTGCTGTTTATGGAGGTTGTGGAACCTTTAGGAGGTGGAGAAGTGGGTCACTTGGGGGCGGGACTTGGGACTTTATAGCCAGCCCCACTTCCTGTTCGTTCTCTTTACTTCTCGAGTGTGGATACAATGTGACTAGCCGGCTGCCTGCTCTTTCCAGCAAGCCTTCCCTGCTTGCTGCCATGTCTCTCCCACCATGATGGGCTGTGTCCCTCTGGAACTGTGAGTGAAAATAAACCCTTTCTCTCCTATGTTGCTTTTGTCAGGTATTTTGTGACANCCACAGAAAATTAACTAAGATTAAGTTCAGTTGATGCTACATGAGGTTAGCTGAGCATTAGCAACCTAAATTCATGAGTTAGGGAGGAGAATGGGGACAGGCCAGGAAGGGAAGAGGGAGGCTGGCAAACTCTAGTGTAGCGCAAATTCTAATTGGTCTTAATAATAAAAACCCAGAGCCAGATATGGGGGTAAATGCTGAAAGATCAGAGAAGTAAAGGAGCAGCCACTAGAGAGATTTCTTACCTCTAACTAATCCTCAGGCGCTGAGCTCCTGTCTCCNCCTGCCTTACATTACTGTCTCCACTTCCCTAGTGCTGGGATTAAAGGCATGAGCTTCCACAGCCTGGCTCTGTTTCTCTTTTAGACTGGATCAATCTCATGTAGCCTAGGATGGCCTTAAAACTCCTGATCTTCCTGCTTCTTCCTCCCAAGTGCTGCTGGGAGGAAGCTGTGTGCCACCACTGCCTGGCCTCTATGGTTAACTAGTGGCGTGCTCTGCCCTCTGATCTCCAGGTAAGCTTTATCAGAGCATGAACAAAATATCACCACACTCTAGAGCAGTGCCAGCCCTGAGACACTGACAGAGTGGCTGTGATCCTGGGCACCACATGTCAGGTTCCCACTGTACCCGTGGCACCTGTTTGCTCATGGATGATCATTATGGTTTGAATGTGAAATGATCCCACAGGCTCATGTCATGAGCTCTAGGTCCCCTTCTTGTGGCATTATTTTGAGCCTAACTGTGGAGCCTAACTAGGAAGTAGGTCACCAGGGGTGGTCCCTTGAAAGTTACAGTCACACCTTGTTTCATGTGTAACCTTCTCTGCTTCCTAAATTCCCACTCTGTCAAGAGCCTCTGTCACAAGCTCCTCACCGTGAACTCAGCCAAGTGTTTCCTGCCATGACAGGTTGAAATTCATCAGAAACCCTGAGCCAAAACTCAAGCTTTTTTCACTTAGCTGCTTTTGTTGGGTATTTGGTCACATTGACACTGGAGTCACTGACAAAGCCACATCAGCTAAAGTGGACAGCACATGTGGAGCATTGCCTGTGCCCAGCAAACATTCAACACTGTCATCATCACTGTCGCTGCAGTGCCTGCCAAAACCATGATGTGACCNCCCACACCCACAGGAGCTCTGCCTACCTGTGCTCCCTGAGGTCCTCGTTGCAGACCTGGTTCCTAAAGGGAACCTAGTTTTAGGGAGCTTTCAGACTATTTTCATAGTTTGCTTACCATACAATGATAAAACTGTTTGTGACTTTAAATAATGCAAACTTGAAACTATGTGCTATTTTAAAAATAATCAGACTTTAATAATAGTCGTGTGGCTCTCAGCATGTTCTAACCANGACCATGCACNGGTGGGCAGCGAATCTGCTTCCCTTGACTGGGTTTCTGTGGTGGTGCAAACATTTTAATCCTGGTGTCCTCTAGCTTTGGGGGTACGGTCTTCCCAGGGNNTCTTCGATGCATGTATTATCACAGCTACTCAGTGCTATATCTGTTCCTAGGGAGACAACACAATGTCCAAACTTTTTCTGGGCATTTATTTTGATTGAGGTGTTCACTATTTCCTGGAGCTAGAATGAGAAATGGCCCACTTCCTTGAAAAACTAATGTACGGAAGGGCAAGAGCAACCCATAAATAGACGTCCTGTCGTGAGAGGAAGGTTGGCAGGAAGCCCACAGGTGGGTGTGCAGAGAAGCCCAGCAGGACTTTAAAGCTGCAGGTCCCTGTCACGTGAGGTTCCTAGAGTAGCAGTGTCAANGGGAGAGTAAAATGAGGTGGTAGCAGAGGGACTGGCACTGCAGAGGCCCAGGCCATGGACAGTCTCTGCTCAAAGGCCCTTTCTGTNTCCAGCCTACAGAAAGAGACCCAGAGGAATTTAGAACCAGAGAGACTGTCCAGAAAAGAGAAGAGATNAGAAGAGAATTCAAGACAGTTCTAGAGTGGGGGGTGGAGGGACACCCAAAATTTCCTATTTTTACATTCAATGCCAACTAGTTTACCTCTGATCTGATCTCCAAAATTTATCTAGGGATCACCCACAGCCCAACTGTAGACACCAGCTGGCTCAGCTAAACTTTGACAGTCTACCTGGAAATAGCGTTGGGTCCCATAGATTGATGGCTAACTCCCCAAAGCTGCCTCCCCATCACAGGCAGTAGGTTGATACCTACTCTTATAACCTGGCTGTAACTCAGGGGCTCTCAGAGAAGCTCCAGGACTCAATGATATGATCCCTTTTGTTTATCCATCTGTTAGGACATTATACAGAAACAGCCAGATGGGAGAGACGCACAGTGCCAGGAATGCAGGAAGGGCACAAAGCTTGCCTGCCCTACTCAGGGATGCCACACTCACAGCTATCTGAAAGCATTTTGAACGTGGTCCTTTGAGATGTATGGAGAGTTCATCACAGCCATGCCTGGTTAAATCCTGACCATCAGTGACTGACTCACACCCACCCCCTCCCTGGATGTGAGGAAGAACGNCTAAAAGGCAGGGACACCCAGGATATGAGGAGGAATGTCTAAAAGGCAGGCTGTCCCCAGCAGCTGCTTCAAACCCAAGGCTAGCAAGAAGCCCACCGAGTCCTCTTCTATCTTCCAGGAAATTCCAAGAGATTTAAGAGCTTGGCAGAGAGCAAATATTAGACCCAGCGATTCTCCCAGCTTCCTTTCTGCAAAGACACCAGGAAACTGTGTGTCAGAAGCCAGGGGTGGAAGCTGGCAGATACATTTCTTCTCATGTCTCTGGAGAAGCAGGGGGGTGGTGCTGCAGAGAGTGGTGTCTNGTTCAGAACTGCAAATTTCTCAGACCTCTGTGGCCCAACAGAGGCTCCTCTAGCTTTGAGCCCTTCTCTGGCCTTGCTGTGTGTTCATGATCAANTGTACTTTGTCCCTGATTAATCAAAGCTCCCCCAGGGTCCAATATTGGGCCTTTTGTTTCTTAAGTTTATTAAGAACTTATTAACAGACTGTCCTAAGTTATTGACCAACACTAGGCACTTGCCCCCAGGCTCTCACAGCCCTCTCCTACTTGACATTGTTCCTGTCTGTCCTTGGGGCTCTGATGGACACTGGCCCACTGTGAGCAGCAAGCCCTTGAGCCACCACTGGGAAGACCCCAACCTTCCCAGCTAGTGGTTTCCTGTCCCTTCTTGGGGCAGAACCTATCCTTGGCTTTTCCCTGTGATTGTGAGGAGCCTGCCAGGAAGTACCATTCACTTCTGTCATTGTAAGTCCCCGTCCCCACACTGACAAAGACATCTGTCCAGAACATGCTGGGCCCTGCTGACCCTTTGACTTTCTTCTTGAACTCCCAGTGAATTCCAGATATTTGTAGCAACCACTCTGCCTTCCAAGGTCAAATATTTTTAAAGACATGTGTCCTCTCTTGCCTGCCACAGAAAGGATTGCCTTAAGAAAACACACTTAAAGCACAAATTGCTCTGCCTTTGACCANCTTGACCCTGGACTGTGAGTCCCCAGACTAGCTGTTGTGTCCCCTACAACAGCAGGGCCCACTGTGAGCCTTTTTGGGTGAGTTCTTGATGCCACAACTCCTGGGAGGCTGATCAAGGACCAACTACTTCCCTGCCCTCCGGCTCCTCAGCTGTAAAGCAAAGGTAGCATTCACTGTGCTCTAATTGTGTGTTAAAGTTAAGTGTGGGGCTGGTGAGCTGGCTCAATCTGTAAATTGTCTGCTGTTGAAAGTGTGAGGACTTGAGTTCAGATCCCCGTCACTCATGTAAAAAGTTGTTTGTAGTGGCACACAGGTGGATGACCCTAGAGCTGTGGGGATGGAGACAGAGGATTACCAAAGATCACTGGCCAGCTAATCCACCCAGCTGCTGAGCTCTGGGTTCAATGAAACACTGTCTAAAAAAAATGTGGAGAGTGATTAAGGAAGACATCTGATAAAAAAACATCTGATGTAGATGTCTGTCCTCCATATGCAGGGGCACACATGTAAGACATGTACATACACAATCACATATTCACACACATACACATACTACACACACACATACATACAGTATACATTTACAAACATGCAATACACACACATTAAAAATAAAATGCAAAACAAGAAGTGATCNTAAAACGNAAAAAATAAAATAGGGGTTCGCTGGGCAGTGGTGGTGCGCACCTTTAATCTCAGCACTCAGGAGGCAGAGTCAGACAGATCTACAAAGTGAGTTCCAGGACAGTCAGGACTACACAGAGAAACCCTGTCTCGAGAAACAAATAAAATAGAGGCTGGAGAGACAGTCCGGTGGTTAAGGGCACTGGCTACTCTTGCAGAAGACTGGAGTTTGGTTCCCAGCACTGACGTGATGGTTCACAACCCTCTATACTTCCAGTTCCAGGGGACCCAATGCCATCTTCTGGCTTCCATGGATACTGCATGTATGCTATGTACATACATAATATTCAGACAAAACACAGATATGCAAGAAATTATAAATGAAATTAAAAATCAATAAATAGTTAAAATATAACAGGCAAAACATGCCACATATTCTGTCCACTGACTTTTCCTCTTCTTGGTTTGTAGGNTAAGTAGTATGACCCTCAACGATTGTAAATATTTCTTTCCTCATGTTCAAAAAACACTATATTTANATTTATAGCCTCCCTGTTTGGCAGGTACAGAGAACTTTTGCAAGGTTTTGAAGAATTATTGTACTCAGGTCTGCACAGAGCTCAGGTCTTTTCCCAGAGAAACTGGATTCCAGGAGCTCAAGGACACTGCTTGCCAGTTGCATTCTTGTGGCCATCTCAAGTAAACATGCTGTCAGATATCTTAGTGGGTGTTGCTAGGCAAAACCAGGCAAGTTGGTTCTAACCCAAGAGTTCTCTGTGAGCCACCAGCAGGTTCCAATGGCTCCAGGTTATGTATAATACCTTGNTGACTTCACTCAGCNTCTTTGTTCCCCTGCAGGAAGCAGGAACTACTAGGGCCAACCGTGCAAGCCCTCGAGGGAGCTGAGCCAATGCTTCATTCAGACCAGCAGCGCAAAACCACTTCCCATTGGGTTTAGAGTTTTTACAGTTTCCTTCAAGTATTTATGAATTACTTTACTTGCTGCTGTGAGTTTAAAAAAACAAAAAACAAAAAACCCTGAAGTAGCCACTTAAGAGAAGGTTTGTCTTGGTTCATGGTTTCATGGTTTAAGAGAATATGATCTATCCTGTCAGGGAAAGCCTGGTGGAGTTCTCCAGGCTCCAGGCTGTAGCTGTGAGAGTGGAAGGCCGCTTGCTAACACTTGAGTGGATCAAGAAAACAGAGCTCAGGCAAAACTGTAAACCAAGACTTGATCCCAGTGACTTACCTCGTCAACCAGGTCTCCCCTCCCAAAGGTTCCGAAACCTCCCCAAACAGCACGCCCACCTGCAGACCAAGTGAATAGAGACATGAGTCTGTGAGGGACATTTTACATTCACACACAACATCAAGTCTCTCTGACATGAAAATAGGAGAGTGCCATTTTCAGTAACACGGGTGGAAACTAAGACAAGAAAAGACAGGAGGGGCTTGACAGGGAAGGGATTTGGTGGAGTCCTGACTGCCTTCCCCAGCCGGGCTCTGTGTGGAATTTGGCCTGGCACTGGGGTGCCTGCTAGAGAAACTGGCCCCATCTTACCTTCCTGGCCAGGTCTAGCCGCTCCAGGTGTTGAGCTGACAGGTGTTCTCCTCAGGTACACAGTGATGTGTAGTGGTGAGCTATGACAAGCTGTGGGCTGCCTTGACTGGTTGAGAACTGAGTCTCAGCTCCACCAGAGGGACACAGAGCNGNTGTCTGCCAAGAAGAGGCAGGTGACCCAGAGCAAGAGGAGGACCTGGGAGCCGGTCCTTCCAGCCTCAGGCCCTGCTTCCTCCTCCTTCTAGCTCTTGACTTCGGGAAGCCCACAGCATCCACACCGTTTAGACCCAGCTTCTGCCTTAAGCGCTGTCTTTCTTCCTTCATCCTTGTGACTTAAGGACCTTCCGCTTCTGTCTTAGTCTACCTAAACTTTATTTCAGAAAAGCTAGACAAATAGTCCCTAACAGATGATGGTCACACACACACTTAACTTTATATGTATGAGTGCTTTGCTGCTGTGTATGTCCATGTACCGTATGTGTGCCTGATACCTGTAGATCTCAGAAGAGGGGCATTTGATGTCCTGGCATAGGAGTTCCAACAGTTACAAGCCATCATGTGGGTGCTGAGAACCAAACNCATCCTTTGGAAGAGCAGCCAGTANCCTTAACTGCTGAACCATCTCTTCAACCCCCTAAATGACATACTTTTTTTATTTTATTATGGTGTGAGAACAACGCATAGTCAGTAGAACCATGACTGTGTGTGTATGTGCTCCCCAGAATATAGTTTTGTTTTGTTTTGTTTTGTTTTTTTTTTTAATGAAGTCTTTTTCTGACCTTGCTGATTCAGCTAGGC
Source organism: Neotoma lepida (assembly GCA_001675575.1). NCBI lineage: Eukaryota > Metazoa > Chordata > Mammalia > Rodentia > Cricetidae > Neotoma > Neotoma lepida. Next base: position 484,078 of record LZPO01017292.1, on the reverse strand, counting down.
TGGCTGGCCCATGAACCCCAGAGACCCACCTATCTCTGCCTCCCCAGTGCTGGGACTGCAATCATGTACCAACCATGCCTATGTTTTTCATATGGATTCTAGGCATAGAACTCAGGCAGCCAGCATTGTACCAACTGACCAATCTCCTCAGCCCCCATGCTTTGAATTTTTTCATGAGTCTTTTCCTGGGTTCAGGCTGGGTAGTCTGTGCCCCCCTCACTGTGTTGGGTAGTGGCTACTTCCTGTCTTCTCGGTGATCAGAAGGGGCAACAGAGGACAGATGACCACCATCCATGCGTTGTTGAACTAGGACACTGGACACATTGCTGTCAATGTATTTTCCAATTGTGATACTCACAGTGTATGAGGGGCTTACCAGGACCTGGTCCCACGGTAAGTCCAGGCGTATCTGTATCTATCCATGTGATTGGTGTAAACCAGACACAATAATCTGTGCAGACTTTAAATGGCCCTTTGGTGAGAACTTTTGAGGTTACGACAACTAGGTCAGGCTTAGCTGATTCTATTACTACAAAGAATTTATCACAGTAGGGCATTCCAAAACAAGATTCCCTTCTCCCCAGAGCACTTGAAGGCAGAGACCTAGCACCTAGGAAATGATATAAAAGAAAACACACTTGTGAGCGATGCTATCCCTGCCACGCACAAGAAAACAACAACACCCACCCCCTGCAAATGACTGAGTCAAATCTTTGACTGCACATAATGGACTGTAGTACGGTGTGTTTTCTGGAAGGATCTGCTTTCAGTTTGTAGCCCAGACAGAGGCTGAGGCTGGCAGAGTGGTTCAATAGGGAAAGGGTGGTAGCAGGGCTTGGGCCAGTGCAGAGATGGGATTGCCCAGTGGACTGGGAGTTCTCAGACCCCCAGNAACTCCTTATGATTGTTTATTCAAACTCCTGTGCATTCATATTTTAATTATACCAAATGANCAGGCAAGAATACAAGCATGCAAGCATGCAAACTGTGNTTTAATTTGTTGTTGGTCCAGGGCACTAAGGAAAAACCCAAGGCCTCTGACCTGCTAGGGAGTGTTCTACCTCTGAGCTATAACTTTAGCCCTAATTACTATCTATGCCATTGTTATTGCTATTTAATTTTCTAGAATGGCCTGCTTTATTTTAAAACATCACCGGAAGCAGAGTGTGTAATTGCAGTTGCTGCCTTCCTCACTGGATCTTCTTAGGACCATAACCTGGGGAGGGTGGCAGCAGAGAGGGAACTGTGGGTCCTCTTAAGGAGTCGGGAACAGCTTCGTATTGAATTCTGGGTAACACTGACCTATCGCAGACAGACTTTGGACATCACAGACAAATGCCCTGCAGTCCACACCGGAGTCCATGTCTCATGAGAGCAGCATTTCAGGATGTGTTGGATACAGGTTTGGGGAAGTCATGAGGAGCCGTCTTCTGTGTTCAGCNGGACTTGCAGGTGCCCGCAAACACACTCTCTGCAGGTAGGGAAGCCCACTTTCCCCTTCCTGTCTGTCTTAACTGGAGGCACTGGAGGAAGATATGTAAAGGAAAGACAAGGAAAGGCCCAGATGGAAATGACAAAAAGAGGAAAATAGTGAGACAGAAACGTCCCTGAGTGTCCTCCTCAGAGTCCCCAAAGCAGAGTGTGCTGGCTCTCCTCCTTCCCTACTTCCCCTCCCCCCTCCGTCTCTCTCTCCTCTGCCCTTCTCTCCGTCTGCAAAGCCTCAGGAAGAGCTGGCAATGTGTCTTCTTGGGGAATTATGATGCAGCTGAGCTCGTGGAACTATCAGTGTCTCAGAAGCATGGAGAGTTTATTATCTATTTTCCAAACAGCAATAATTAGATCACTCTGGACAACTAATACCATGTTTTCAGAAGTCCCAAGTAGATGATAAGATAATATTTGTACAGTGGACCCTAAAAGTGTGACAGCTCAGAAGCTCCTGGACACAAGCCCAGAAAGACAATGATTAAAGCTTTAAACGTGTCGGTTGTAGAAAGGAACTTTTAGAATCCTCTTAAAAATACGCTTCCCGTTTTGTAAATCGCTATGCTGACCAACTCTGCGATTATTCCTTGACAGCATAATTATACTTTAATTATATAGCAATTACATGTTCAATTATAATTAAGGATCAATCCAGGAGGTGAAGTGCTACCGCTCGCGTGAAATGCTAAGACTGTGGTTCCCACGGGTCGACTTCTTTTTTCCTCTGCCCACTGGATCCCTCGAGCTGCACTCAGGGACCTCCAGAGATAGCGGAGATGCCCAAGACATCCAGATGTGCAAATGCCCTCATAGAAACAGGCCTTGTCTGTCAAGAACCTAGCTAGAGGCTATTTCACAAAATGTTCCGAAGACAATTTGAGGAAAATATTGTTAGGCAATCAGCTTCCTTCAGACAATGCAGTCTTCAGAGAAAGAAGGAAGCCTTCCGTAGGGGGCTGGGCTGGGTGCTGGGCGCGGGAGCCTTGTCCAAATTCTCCTTGGATGGCCCCNTAGAGAAATGTTTCTTTTTTTCTGCTCCAAATGTTAAGCGATTCTGACGGGCACTAGTCCGGCACTAGTGGGTAATGAAATGACCCTTCATCGCAGGAGGACCGTTCATTGTCTCCTCATTTGACACTGTGTGTTCCCTTCACTTCCAGGGTTTCCAGAATAGAGCACGCTATGCACACCTTATAAAAGCACTCACTCACGAAAATATGAAAACATTTCATATCTATTTAAATTTTTAACCCCTGTGGGGACACCCACCATGGCTAACACACTGCTGTGGCAAATGGACAGATTAGACGTTGGAGAGCTAGATTCTGTCTAGAAAATGGCTCTTGTTAGTCTTACAGGTTAGCTACTATTCAACGTTCTTATTGGGGGGAGATAGTCATTTCTGCACTGAAGACAGGGCCAAACTCAACTCCAGGGTGATGCAAGAATGGGAAGAAGTTATCTGCGTGGGTTGTGTGGGGTGGGGGTTGNGGAGGTGAGGGTGACTTCTTTGGGGTGACATCAGCAGGCCNGGAGAGAACTCAGAGGAGCGACCTCTGATGTGGTGGCAGACAATGCTAGNAAAGCAGCCGTCTAGGGAAGAGAGCATTTGCCAAGTGTGGTTTAGATGCTCCTACTGCAGCCATCTGTAACTACCAACAGGTCAGGCTGTATACACAAGAGACACAGTCTCTTTCCTGAGAAGGCATTCCACCGCACTCTTCAGGTCACGCTGTCTGATGAGTTTTAAGGATAGAGGTGAAAGCTTTCTTAGGGAGGTAGGTGTGTGTCGTCTGAGTGTTTCCAAGAACCTAAAATAATTCTTGCNNNTTANAAATCCTCTACCTCGGGCNTCTTAGGATGGGGCAAAGCCCCAAGTTCCAGATTTCTCTTTCCCAGAATTCCTGGGAAAACACAGCCAGGTTCCACCAATNNGAGATGGCTTCCCCTGTGGCCAGCGTAGGCAGCACATCGTGGGGAGGGGAGGTTGATGGCAGCAGGGCTGGTNCTCACCTCTCACTCTAGGGGCAGGNGCAGGTCCAGAGTTAGGCAGCTACTACTGGCAGAGTCTAGTCAGGAAGGCACACGGTCTTCTTCCTCACTCTACGGACTGGCTGTCATACCAGTTGCCTTGTGGTCCCTTAGTTCTCTGCCTCAGCTCCAGTCTTGGCTCCTTTAGGTCCTGGCTGGGGAGGCCTCCCAGTCCTGGCTACAGNTATTGAATTATCTAGTATGGCCTAGGTGCTCTGGTCCCTCTGGTGTGGCCCACAAGAGGCAAGCAGAGCATTGCCAACGCAGGGCAATTTGAGTGTGGTTTGCNTGATATTTGCATTAGATTTGCATGCAAGGGCAAGTCAGAGAAGTATGAGCCTGGGAAGTCCCTGAGGTGACAGGCCAGGGCTGAAGACAGCTTTAGCATGTTTAATGCTACTGCATGGCTTTCTAAGCCTAAGTATGTGGACATTCTCATCCTAACAAAATCTGCATTTCACAAAGGCTGTTGAGTTTTTTTTTCCTTAACAAGAAATAAATATGCGCAAATGTTTATTTTTCAGTAGTCAGAAGATACAAAGTTCACACTAACTCCTCAGAGACAGTACAAAAGTCTGGCACTTCATGGCCTGTGTTAGAGGTGTGCTTCAGTACACCCAGCAGCTGGGCCATGTACAGGCATCTCTTCCTTTGAAGTGATTGGACCTTCACAGTCTGCAGGGCTTCATCTGAGAACTTCTCCTGCTCATCCTGAGGTGGCTTCTGGGGTGTAGGCACTGGGTTGATGGAGTAGGGCACCAGACAGTCTATCTGTTGTGTGAACGTAGGCTGGGTAGTATGAGGAGTTGAGTATGGCTCAATGGTCAGGAGAGAGCAGGAGGAAAGATGAGGTCTAAGGGTCTGCTGTGGAGGAAAGCCTGGAGGGAGCTGACAAGAGAGAAGCAGGTTCCAGAAGAGAGCAACAGATNGCCCTNGACTCATCCTAGNGTCTATCAGGAGAGAGCCTTCTGGCCAGGGGGCGGGGGCATGAACAGGCCTTTAGAAATGACACATTAGCATACCGCAGGCAGCATGTGAGGTGGAGGGGNAGAGAGNGCCCTCCTTTCNAATCCCAAGAGGAGCTACATTATGAGAGAGCTATGTTAGGATGCGGGCTGAAGGAAAGCCTTCAAATTCTTGGGACAAAGTGGGTTTCTGACTCCCAGATTTCCAGAGGGGTGGTGAGGTGTTCCACCTGAAATAACTTAGCCTGGTCTGTCCTACATGCCAAGGGCGGTGAGACAGGTATTAGGTAGGACCATAAACTTATCTTGAAGGGGGTTGGGGCTTACCTCCCAACTCTTAGAGCCACCAGCCTCAGAAGGGCTTTGTTCTAAGGAACAGGCTTGGGGGTGGGGGTGGGGGTCTGATTTCTCCCAGTCTCTTAAAGTTACAGCAGAGGAAGGTCCTCGATCTATCAGGGTGTCTGGATGCAGGTTAGGAGCCCCTTGTGCAAGACCAGATCTGAGTCACTGACTGCAATCAGAATGGCTGCTTGTCCCACAGTCTACACTCCCCCTGGGAAGGGAGCTGTGTTCACCGAGCCCCATTATAGGTGCAGATCTGAGAAAAACACTGAGGCTTCCATAGGCCAGGACTGAACCTTGAACCTCCTTGGCTCGTAAGTGTAAGCTGGTTAGCNTGTGCCAACAGACAAGAGCAGGGCTGGGCCGGGCTCTCTGGGTCTGGTCCTGAGCACTATCGTGGGAAAGAGAAATGAGTTTATAACAGGGATTTATTTATTTATTTTTTATGAAATGCGATTAGGCTACATGTCCCATCACTGGGAATGTTCACAGCTCTGGTCTAATCCCACTTCCAGGAACCTACCAAGGGACCTCAGTCAAAACTACCATCAAAGCTTGAACTGCAAGGCTGTTTACTTTAGCTATACTTACAAAACACTTTATAAAAGCAGAGATTGGAAATGAGCTATGTAATTTAAAGATTGGAGATGAGGGGCCAGCAAGAAGACTCAGCAGNCATGGAACTCGCCACCAAGCATGACGGTCAGTCTGAGTTCAGTCCTTGGGATTTATATGGTAGAAGGGAGAGAACTGACTCCTGCAAGTTGTCCTCTGACAGCCATGTATATCCACACGAATGAATGACTGAATGAATAAACTTGAGTGATCTTTTTTAAAGAACGGTGATGATTGAGAAACTACAATTCGGATTTTCTATGATATTAGAAACTACTCATGACACTCGGGTCAGGGAAGCAGTCTTCAACTCCAGCAGGCACTCCCTAGGACCCCACAGGTCACTCTGACCAGGGAAGTAAGTAGGCTGACTGCAGATTTTCATCTACACCCCCCACCTCCAAATCCAATCTCCCCATTGCCACCATCTCATCCCTAGTTCTGCAGGACACCAGTGTCTGAGGCCTCCCTTCCACGCTGCCCCCATCTCCAGGGGATCACACAGATCTTCCCCTCCANACTTCCTCCCCCCACCCATTGCTTTCCCCCAGTCCCCAACACCAGTGTGCACTGCCTGGGAACCCACAGGCCACTCTGACCAGGGAAGCAAGTAGGCTGACTATAGATCTTCACTTCTCCTCCATTCCTCCTAATCCAATCCCCCAGTCTCATCCCCAGCTCTGTAGCAGACCNTCTGCTGTGACCTCGTCTCACTCTGCCCTCATTCCCAGGAACTAAGCAGATCCTAGTGGAACATCCTGCTTTCCTCCCTCCTGCAACCCCTCAGCACCCCTCTCCTAGCCCATCTCCATTCCTAAGTGTCAGGTGCCTAAACCCAGAAACACACTTTATCTGGCACCTCCAATGACCACGCCTATTAAGTTTCCAGAAAATTTTCCTACCAGGTAACACACAGCCACCATACTCTCCTAAGAACCAGAGAAGTCAACAGACACCAAGGAACAAATCATCCACCCAACAAAGACAAGACCAGATATCAACACCTAAAATTACAATCTTCCCAAATCCNGGTGTGTTGAAGAATACTATTTTAAGATGTGTTACTTCTGTTATGTTGCATTTGTTTAACTCCGTGAAGCTGTGTTACTGTGCCTGTCTAAAACATCTGATGGTTTCATAAAGAACTGAATGGCCAGTAGCAAGGCAGGTGAAAGGATAGGCAGGGCTGGAAGGCAGAGAGAATAAATAGAAGGAGGAATCTGGGAGAGGAGAGATCTAGGAGCGAGAGAAGGAGGAGAACATCAGGGGCAGCCGCCCAGCTACACAGCCAGCCACGGAGTAAGAGTGAAAGTAAGAATACAGAAGTAAGAAAAGGAAAAAGCCCAAAGGCAAAAGACAGACAGGTTAATTTAAAGTTAAGAAACGATGGCAAGAAACAAGCCGAGCTAAGGTCGAGCATTTAAGTAAGAATAAGTAAGAATAAGCCTCCATGTTCGCTTTATTTGGGAGCTAGCTGGCAGCCCCCCAAAGAGCAAAAACAACCAACAACACAGATGACTAGATGCCAGTGTAAAAACGGTCTGTAACACCCAGGGCAAATGTCTCCACCAGAGCGCAGCCACCCTATAGTAGGCCCTGAGTACATAGTTTCAACATAGCTGAAACACAAGACAAAGACCTTTATGAATGTGATAGATGTCTTTAAAGAGGAAATGAATAAATCCTTTAAAGAAATCTATGAAAACACAAACCATGGAAGGAAATGAATAAAACATTTTAAAACTTGAAAGTGGAATAGAATCAATAAAGAAAACCCAAACTGAGGGAAATCTGGAAATGAAAAATTCAGGAACTTGAACAGGAACCACAGAGGCAAACTTTACCAACAGAATACAAGAGTGGAAGAGAGAATCTCAGGCACTGAAGATATGATAAAAAAAAAATGGATACCTCCATCTAAGAAAATGTTAAATCTAAAAATATCCTGGCCCTAAATATCCAAAAAATCTAGGACACTATGAAAAGACCAAATCTAAGAATAATAGAAATAGAGGAAGGAGAAGAAACCCAGGTCAAAGGCCCAGAAAATATTTTCAATAAAATCATAGAAGAAAATTTCCCTAACCAAAGAAGGAAATACAGGACACCAAATAGACTGGACCAGAAAAGAAATTCCTCTTGGCACACAATAATTAAAACACTAAACATTCAGAACAAAGAAAGACTATTAAGAGTTACCAGGGAAAAAAGANCAAGAAATGTATAAAGGCAAACCTATTAAAATAATGCCTGACTTCTCAATGGAGACTCTAAAAGCCAGAAGGGCCTGGAAAAATGCACCATAGGCACTAAGAGACCATAGATGATGGCCTAGACTACTATACCCAGGAAAACTTTCAGTCATAATAGATGGAGAAAATAAGACATTCCATGATAAAAACCAAATTTAAACAATGTCTATTTACAAACATGCTAGAAGTAAAACTCCAAACTAAAGATGTTAACTACACCCAAGAAAACACAAGGAATAAATAAACTCAGCTTAACAAATTAAAAGAGAAGAAACACACACACACACACACACACACACACCACTACCACCACCAACAACAACAACAATTAAATAACAGGAGTCAATAAACACTGCTCATTGATATCTCTCAATTCCCCAATAAAAATATACAAACTAACAGTATGGATGTGAACACCACATTCATCCTTCTGCTACATCCAAGAAACACACCTTAACATCAAGGATAGACATCACCTCAGTGTAAAAGGATGAAAAGCTATTCCAAGCAAATGGACTAAGAAGCAAGCTTATGTAACTATTTCAATATCTGACAAAATGAACTTCAAGCCAAAACTAATCAGAAGAGATAGGGAAGGACATTACGTACTCATTAAAAGAAAAATCCACCAAGAGGATATTACACTTAAAAACTATGTCCCAAATACAAGGGTACCCATGTTCATAAAAGAAACACTACTACAACTTAACTCACATATTGACCCTCACACACTGATAGTGGTAGANTTCAATACTCCACTGTCATCAATAGACGTCATCCAGACAAAAACTAAGCACAGAATACTGAAGCTAACAGAGGTTGTAAACCAAATGGACCTAACAAGATATTTACAGAACATTTCATCCCAAAACAATAGAATATAACTTCTTCTCTGTACCTCATGGAACTTTCTCCAAAATTGACCACATACTCAAACACAAAGCAAGTCTCAATAGATACAAGAAAATTGAAATAACNCTCTCCATCCTAAATGACTACCATGGATGCCAACAGCAGAAACAACAGAAAGCTTACATACTCATGGAAGCTTAGCAACTCACTACTAAATGAAAAATGGGTCAAGACAGAAATTGAGATATTAAAGATTTTCTAGAATTGAATAAAAATGAATACATAAAATACCTAAATTTATGGGACATAATGAAGGAGGTTCTAAGAGGCAAGTTCATAATACTAGTAGCTTAACAGCACACCTAAAAGCTTTAGAACAAAAAGAAGAAACCACACCCAAAAAGATTAGATGGCAAGAAATAATCAAATTCAGGGCTGAAATCGATAAAATGGAAGCAAAACAAAACAAACCAATACAAATACTCAATGAAACAAAGAGTTAGTTCTTGCTACAAGCTGCAAAAATATATAAAGTAGGATTTCAGCTGATTATGACAAAGCTAATACCTGGAAGAAGCCAAGGGCCTTCCAGAGGTCAAACTGAGGCTCAAGGAGTCTTGGTGATATTGGCTTTTGATTATTAGCTGTTTCCTGCTATGAGTTTCTCATGTGCTATTGTAGATTTTCCAGCATTCTTTGGGCTAATTTCCCTTCTACTAAGGAATATTAGGATAACATTCTGAGCAGTAATGCAGCCAGGATCCCTAATTGCAGGCCTTCCTGCAATTACTGCCATTAGTAGCATCTNGCCAGGACCATCCCCCGAGGGTCGAAAGTATCTTATCAGAGATACCTTTGTACTCTCTAAGAACAGATTAAGCATCCAAGGCAAAACAAAACGATGCCTGTTTCCTAGGTCAGGTAAAGAGATAAAGATAGCTTTATCTCTTGTGCAATTTTAGCTAAGATCCTTATACTACCTTATGAACTTTATAGACTCTTAACTTCTTATCTAACTACTTCTAGGAATGTAGGTTGAGCACATAAATCCCTTTTGCTATACTAACCGATTATTAACACTCAGTGTTGACCTCCTCCTTTACCACTCCCCTTTTGGGTTGTGAAAGAAAGCCTGATGGTCACTGCCTGAGGAGAATTCTTACCTGCCTTTGTGACCCCGTAAGAATTCAAGCCTGGTGACCTTGGCTTAGCTAGAGCCCTGCTATTGCATGGGTATATAACTATAAACCTCAGAGACTTAGAGAGGATTATTGAGGATTTTTACTGGAGAACTAGAGAGAGAACTTGANGACAGGATGGAAGATGAAAAAGAGCCAGATGGGGAAGAGTGAGATGGGTAAGAACAAGACAAGAAAGACCAAGATGAGGCAGAACTAAGATGAGAGAGTTAAGATAGAACTTAGAGCNGACAGCAGATAAAGGCAGAGAGAAATCAGGCAAGAAAGGAACTAGGCTTGAGTACAGAACTGAAGCTGTATAGATAGGATTCTATCCCAGAGGAATAAAGTAGACAGACAAAAGAGGTCAGTGTACTTAGATTCTTTTCCNGAAAATAATTCTCGCCATTTCGTAGTTTCTCTTCTGGGCCCCTGGGAAGAGTACAATATTAAGGCTGGTCCTTTAATATTATACAAGAAGTTCTTTAAGAAAATGAGCAAGATTGACAAACCTTTATTCAAATTAACTAGAAGACAGAGAGAGAATATCCAAATTAACAAAATTAGAAATGTTAAGGGATCATAGCAACAGACACTGAGGAAATCTCAGTGAGAATTATAAGGATATACTTNAAAAACCCGTATTCCACCAAATTGGAAAATCTAAAAAAATGGATAATTTTCTGAATACATACAACTTATCAAAAGTTAAATCAAGATCAGATAAGCAATTTAAAAAGACCTATAACCCTTAGTGAAATAGAAGCAGCAATTAAAACTCTCCCAAACAAAAAACCCAGGTCCA
>LZPO01017292.1:438174-456343 GCA_001675575.1 Neotoma lepida | reverse complement strand
GCAATTGGAAACTTGAAAGTTGAAAGGGGAATGCAGAACAGTGGATGATGATGTACACAGGTAGGAAAATGTGAAGGAATACTCACTGGATAAGAAAAAACAATTTCTTGTGGATTTTTTAAATCGACACAGAATAAACTACAAGGCAAGGGTACCACACAGTGGAGAGAATGGTAAGAAAACATGGAGTGTTCCATGGTCCTGGTGCCATGAGGAGCATTGAAAGTATGGATTTATATCAAACACTAAGAAGTCAAGAATGTAGGCTAGGTCTTTCACTTCACAGTACAAGGGCCTATAAATAACAAACTCACGGAGAAGAGAAGGAAAGAAATTAGGATTAATTAATATAAAGGCCAGCCAGAGGGGTGTGGATTCATAGGAGTCAGCACCCTGTGATAGAAGGACAGGGAGGTGTGACACGAGGCGCCCCAGAGGCAGGACACCTACCCAGGGATGCTGCTCAAGCTCTGGCTTCTGTTTAGATGAACCAACTCCACCTTCACCGAAGCTTGTTTGAGCAGCCCAGGTAGCCCCACTCCATCTCTTTTCTGGATGAGCTGGAGGCCTGGAAAACAAAACATCTGTAGCTATAGGAACCACAAGAGAANATGTGAGAGATGGGAAGGTACCCAAGCCAATAGTGTGTACACCGTGCTGTGTGTGAGCAGCCTGCCCATAGTCCCCTTGGGGCCATGTCTTAGCCTTGGAGCATCTGCTCTTGGCCTCCCCCGAGGACTGTAGCAACATGGTGCTCTCTGAGCATCTATGGGTGTCTTAAGGGCCAAGAGATGTACTGACATTTAAGTAAGTCTCTAAGAGTCCCACAAATCCACACCAGACCCTATAACTGTGTGACTAGAAGTTCCATCCAGAGACTGACAAGTCAGAGCAGCAGCAAAAACTAACTTGGATCCCACCCTATTATTTAAAAAGAGTAGAACACTGGAAACATGAATGAGTAGATAAATATTTAAATAAGAGAAGAAAATGGCTGTCTGGCAAGATGGCTTAGTGGGAAAACGTGCTGTCNGCCAAGCTTGATCCAACCTGAGTTTGATTCCTGGAACCTACACGGTGGAAGGGGAGAACCAGATCCCCCAAGTCGCTCTCTGACTTGCACATGCAAGCCATGGCATGTGAATGCATGCACATGATCATACATAAACGTAATCAAAATAAAAAGTAAAGAAAAGGCAAGATTTGAGCTTTTTAATAAACAAGAGAAGGAAAATGCTAGAAAAAGATGATGTTGCAAGAGGGAGAGCCCACTGGGAATGCAACAGTGAGGGGTAGAATTAAAAGCATTAGTGAGTTAAGTACATGAAATTAGACTGAACACTGCNGTTAAAAGGTAGTGGTATGTAGCAGGGAGGAGAGCCAGATGAACCAATGAGACATCTAGAGATTCTAGCGCAGTAGAGTTGAGGAGGAGGTACNGACACNCTGGTGAGAACCCAGAATGTACAACGCTAGAAGGATCCATAGTTGTAGCCTACGGGTTTCTGTTAATGATAATGTAGAATTACAGGCTCATTTGTTTTAAGATTTATCCCACACTAACACAANACATTAGTAGTGGTGGGANGGAGGGAGCAGTACCTAGGANCTCTATGCAATTACCATTTCTTTATACACTNGAAACTTCCCCAAAGAATAAAGTCCATTAATTTTTTTAATGATAAAGCTGCCAACTGGATACAGTAGTAAATCACAACTATGTGTTTCACACAAGAGACAGACTTACGACAAAATACAGAGGATTGATGAGAAAAGCCTGGGAATATCAACCCAAAGCAGGCTGGGCTTGCTGCTCTAATTAAGTGAAATAATTAATAAAACAGGAAATTGTTCATTGTGGGCTCTCTCGGAAATAGGACAGCTCCGTCAGCTGGAGAGACGCTGCTCCAGATTTGAATACACCGCACAGCTTAGACTCAAGGCATCAAGCGCAAAATTCAGCTGAAAGGAGGAAGCATTGGGATCAGAGGAAGCTGGTGACAAAGGCTGAGACATGTAGTGAGATGCTGGCTCCCAACCAGATGGGTCTGTGGGCACCCTGAGCAGATCCAGGAATGGAGCTTCCTTCAAGTAGCTGCTTCAAAGCCTCCTGCTGACGAGGCGGTGCATGCTGAACTTGCCTCAGACGGAACAGGGGAGACAGCCAGAGGTCCTCCCTCGGAGAGTCTGGTATAAAGAAGAAAAGCCAGGAACCTGACACGATGCTGCCACCAGCAAAACAGCATGCACACGGAGCAAGTCTGGCTGGTGTTACTATATTCTTGTCCATATTTGCACATTTGTTAGAAGACCCAGGTTGGAAGGAGACATTAGCAGATGGATATGATCAAAATTAATTATGTAAGTGTATGGAAATTGGAAAGATTAGATGAAAAGTATTATTTAAAATTAAAAAAGAAAATGCCTGGGGCAAGTTATTGTTTATTTGTTTGTTTGTAACCAATTAAATTAAGAGTGGGGCCAGAACTTTGAGGCTGCCTCCTCAGGAAGCTATCTGACTTTGCCCAAGAAGTCTAAGCTGGCATCTCATGCTGTACTTACTCATTAGGGCACAAGCCTGAAAAGTAATGATGAGGAAGGCTGTGGTCAGGGCTCCAAGGGTTCCACTGTTTGAGAAAACACTACCCCTGGCAGAGGTGGTTCAGGTCAATGACCTGGTGGCCATAGCAGGCAGCTGGAAAGAGAGTGGCAAGGATCCAAATGCATGGCAAGCTGCATTGGCCAGCCACAGTGAGCCTCTGCATATGAGGTACAACCATAATGGTGGCTGGACCCAAGCTGANGGTCTCCCTGGAGCCTAGGCTGGGGCAAGGGAGACCAACAGCCATAGCAGGGGCTGCTGATATTCTGAATATTTGTTCTCTGTGTTTAAAGAGACAGTTGTACATTTTACAAGTGTTTGGCAATATAGGAAATAAAAAAACGAGAGAAGATATCACAAAGAAGCAGACACACTGGGGACCAACATTTTTTCCAGTCTTGAGTGTGTGTGTGCACACCCAGGAGAGTGCTGAAGGCAAATGTATATGTTTTAAACTCAAAGCATCACCCCGGGTATTTCCTCAAAGGCTTGTCATTCTAAGACCAATATACAGGAAAACTGTGATTTGCTTTGGAAAAAGAACTTTGATAAATTGAACTAGATAGTTCCAGAAATACAACCCACTAACATCTTCACCTGAGGCAAATGTGAAATCCCACAACACAAAACCAATGAGGATGAAGGTAGAAGCCATCTGACAGACAGCCAAGGATGTCAGTGGTGGGCTGCAGACATGTCCACAGCACTGACAGACCCAGCCAAGGCCTTATGATGCCCTTCAAAGTCCTGACATTTCTATTCACATGTATTAAAATCTGCCGGGACATCAAACAGATATTTTATTTTAAAAGCAAAATCTAAAGTCTGAAGCAATAGCCAACAGTTTCATTAGGGTACAGGGGGGAGTGTCTAAGACACTGAAATGTAAACTGGGAACCATATTTTCTGAGAGCGAGAGAATCAGATGAAATATGCACAAAGGCAAAATGCCTTGGGATGTAAATTATATTTCGGTATCAATCTGTTAGTATTGCTCACTTGTTTATGTGTCAAATAGCTTCCCAAAGAGGATGGCTTCACCCGTGATTCTGACTTATAGGATGCTCAGGCTTGATGTGTCTGTGGGTTCAATGTGTTGGTATCTATGAAGGCAGAATCAATATTTTAATCATGCTGTGGCTGGGTGAGTAAATCCACTCTCTGGTGCCATGTGGAATTTATAGCTTAAAAATGATAAATGCAACTCTTCCATATTGAGGACAGACCCAAATAGCTCAGTTCTATTAATGTTCCTATTCAGCCTCAAAAACTAGTCACCAGCTTGGCTTTGAAGATAAGCATGAATATTAATCTCAAAACACTGCTNGAGAAGTCTTGCCCCTGCCCACCCCACCCCCCTTTCTTTGAGACAAGGTCTTACTATGTAGCCCTAGCTGGCCTAGAACTTACTATATAGACACATTGGCCTCAAATTCAGAGATCTGCCTGCCTCTGACTCCTGAGNGCTGGGATTAAAGGTGTGCATCACCACTGTCAGCCCAATATTTTTATGGGTGTGAGTGTTTGCCAGCATGTTCTATACCATGTACATGCATGGTGCCCAAGAAGGCCATCAGAAAGGTCCAGTTCCCCTGGAACTGGAGTTACATGTGCTCNTGAGCAACCACATAGAAGCTAGGTATTGAACCTGGGTCCCCTGCGAGAACAGCCCATGCTCTTAACCTCTGAGCATCTCTCTGTATCTTAGCCCCTTTTGATAAACTTTTTGGTGGTANGTAGAACACATTTGCATTGCTAAGTTTTGTAATTTCTACCTATCAGTGTTCTCTGGCCTCCATACTTCCTAAGCCAGCCTGCACTGCTTTCACACCCTGCAGAGCACCTTTTCCAATCAATTGCTGCTTTCCTCAGATTTCAGCTGAAGCACATGGCTTGAGGCTGTGCGTCTTCGGAGCTGTGGCTAGGGAACAGTGTGCGAGGAGTTAAGGTCTCACCCCACCATGTGAATCCTGGGTTGATGTCTCCNGTGTGACAGACCTAAGGTGTCTAGGAGCCCTCGGCTCTACAGCTTTGTCCCCTAGACATTTGGTTCTCTGCCTCTTCTCTCTCAGTTTCTTCTCTTCGGTTCCCCCAGTTTCTCTCATGGGTGGGGCAGTTTCTTCTCCCATGGCAGGAGGAGAATGTAATGGACTCCAAAGTTCAAGTTCTGGTGCATCAGAGACTCTGAGGGACAGATCCTCTCAGTTTGCAGTGATCTTGTTCTGCAAAATCACTGGGAAGACTGAGTGAATGCTAAACCAACGACCATAGAGTAAGAGCATCCCAAGCTCAGAGGGATATAGGAAAGCCATCAATGCATGTCAACTCAATACATGTCTTTAATGTAAGTTTCTGTTGAGTATCCTCTGGTTAATGTACACTGTTTGTGCAGGTGCATGTGTGTGTACATATGTATGTAGTTTATGTAGGGTGTGTGTGTACATGTGTATGTGTGTTTGCAGGTGTACATGGGGTTGTGCACACATATGTGAGTGTGTGGAGGCCAGAGGTCAGCTTCAGCTGTCATTCCTCAGNACCTTCTTGTTTGTTTGTTTTCTTTTTGAAACAGGGTCATTCAGTGGCTTAGAATCTTGCCAAGTAGGCTAGGTTGGCTTGGCAGCCCATCGCAGTCTCCAGATCCCTAGCTCTGGGATCTCAAGTGTTCACCTCCACGCTGGCTTATTTCATATGGGTTCTGAGGATCAAACCCAGGTGCTTGTGCTGGACAAGTTTGTGCCGAGTGAGCCAACTCCCAGCTCTAATGTCCATTCTTCATTCATGAGCATGAATGGGCAACTGCAGTGTGTGAAATGCCTGCAGGAGATGTATTTAACACACGTATTTCCTCCATAAACCTTTCTGTGCTAGGAACACCAAACAGCTCATTAGCCCTTTTTGGAAGACATTTTTCAACAGCAAAATCAGTAACAACAGTNTANCAAAACNAAACAAAAANTAACCAGAGCACTAAATAGACTGGAAACATTATCCTGCCTGACAGAAAGACAGGCCCTGGCCTTTGGCCTCAGCTGAGAAAANGCAAGGACGCTTTTCACTTCCTTGTGGATGTCTGCTAATAATGACCTCAGAAGTGCAAGAGGTATCAATTTGGGTTGCAAATAAATGTTAACAAGTAGACAAATTCAAAAGTGCAGAATCCATAAATAATGAGCANCAGGGACTGTATGTTATGTCTCCTCTTTGGTCCCAGTCTGTGTGTACAGCATCTCGGAGGAGGAAGAGTGGGGTGTGGTTGCATGGTTTTCAACTGTTCTGGGGATCCTAGGGATGAGAAGCAAGGCCCTCAAGACTTGTGAAACAATAATTGCAACCCACTCCCCCTTACCCGCTCATGGTAGTGCTCCCTTCCTTCGAGGAAGAACTCCTCTCCCCGCCCTCCCCTTCGGAGAGTGCAGTTGAATACAGCTACCCAGAGCTCGGCAGGTGGCCCAGTGTGAGCCAGCCTGAGGCTCTCACTGCCTCACATCCCTAGTCAGTAGTCCAAGGCAGAAAAACAGTGTGGGCAGAGCAAAGTCCTGAGCGTGGAGCTTCTGGTGGATCCTTTAAAGAATGTGTGTCTTTGGTTATTGGAGTTGGAGTTCTGCTACCTGAGGAAAAGCAAAATAATTGATATGAGTACATTGTGTGGATAGGTTGGACCCACTCCTCGAACCTTTAAAATTCTTTCCCTGGATTTTAAAACCCTTTTTCTTTTCCTCACAATTTCCTCTTCCTTCTTTGAGCCACTTATAGCATGAGGCTGCTACTAACTTCTTTTCTGGATGTAGAACCCAAGGCCTTCTGCATGCTAGGCAGTATTCTACCACTGAGCCATTAACATATCCCAGCCCTTGGAGCTGAAGATCTTATTCGTGTGTGTGTGTGTGTGTGTGTGTGTGTGTGTGTGTGTGTGTGGTGCTGAAGACTGAATCCAGGACCTCTTTCCTGCAAGGAAGACATTCTACCACCAAGCTCCATCTCCATCCCTTTTTCCAGTTTTCATTTGTTTGTTCAGAGACTAAGTTCCCCTAGGGTGCCCTGGAACTTACTTTGTGACCCAGAAAGCTCTTGAACTTGCAATCCTCCTGCCTCAGCTTTCCGAGTAGCAGGGATATCAGGTCTCACTCACCCTAGGGCCCAGCCACGTGTCATCTTTTTGAATCCAGCTTTTCGGTCTGTTTTTCTCATTTCAAGAAGTCTTGGGAAAGTGATCTCTCTCCCNGCCTGGGTGGTCATCCTTAGTTTTGAAACAGTCAGTGTCGTCTTTCCAGTTGATGGTTAAAAGGAGGACAGCTTGTGGTTCCAGGTGCAACTGGGTGGCCGCCCGGAGCAACAGGACTCCAACCCCGCTAAAGCAGCTTCGTGTGACTTCTGACTCACATTTCCGCNGGGCGCCCTCGGGGCTCTTTCTTGTACAGAAGCTGCCAGATCTGCACACAGGGCTTGGCAGCTCCTGCTTCCCCTTGCTCCCGGGAGCTGTTGGAGAGGAGACTCGTGATATGTCAGAGTGGAGAGCCAACCTCTCTGGCTGCTCCATCACTCACAGAACACAGACCTCTCATCTCGTCATCTTAGCGCTCTTCTGGGCCTGGAGGGTCAGCACGGATGCACGGTACCTTTCTTTATTCTCTGACCTGCTTCTCACCAGGTGTGGGACTGTAGCTGCCACCTGCTAGGCTTGTGCTCTGTACAGCCTAGTAGAGACATTCATTCAAGTAATGGTCACATAAACAGTAGCTGGGTTGTTGGGACAGAGGACTACTGGTTCTCAACCAATGGGTCACGACACCCTTGTCAACCCTCTATCTCCAAAAAATATTTGCATTCTGATTCGTAACAGAGACAGAATTACAGTTACAAAGTAGCAACGAAAATAATTTTATGGTTGGAGGGGGGGGTCACCACAACATGAGGAACTGTATTAAAGGGCCACAGCATTAGGAAGGCTGAGAACCACTGCTGTAGACCAAGGTAGTGAACAACAGAGATGTTAAGTCACTTGCCCAGGCTTACAGCACTCAGAGATGACAGAGGTAGGATCAGAATCTAGCCTGTCTGATCCCAAAGCATCTGAAGCATTCCTCAGCAGTGCCACTGCTGTGGGGNACCGGGAGGGAGGTAATCGGCCTTTGCCCTGACAGAAGGGTGCAGTGGCCTCCTAGAGAGATGCTGAGAGCCCATATCTTACTTGCAATCTTCTCAAAGAGAAAGGTGTTTTTTCTCCTACTGAAGCAAGAACGTTTTCTTTTGAGACAGTGTTTCACAACATATCCCTAGCTGGCCTGAAACTCTCTACCTAGACCAGTCTGNCCTCTAACTCATACAATTCCAGCTGCCTCTGCCTCTGAGTAGTGGTGTTAAAGGTATATGCCATCGTGCCCAGGCCCTGGAGCAAGAACTTTAATATTTTAGTGAAAAAGAAAAGAAATACAAGAAAGAGTTAATTTTCAGTAAGAGAGAAACCAAAGGTTTATTTTAAATATATTGAAACACAATTTCTATATATTCAAAACTTCTTAGCAAACCGACACACTCTAAATTTCTTTTAAGATTATTTATGTGTTGATAGCTCACATTTTACCAAATTACCCTTAAGAACTTCATGCTTCGACCAAAATCCTTTAAGAGTAGCTATTTTCCTATCTTTTTATCAGTATCAAGTTTCATCATTTTTTGTTTTATTTTGTTTTCCTTTGCTTATAGTATAGGGGTTTATGTTCTCATTTTAATATTACTGTAGTGTACTGCTTTGAGATCCATTTTATAAACAGCCAGAAACATGGTAAGCTATCAACACAGATAAGTCATTGTAAAAGAGGAAGATTTTTTTCTTTTTTAATGAATTTTAAAATTTATTCTTTGACAATGTCATACATGTATACATTGTATCTTCATCTGCTTAAATCCATCCAGGATTCCCCCATTTCTTCTGCACCCCACCTTCATGTCTTTTGTATAAGTCATTAAGTTCAATTAGTGTGGCTCTTATGTGCAGGAGTGTGGGGCCACCTTTTCCCTAGGAATATGGGCAACCTACCAGCAGCCTAAAAATAGAGATTTCTTAACCCAAGTATTGCTCATTTTTACCCTCATTCAGCATCTTGGGCCAATCAATGCTTCAGAGAAGCCAAGGATACCGGTTCAGGTCCTCTACTAAGCTTGTTTTGTTTTAGTCTTGCCCGGCACATAGGAAAATGATTTGGCAAAAAACCCAGCTGTGACAGTGNTCTGAGTGGAGAGATCAAGGAGAGACAAGTGTGCTTAGAACTGGATGGAGCCGGCTCAGCACCTTCACACCACAGCTACTAGCCACAAGGCTGCTAGACTTCGGACAGGGCACCTCCAAGCTGAGCTGTGCTGTCAAGATAATGAGCCCAGCAGGTTTCAAAGAAAAGGGCGTAAATTATCTCAGCAATTACTTGCTTATGTAGATGATGTGTTGAAATGAAATGTCAGGCCTACTGGGCTAAATACCATACATAATTAACATCAACTGACTCTCTTCTCAAGTTCATTGGGACCCCTAGATCATCAGTTACATACCTGACCCACATATGAGATTCATAATTATGCTTTTGTTATAGAACACTGAACTAGATAAACAAAATACTGAAGCAAGTTAACATCATTCCCTCCAGAACCTTCTGGAGTAGGATGGTTAACCTTCAGTATCAACTTGAGTGGATTTTTAGAAACACCTAATAGGCACATCTCTAGCTGTGCGAATTTCCAGAGAGGTTTACTGAGAAGGGAAGATCCACCCTGCATGTGGGTGGCACCATCCCCTAGGCTGGGGTTTCAGACTGAATAAAAAGAAGAAAGCAACGTCATTCCTCTCCCTTGGCTTTCTGACTGTGGGTGTGTTGTGATGTGACCAGCCACCTCATGCTCCTACCACCAGAGAGTTCCTGTCGTGTCCTGTCTTCCTCGACATGATGGACTGTACCTCAAACTGTGAACCAAAACCAACCCTCCCATCTGGAAGATGCCTTGGTCAAGTATCTTGTCACAGTGATGAGAAAAGCAGCTAATGCTCAGAGCTTGGAAAGTGGCAGCCGCAGGAAGGGAAGAATTCAGAAGCAGGAGCATGCTCAGGAAAGAACTCNGAGAATCCAGACAGGCTGGGAAATTTATAATGTGCATTTTGTCTGCAGTTTATGGCCCTTGAAGATATCTAGATAATCCTGCTGAGCAATCCAGATAATCCTGTTCAGCGGGTTGTGGTTCCCCACCAAAAAGTCTAATCCAATGGTTTCAAATGTGGCTTTGCACTGATAGTCTAGACCAACAGTTTCAAAAAATCACCTTGCCCCATATCCCTTCTACCCAACCCCAAGGATGTAATTCCTGGCTTGCAGTTTTTCCCTATAAAAACTCTCGACATGGTGGGCTCATGGCCGCCACCATATTTCCTTCCATCTGCTGTGAGGAGGCCCAGGTTGAACCTGACAATAAAAGGACCCTTATGTGCTTGCATTGGAAACCAGTTCCTTGGTAGTCTTTGGGGGTTTCGTGAAACAGGTACAACAGAGACTACGGAGGAGTGCTGCTTGTTTGCTTGCCCCTAGGCTCATATTCTGCTACTTTTCTTAGATAGCTCGGGCTCATCTGTCTAGGGATGGCACCACCTAGGGTGGGCTGGGCCCCTCTACATCAACTACAAATCAAGCACAACGCTCCACAGGCCAATCTGATGGAGGCAGTTCCTCAGCTGAGGCTCTCCCTTTCCAGATGTATCCAGTTGATGAGTGAGGCTAACTATGACAGATAGGGTGGCCTCAAAGCAGACACTAGTATCCCTGTTGGTCCCACTGGAATTNGTCCTCAGTGGGCAGAGTAGGTATGGCCTCCTTCACACCTACTGGTAGTTGGGCTAGCTGGAGGTGGGACAGAGGAAACAGGAAGGGGTTCATATCAGGGTATTTACTCTTGATCCATGCTTGCTAGGTCAGGTGCTAAACAGATACATGTGCCACTCACCCCAGAACTCCTGTCAGATGGCCACTCTTCAAGCCAAACATAGCCCCCTAGACTGATCTCTCCCTTCAGTCAGAGCCCTTCATGCTGTGAGTCTTGTTCTGCCCCTATAAATAACCCTTATACTGCTCTCTGCTGGTCCCATTGAACCCAACAAACACCCCAGTGGACTGGGGATAAAAGATAGCAATGCAAATTCTACCTGAGGGTGAATCCTACCATGTTTCAAACATGAGGGAAAGAACACCTTCTAAGGCAAAAGAAACCAGGAATCCAAACAGTGGGTTGGTTTCTATGGGGTGGCCAGAGATCCCTGTGCAGAGCCAGCAGGGTGGGAAGGAAGTGGGTGCAAGGAAAGAGAGGGGGAAATGCCTGTTGGGCCAGAACACTAGGCCTCGTGCATACTGCTACAGTCCCCTAGCTCTGTGTGCATGCACCCACCCACCCAGCTGCCATGTCTCTGTGTGTAAGATAGAGAATGTCCCCTACTGACAATGCTGGGAAGGCTGGCCCAGAGAGGGGATTGGCACCATGCAGATCATGGCTTCTTGGGTGCTGACTGGTGGGNAAATGCAGGTTATCACTAGCCTGACCGCAGCGGTAACCATTCCTGGGAGTGAAGAGAGGAGGCAGAGGTGCCTTTTTCTTCACCTTCAGCTCCCTCTCCAAACACCAGCAGCAGGAGAGCCATTGTGAATCTTCCCCAGATGCCACCATCGGGTTTTGGTGGGAAGGAACCATACTGGAGTACATGTCACTTGTTGGCTGCCTGAGTGGAGGGAGGCCGCAGCTGCTGCAACAGGTGCTCTTGGTGGCTCCACCATCTCCTGCCACAGCAGAGACTTTGGGGATAACACTCCCTTCCACCCCAGTTTGACTTCTTCATTACCTTCTTACATATCCTGGAGTCTTCCGCTTCCTGCTCTCATCAGCCTTGCACCGTGCATCATCCCAGGGTATCCTGCAATTTCTTGTCTCTTTCTGAATAGCCATGCCCTGTAACCCTCCTTAGACTCAACTTCCACTCACGGCAAGCTCACCTCCCAGCCTCAGCTTCTCCACAGGATGCTGTCAGCATCCTGNTTTCCCTGGGTCCCNTCTCCCTGTACCACACCCAGAGGTCACTGCTCAGTTCTCAAAATCCCTTCTCTATGGGTGATACCCCTTGACCTTGCCACTTCAGACTGAGATTTCACTCTGTGTGAGTTATGCAGCATTAAGTACTCCCTGCCCAGTACTAGAGTGAGCATGGAAACTGGAGCAACTGGGAAGCAGCTGAGAGGGACAGAAGTCTGACTACCTTCCCTCCCCATCACTACTGTGGCAGTGGCTGAATTGACCATGACAGGCAGTTTACTTGGTGGACACTGTGAGTAGCTATTTTCTNAACGTTCGCAAACTCCCTCTGGAAGGAGCATGGAGACTCTGTAGACTCAGGAAATGAACAAAGCACAGGAGGCCTAGGAAGCCTATGAGAGAGAGGCACAAGATTCAGGCAGTAACAATGGCTGAGGAGGAGACTCCCCAGCCAGTAGTCTGTCAGACAGCTCCAGGGACGCCAGGGTGGGGTGAGGGTTCCTTTTGGTGATGCAGCTACCCCGAGTCACCCAAGTTTCTTTAAGTAAAACTTTTCACACATACCCCTATTGGGTAAAATNATTAAGGCAACTCCACGTAGTTAAGAGGTTTATTTAGGGATTTAGGGCAACTTACAGCAAGTAAAAGGGTTGGTCACAGGATCTAGGAGAAGTGAGGTACAGTCCAGTGGTGTCCTCTGGAGAACTCTGCTTGGTCCACCATCCAGCATCCAGGATCCAGGAACCAAGAGAGCCGGCACGGACGGATCTCCGGTCTTAAAGGCTCCCATCTTGGCCCGCCCCAGGAGGAGGTCCTAGGTAGGCATGGCATTTACTAGAAGCCTCAGTAGGGGTTGTGCTTCCAGGTCAAAGCTGGAACTTCTGCCCACTACATACTGCTGTAGGTTACCCAAGAAATTTCACTGACTTGCTAAGCTAGACTTGGGTGGCACCATGTCTTTGGTCTTCAGGGCCCTCTCTGGGGTGAATAGACATTTGTTCATGTCCCCCCAGGAAATGTCACACGGCAGGCCCTCCAGTTCCTTGCTCCGTTGAACTTCTCCCTCCTGGTTACCTTCTGCTCTTTCAGATGACTTTGCCCCTTTACCACAGAAAGAGAACGTCTTCCATCTCCTGCCTCCCTTCGCCTGTCCTCTGCCTCCTTCCCCCTGCCTCTCGCCCCTTCCCCCTGTCTCTTATACACATCTAGATGTGTATAAGAGACAGGTCCTCTGCCCACCTCCACATGTCTTCTTCAGAACAGACCTGACATGTCTGCCAGCCCCACTGGGCCAAGTCCCTCCAGCCTTCCAGGATGCATCTGTCCCTTTACTATACCTGTCTCTTATACACATCTAGATGTGTATAAGAGACAGCCCTGGCCCCCTGCCCCTTGCCCCCTGTCCTCTGCCCACCTCCACATGTCTTCTTCAGAACAGACCTGACATGTCTGCCAGCCCCACTGGGCCAAGTCCCTCCAGCCTTCCAGGATGCATCTGTCCCTTTACTATACCCAATAGTTGGATCCTGGCCCATCCATAGGAACCCACTGAAGACCCTGGCAGTATAGGACTTGGGCCAAGCTGAGCGCTCACAAGACCTCTTGAGTCAATCTAGGTTCCCCCCTGATGCTGTCTCACTCTAGTAATCCCTTGACCTTCTCTGCTCTCCACCACCCACCACCTCTGTTCGCCAAGATGCCAACCACACAAGGCTTAGTGGTGCTAAGAAAACCTTTAAATCGGGTACCAGACCCCAACTTCTCAAACACCTTTTTTTTTTCTTCACTAAAACAGAAGAAATTTCACTTGACCACAAGAGCCACTCCTTCTGTATGGATCCAACCCTCCAAAATGCACGCCGTTTTCACTGGTCTACACCTTTCCCCACCAGGTGAAGCCCAGGTGATCTTACTGCATGCGTGGATCTCTGTCTAAACATCACAGTTACTTCCCAGCTTCCCAAGCTGGCATTCTACAAAATCTGTCTGAAAACATCCTTCCACACCTCGTGGACACCCGTGCGGACTGCTGAAGCCCCACAGGGGTGGGTCCCCCTGCAGTTAATCAATTCACACTGCTTAGCAAGTGAATAGATGCTTCCAAAGGCTTGTGAAACCTGCTGCAGTTATTAGAACAAAGACTACAAGGGCAGGCCTTTGAGATGACAGGTGACCAGTCCCATCCCCTCCTGCAGGGACACACAAAGCAAGCAGGGGGGATGGCTGAGTCTCACCGCCATCNATCATTGTTACAGGCTCACACTTCCTGGGAAGAGTCAGAGGCTCTGAGAGCCCCCACATCATCTCATTTTAAAGCAGAGCACAGAGTTATTCTAAGCCGAGACCTAAAGTTAATAAAACATCTAACTTGGCAACCTGGCATCTACATGTCACGCTTTCAACCAAATCTGACCTGGAGACTCAGGAGAATGCTGGCAGTCCACTCTGTAAGCCCACTGGCTCTTCTAAGCAGGCTTTGCCCTCTCTACCAGTGGCAGAGTGCAGGACAGTCTGGCAGCTTTCCCTTGTTCTCCTGCCCTAGGTCTTCCTATGCAGCAAAGCACAAATGAAGCACTTACTGGTGTCCATCCCCATCAGTAGAACCAAGCATCCTTGCCAGGCTGGCCCACTTGTTACTCATTCTAAAAAGCTCACAGGCAGGCATATGGACACCAAGAACTCACAGGGAAGAATGCCTGATGTATCCCAAAGTCCACCCAGCTCCCTGTCTCAGGATCTCAGCACTGTCCTGGAAATGTCTTTGGTCCCTCCCTTTTTCCCTCTCACAAGTAAACCTTGGGGGTCTCTTCCTCCTTGCCACTTCTGTGTCCAAACCTGATCAAGATGAAGACATGAGTGTGCTAATCAAGGTGGATTAGTCTAGATCAAAATAACTTCTTTCAGCCAACTGAATATAATATTAAAAATATTCCCAACAGCACCAACTACAACCCAAACTGTAGGACCACAGCACAACTCAACTCAGGTGGCTTACTGGTTTCTTTCCTGGTTAAGGCAGGAGGCTGCTGGTGCAGCTGGGAGTGGGGTAGAGTGAGATAACCCCTTCATAGGTTCAGCCACCCTCCAACCCAGTGTCTGCCTATCATCTGGGAGCTTCGTGGAACCACGCAGCCCCAAACCTGCCACACCATCTGCTTTTCCATCACCAGAAGCCGAGCACTGGGACAACACTGGATGGTGTTTCTTCATGTTAGCTACTGTATTCATTTTCTTGCGTGTGTTATTGTTTCCACTGGAGAAGTTCATGTGTTTAAGACTTGCTCAGCTGATGGGCTTTAGGGAAATAATCAAACCCTGACGGTTCTGCCCTAATCAATGGCTGAATCCCTCGATGGATCCATAACATGATGGCATTATTAGGAGGTGGCAGAAGATAGAAAGAGGTCCTCATTGGAGGAAGTACATCACGGGGACATACCCTGGAAAGATAGATCTTGTCCTGAAAAGTTTGTGAATTCTCTCTGCTTCCTGGCTTCCATGTGGTGATCATCTCTGTTCTGTCATACTCCCTCTGCCATGATGCTCTGTCTCTAAGTCCTTCATCCTATAAGTTGTTTAAATCAGGTATCATATCACAGCAATGAACCACTGGCTAACATGGATGCTGTAACAAAATGTCAGCCACCAAGTAGCTTAAATGAAAAAAAAATGTATTTTCATCCTAGAAATCCAAACTCAAAGAATTATCAAATTTGAGCCCTTCTGAATCTCCCTGGATTTTAGGTAAAGCCTCTTTCCTTATGAATTCTTGTGGTCTTTCCTCCATGCATGGATCTTGGGTGTCTCTCTGGGTATCCAAATTCCTACTTTCTGTGTGTGCTGGGGGAGGGGAGCCATATATGTGTATACAATGTATGTACATGACTGTTGGGTCACTTGCACAAAGACCAGAGCAGAAAATAAGATGTCTTTCTCTATTGCTTCCACCACTGAGACAGTCTCTCAGTAAACTGGANGTTCACAATTCTGNTAGACTGGCTGGCCAGTGAGCTCTGGGGATCCACCTGTCTCCCCCTTCACAATGCTGGGGTGACAGACATGCACAGTCATGCCTGGCTTCTTCCTTTTTCTTACCTTAGTGCTGGGAATTTGAACTCAGGCCCTCACAATTGCAGGGC
The DNA here is from genome assembly GCA_001675575.1 of Neotoma lepida. Classification (NCBI taxonomy): domain Eukaryota; kingdom Metazoa; phylum Chordata; class Mammalia; order Rodentia; family Cricetidae; genus Neotoma; species Neotoma lepida. The sequence goes on along the minus strand of LZPO01017292.1, from coordinate 440,548 downwards.
ATTGTTAGCCTCTGAGCTATCTTATAGCTGTATCTTATATCTCTGAGCTATCCCCAGCCTCCAAATTCCCACTTTTTATAAGAATTCCAGGCAAATTACACCAGGGTCCAAATCTGGTAGCCACATTTTAACATAGGCATCTTCNTTAGGACCTGGTCTCCTCATGTCAAATTTTAGGATACTGCAGGGTTTTAGGAATTGAATTCTAGTGGGGAATATAGGATAGTCCATGATAGACAAGATTTGTTCTCTTTCATGGCTTCAGATATTGGCTGTACCACACCACAGAGTTCAGAGGGTGTTGTGGGATACATGGGGAGGGGGACTTGTCTAGCCTGGATGGAGCATGCTCTCTCTCTCCTCTCACTGCTCCCTTCCTCATCAGCTGTATCTCTGCAGATGTGTCTGCCTGGAGCACAGACAGGACACTCACTTGTTGTGACCACTTAAGGCTAAGGACACAAACCCTCCCCAGAGCTCTACCCTAGCAACCACCCAGGAGCCTTCAGGAAGTCTTGCTCCAGAGCTCTGGGAAGCTGCTGTACTTTATTTTGGCAGGAATCCTGTGTTTACATTCTGAACCTAAAGAGGAAAACACTGGCATTATTCTAACTTCCGGTAACGAAAGGCTTGATACCCAAACTGCTGCCTTCTCTGAAGCCACTGAAGGGTTATGGGCCGGTCGCCCAGCTGCTTTCCTGCCTTTCCATATCTCAGCTACTATTTTTAAAGTAACTTTTCTGTATTTCAGGTTGTTTTCTTTTTTCATTTCTCTTGGCTAAATATAGATCCATAATAATTAACATATTGCCACTTTGTAGATTGATACAGAGTTATNTACACCCAGCCCTCTTCTGATTTTATAATCTAAGGAACAAGATGGTTTCCAACTTTTAAAAAAATTCTTCTAAAATATCATCAACCAATTTTAAGGTCTTTTAAAGGAATTTTGTGCATNTGTTTGCTTGCATGTATGTATGTGCACCACTTGTGTGCAGTACCCACACAGACCAGAAGATGGCATTGGATCCCCTGGAACTGGAGTTACAAAGCATCATGAAATACCATGTGGGTGTTGGGAATTGAACTTGGGTCCTCTGCAAGAGCAACTAGTACTCTTAACCACTGAGCCATCTCTCCAGCCCCTAAAATTCTACATTTTAAAATTTTTATTCTACTTTTCCAAGTTCTCCTACTTGTTTTTTTTTAAAGCTGACTTTCAATAGACCCAAAACTATGAGAAAATAAAAAATCATTTTCCCAATAATACATATCTCCTCTACTCATAACCAGTGGATGGAATGACATACAGTNGCCTGCTTCTCAGATTCTAATTATCCAGTCTGATCTATTTCATCTTCTTCCTACCTCTCTATAACATCATGTTGTCTGAAACCCATCTAACATTCTCAGCTCCACACACTTCTGTTGAAACATCCACATGCAAATCAACAGGTGTGAGCCTGTGTTTCTTGCTCATGTGGGTCCAATTTTGGCCTGCAATAACTGGATGTACCTGCTGAGTGACCACCTGCTCTCTCCTCACAGGCTCACCATGAAGGGCTGTGAGTGGCAATAGCTACCACTGGAATTTTGTGCTAGGGACAATGGAGAATCTTCTCAGTCCTGGGGTCTGTCTAGTAGCTTGCAAAAACACTTTAACCTTTTAAAGGAATGCAGCCCTTTGCTTGTCCTCAAGAAAGCATTAAACTAAATATGAAAAAAAAAGTGGAAATGAAAGAAAATCTCTCCCTCAGACTGGATTAACTCATAAAGGNAATGAGAAAATAGGAAAAGAAGCCATTGGGAGTCCAGGCCTGAGTAATTCTCCGTGCACTGTGGAGTTTGTGGTACTAAGTTCACAGGGAGATTATCTCACACCTCTGGGCTCAACACCACTGCTTACCTTCACAGGAGCCAACATGATNGGCCTCCACAATCATGTGTCCAAGTGTGCAGTTTTAAAAGTCAAAATGCTTTAAGTNGGGGCTAAAGAGATGGCTGAGTGGCTAAGAGCACCTGCTGAATAGTCATGAGGAGGGGGCTCAGATCCCAGCACCCATGTAGCATGCCATGTGTCCCTGGCATTCCTGTAACCAGGCTAGGAGGGTCACTGAGGCTTGGTGGCTCCCAGAATAGCCAAGATAATATGAGTCATGGATTCAGGGAAAAACTGTCTCACAGGAATAGGTGGAGTGAGAAAGGAAGACACCTTGTGTATTCTTCTGGACTCTACACATGTGCATAGATGCACGCCCCTGCCAATCCATGTGTGCACACACTCAGACACAAGGACATGTGCACAGAGATAAAGAAATCTTTTAAAACGTATTGAGTGGCTATATGAATGAACAAGTTAACGAATTGTGTGAAG
>LZPO01017292.1:416891-434634 GCA_001675575.1 Neotoma lepida | reverse complement strand
TTAGTTCAGCTTCAAAAGTCTCCATAGTCTATCACAGTCTCAACACTGTTTAAATGTCCAAAGTCCAGCTTCTTCTGTGGCAAGCTCTTAATTGTAACCCCTTGTAAAATCAAAAAGTGAATTAGACACTTCCAACACTCAGTGATACAGAATATACCAGCACAGTTCTAAAGAGGAGGAATAGGGACACAGTAAGGAAATACTGAACCAAAGCAAGACTGAAATCCAACCTGGCAAACCCCAAATCCTGTGACTCTATGTCCAATGTCAAATGGCTTAGATGGATCTGCCCTTCCAGCTTTGCTGACTACAACACACTTCTCTCTCTTAAACTGTGCAGCACCCACAGGGGTCAGAAGATAGTGTCAAATTCCCTGGAACTGGAGTTACAGGCAGTTGTGAGCTACCACGTGGGTGCTAGGAAATTTGGGTCCTCTGAAAGAACAGCAAGTGCTCTTAACCACTGAGCCATCTCTCCAGCCCCTCTCCACCTTCCTTTTTGAGACAGGGTCTACCACTAAATCCAGAGATCATGGGTTGGCTAGATTGGCTAACAGCGAGTTCTGTGGGTCCACTGCAGGGCTTTTTCTGGTCCCTCAGTACTAAGGTTATAGCTATGCACCCCCCCCCAGCTTTTATGTGGGTGCTAGTGATCTGAGTTCAGGTCTTCATGCTATACAGCAGGTATTTGGATGACTGACCTGTCCCCAACCCACTGTATTTCATGTTTTATGACAAGTTTTCCATTCATTTCTCTGTTGTTGAATGGGACGATTGGTTTGAATAGTCAACTTGACACAATCTAGGCAAGAAGTCACAATGAGGAATTGTTTTGNTTAGGGTGCCTATGGGCCTGCCTGTAGGGATTTTCTTAATAGGGTTAACTGGGGTGGGAACGCACACTCTGAATGTGGGTGGCACCATTTCATCGGCCCCCGACTGAGTGAAAAGGAGAGTGAGCTGAGCACGGGCATGCTTTAAATCGTTGGGTTTTGCTCTTAACTGTGGATGTAACCTGACTAGCTGCTTCAAGTTCCTGCTGTCTCTGCTTCTCTGCAGAGATGGACTATAACCTGNAATTGTAAGCCAAATAAACCCTTTTGTTGGGGTGTTTTTTTAATCACAAAAGCAGAAATGAAACTAAGTCATTAAGACAGAGTCTTCTGTAGCCCAGGCTGACCTTGAACTCACGATCTAGCCAAAAATTACACTGAACTTCTGATCCTTCTGACTTTACCTCCCAATTGCTGAGGTCACAGACATGCACCATTGTGGTGGTTTGAAAGAAAATGGCCCCCATAGGGAATGGCACAATTAGGAGGTGTGGCTTTGTTGGAGTAGGTGTGGCCTTGTTGGAGGGAGTGTGTCACTGTGGGGGCAGGCTTTGAGGTCTCCTGTGCTCAAGCTATGCCCAGTGTAGGATACAGACTCCATTTGCTCCCTTCAGATCAAGATGTGGAACTCTCAGCTCCTTCTCCAGCACCATGTCTGCCTGTGTGCTGCCATGTCCTACCATGGTGATAACGGACTAAACCTCTGACCCTATAAGCCAACCCCAATTAAATGTTTTCCTTTGTAANAGTTGCTGTGGTCATGGTGTCTCTTCACAGCAATAGAAACCCTAACTAAGATAGCCATCCTGCCCAGCTTTCAAGAATCACTGGCTTTGTTTTGGCCCACCCTCACCTGAATCTCTCTCCATCAAGACTTAGCCCACCTGCAGGCACCACTTCACCGGAGCACTGGAATTGTGTTGACCCACAAGCTTGGGCCCATTGCTCACCTCTTCTTTCTTGTCTTCACCAGCAGGAGTCTGAATTCATCCCTTATGAGGCACCGTGGACTTCATCTGAAGGTCTGCAGGCCAACGTGCCTTCTCACTTAGAAGTTCCAACACTGACCTCACTACCTCACCAGATGAAAATCCAGGTCGCTGATCTGCGTTTTTCTCTGAAGATTCTAGGGGAAATTCCTAGCAGATTCTGGCTATGGGCAGGACTCAGTTCCATGTTGTGTGAGACTAAAATACTTTTCNTTTCTTTTGCTGGCCGTTGGTGGGGGCTGCCTTAAGGAACTAGACTGGTCTCTCAGTCCTGGCTCATAGCTTCTGGATCTCAGCCCCAGGGTGTTGAAATGTGTTCATCATCCTGGCCGAATTTGTATCCTCTCCTACTTTTAAAGATTCACGTGATTAGTCTGGNCTCCCTGGATAATCCAGGATAATCCCTCCGTTTAAAACCCTTGTTTAATCAAATCCACAAAGCCCTTTTGCTGTGTCAGTTCTTACAGCCACAAGTTCTGAAGGACTGCTGGGAATTCTTGAGCAGCATTGCTCTGCCTTTCACAGACCAAAGCCGAGCCCTTTTCCCTCTCCAGGAGGTCAGTGGACATGGAACGATGCTGAGCTGAAAATGTAATCTACTGAGCATCTCAGGACTGTGTAAATGGATATGCTGAACTAATCGGTACCCTCCACTCACTGTGGTTCTTCCTGGAGCAAACTATAAGAAGACTGACATTCTGTGAGAGAAGATGGTCATTAGATGGCCCTGGTGGCCAACTGCAGTGTCATCAGGGTGACATCTGAGCCTCCTTGATTGTCACTGCCCCAGCTGAGAAGATCTAGTTTCCACAGTGCCAGCTGCAGCTGCTGAGAACACTGACATCGCTTGACTTCAAGTTATGGCTCTGAGGCCATAACTACTTGCCATCAAAATAACCAGCTGGCTTCACAAAAATGACAAGCAAAACACGATGAGCCAGGCAGATGTGTGCACAACTGTGCTTTTTATCCACTAACTTATCTTGTCTCCTAGCAAATAAGGATGCTGGTTACACAATGGCTTTGGGGTATTGGGAAAGACTTTGTTGGTCAGGGTGAATGACACCTCTGTGATCTTGGTTAGACAAGGTTGTAATTAAGAAGACAGCTGATACAGGCTGGCACACCCTGTGCTCCACTTTGGAATATTGATGCATGGAATTAATTTTATTCTTGTTGTGGCTATCAGCTTCCAAGTCAGTCATCTCTTCACTTTTTCTCTGTATGATGTCAGTGCTTCCCTTGCAGTTTTAGACCTCCATCCTTGCATGCTATCATCAAACCCCCAAGGGACTTTTTTTTTTTTTTTGGCATGATTCATAGCCATCGTTAATCTGTGAAGAGATTTGTGTCTTTAACTGATGTTATCAAACAAAACAGCCTGCTTTGGGGTTTAGATGAACCAAAAGCTTCCACGAGAGTGATAATAAAAGCCACAAATTCCAGAGCCATTCCTTTCTCTTCCCTCTTGCTACAGGAGCAATTCTGCTTAACTTTCTGTGGTTTTTCACTAACGCTATCCTATCTATCGCCATGCACAAAGCCTCAGTTCTCATTTGCCACCCTGTTATTTGTTAGTGGCTTTATATCCTGACAAATCTCATGACATCATCACCCTCCTGTCCCACCCCCATCCCCATCTCTCAATGTCAATCACTTCCATAAGCCTGGCCCTTCGTCAATCTTTCTCATCCCTAAACCTATCTCTTCACATCTGCTTCCAAAAGACCCATCCAATACAGTGGTCCAGGAGTGTCTGACGCAGCAGGCAATAAGAAGAGTTTGGGATAGAATGGTTTAATCCAAGTCAATTTGTAAATTCCATAAGTTCTAATAAAATATCAACAAGTAGTTTTGNGAAGCTAGAAAAGTTGACAGCAGAAGCTGGAGAGGTGNCTCAGTGGTTTAGAGTGTTTTCTGTGCAGTCCTCAAGACTGGGGTGCAAAGGCACTCACACAACAGCCAGGTATCTCATACATCTGTACCTCCAGCTCCAAGGGCTCAAGTGTCTGCTTCTTGTCTCTGAGCATGTACAGACATGCACACATATATACCTGTGTACACTCACAAATAAAATAAATCTTTTCTAAGAAAAGAAAGATCTGTGCTGATGTTCATATGAGAAATTAAAGACACAAAACCAGCTGTGGAAGCAGGGAGGAAAGGAAAAAACCTGTAACAGGCTTGCTACCAGGGGCTTGCTCTAGCCTCCCGCTCAGCCGTCCATCTTTGTGTTCTGTAACATCAATTCAGATGAGGCATGCAAGCAGAGTGTGGACAACGGGCAGGGTTGATTACAGAATAAGATGGCTCACTGCCAAGGGTAAGGGCTGTCAGGAGACAGGGACACCATGTTTAGGTCAGCTTTCTACAGTTTTTTCAGGTTTTTCAGTCTACAGACTCCTGGGGGCCATTTTTCTGGGCAGGTGATTGACAGTCCCATCTAGATGAACTCTTAAGAGAGCCAAAAGTATGTCTGTTCTGTTCTTTACTGAAAACCTTCCTTCTAGATAGTAAGATTTTCTTAGAAACTATTCCTCCATAGAGTTACTAGAGAAACCAAAATTTACTTCCCAGTTTTTTTTTAATTTTCTAACAGAGAGAGAGAGAGAGTGAGAGAGAATGAGAGAATGATCAGATATTGGACACACCACATAGGAAGATCCTGTTTCTTAATTCAGCCATGAGATATTGAAACCTTAGAGACACACACTTGAGAAACAGAAGAAGAGGCATGTGTTTATGGGTTTGAAGGGCTTACATTGCACACCTGTCCACAATTCCTCTGTTCATCTGTGGGATTCGTGCAAATACAAGTGAATACAACAATTCAAGAAAAACAATAATAAATGCACCGTTTGACATGGGACCCAGGGAGTGATTTTCCTGGCCAATAAAAGGCTGTTTCATGCTGTCTATGCAGGTAGGAAAAAAAAACAGAAGCCAGATTTTGGGAAAAAAAAAAGGTAATATTCATACAGCAAGAATGAAGGTTAAGTTGGAAAGTTAGAACATTAAAAGAGGTGCCCTGTGATTTTGAACGTGTAACTAGAGGCAGTACTGGGTGGGGGAGGGGCATCTATTGCTTTGGGAGAAGAAACTAACCTGTGAGAGTGCAGAACTGAAGGAAGAGATGTTAACTTCTCTCTGCAAAGCAGGTGTGGAGAAACCTTGAAGTTGATAGGCATGAGAGAAGTGGGAATTCCCAGGAGGCAATGGGAGGGGAACGCACACTCACTACAAAGTTATACAAAACATGAGCAAAACCTGTCTGCTTCAAACTGCAAGTTAAAAAAAGGGTGTGTGTATGTGTCCGTGTCCGTGTGTGTGTGTGTGTGTGTGTGTGTGTGTGTGTGTGTATGCATGTGTGTGTGAATGTATGCCATGTGTGTGCAGGTGCCTTCAGAGGCCCTGGAAATGGAGTTATCAGTGGTTGTGAACCACCTGATTTGAGTTCTGGGAACTGAACCCTGGTCTTCTGCAAGAATGACAAATGCGCTTAACTTCTGAGCCATCTCTCTAGTCCCCAAAACTGCAAATTTTTGCTGTGAGAAGCTAAAATTCCAAATAAATGAAGATATATGTTTCTAAAGTAAATAAATGAAACTACCCTGAGTTTTCATTCCTCACGCATCAGAGTGACCAAAGACATGACAGAGCCATCTACTGTGAAGACCAGGAGGAAATGGGCCTCCCGAATTTTACCAAGAATACAAGTTGGCTGGGGCTGGGGTGTAGCTCAGTTGGTGTGGCATTTGCCTAACATGCACAAGGCCCTGGGTTTAGTCCCCAGTACCATGAGATGGAGTGGAGGGGAGAATTTGACAATGTCTAACAAAACTCTGTGTGTTATCTTTTGATCTGTTGATCTGAAGTCAAGGTTACTCACTGTAGCAGTCTGTAATGACCAGATACTGGCGCCCTGATACCCACACCCAGNATTCTGGTTAATGAGCAAGGCACAGCAGGCAGGAGAGTAGGATACAACTGTAAAGACAGTTCCAAAAAAATGGTAGAGAGGAGTTTCAGAAGTCATTACTAAATAAATAAATAAAACCAGCATTCTGTCAGTTAGGACTAGGATGATCAGGGTGGGGGTGTCTTGTTTTCGGTTTGTTTGGGGTATCTACCATAACTGAAAAAAAAATGGCTTCTGATCCATTAAAAAATAAATATAATTTTTAAAAGAGAAAATTTCTAAGTGGCTCTTTTTATATTTTAACATTCAAATTTTGTAAAGCANCTNTTGGCATTGCATGGTTTAAGAGGTCATGTGCCCATTACATTTTAATAACACTCCACTCTGGCCATTCCTCCATGATTGTAGCAGATAACAAGGGAAGTGACAAAATACAGTCATAAAAACTAAACACCTGCTGGTCATGGTGGCACACACAATTAATCCCAGCACTTGGGAGACAGAAGCAGGCAGATCTCTCTGCATTCCAGGCTAGCCTGGTCTACAGAGTGAGTTCCAAGACAGTCAGGGCTGTGTAGAGAGATCCAATCTCAAAAAGAAAAACAACAAAGCAAAAAACTAAACACTTGAAGGTTTCTAGGAAAGGTTTGGGGAAGAAAGGTGACCAGAAATTGTCATACTGCAGTAATATGAATTATAGTAATATGGTTTAAATATAAATAGATAAATAGATAATAGATAAGATAAATGATGATGAAGATAGATAGATAGATAGAGAACATAGATGACAGAAGATAAATGATATTGATAAGTAAATGAAGATAGATGATAGATCAACAAATAGATTGACAAATGATTGATATATATGATAGATGAAAGATAAATAATAGATAGTAGATAGAAGATAGATGATAAAGATAGATAATAGATTGAGATAGAGAGAAATAGATGGTAGATTGACAGATGATAGCTAGGTAGATATTAGATGATAGACTGATAGATGATAAGTAGATAGATAGTGATAGAGATCTTAGGTTGATGATGGTAGTTAGATTGGTAGATGATGGAGAGGTGATAGTTTGAAAGATGACAGGCAGATAGATGATAGGTTGACAGATGACAGACAGATAGATGCTTTTATTTTGTTTTGTCTCCTGGGAAAGACTGAAACTAAGGATGCAGAAACTAGTGGTCCTTTCCAAGCACCGTCATTCGCTCTGAAGAACTAGACTTCAGGAAGTGTCTAGTCTTCAGAACTAAAGCTGGGAAACTGCATATAAGTCTGGAAAGGCTTCTGCTTGGTGCTAAGGAGGAGCTGTGGGAACTCATCAAAGGACACAGGGCATCTGAAGGCCTTCCCACAGGCGAAGCCTGGGGCTATTCGAGCATCAAAGCAAATAATGAGAATCAACCATCTCTCATGACAGCAGTGGAGCAGGAATTCTGCCTGGCCCAGGAGACTGAGGGTATCAGAGAGAGCAGCTCCCAGGCCACAAGGGCTCTTCCATTGCAGAACCAGACCTGGGATGGATCGGTCTCATGGCTGNTCAGACAAAAGGGATGCAAGTGTCCCCTGTATGATTATCCTGTTTCTTTGCCCATCACCATCAGGCATATGAAATACAGTGNCTAGNGCCATCTTGGGAGCTGCAGGGATATGCTAGCCACAGCATCCAGGCTAGAAGTATTGCTTAACCACTTTTCAGGACAGTCTGATGGCAGGTGGACACGGAAGAAAACANCCAGTGTTCTGCTGCAAGCCAGCGGGCCATGGTGTAGGAGCAATGTCCAGACAGGCCCACCCTCAGNCATCATCATTAGGATCCATCAGCACAGACACTTTGCCTCTTTGACAGCAGGCANTTTTAAACCTCCAGTCACAGGCTCTTGTACACACAGGGTCTCCTGTGACTTGCAGTGGTTTTTGTTTGTTTTGTTTTTATCATATCAGATGTTCCTGCCACTGTTCAGATGGGATGGGCACTGCACGGTCAATCTCACCACCTCTGATGCCACTCCTGAATGACACTATGGAGAGCAATGACGTTCTACCAGAGCTGACTAATTCATACTGATTCCATAACCTATGAGCGTCCCCACTGCTAATCCCAGCTCTGCATGCCCTAGTTCCTGGAAGTCAGCCTGGTAGGGAATTCAATTAACCATGCACCCTGGAGGGATAATTTCCTCAGGCCTTATGACTAGGGCACAGATTGGCAGCAGAGAGAGATAGAGATTGTGGGTTTCCACACAACCCTTTGTGTCTCCTAAGCAGCAGCCTGGGTGTGTGGGGAGGAGTGGGGGAGGGGATGAAGGCTCTGCTGTGGTTCATCTGTCACCTCAGAAGTCCTGCTTTCCTGTCCACTCCCTGATTACAATGTCTTAGCTACAAGGCTCTGAAAACTCTAGTTCTGTGTTTTCTGGTTTGGAATCTGAATGTGACAGCTGAGCTTCCCCTTCCTGTCTGTTCTNCTCCCACACCCTGTGGGTCCCAGGGATCAAAGTCAGGCGGTCAGGCATGAAGGCGAGCACCTTTGCCCACTGAACCATTTCACCAGNCCCCCAAATGCTGTTGTTTTGAAAGCAGAAGTTCAACTGTCTAATGTCCAGTGGAAGGGGAGAGGAAGAGGAGGCCTGAGAGGTGTGCTCCCAGTACAATAGGAACGTGTCCTTATGGGACACAGTACACTGAATAAATGCAAAACTACATCAATAGAACAAACATTTTAANTGCTGTGTTCATCTTCCTTTCTCTATGAATTANTAATTATTACTTTTATTTCTCCAGCCCCCCAAAGTGTAAGAAACAAAAACCAAAATAGCCTAATGAGGTTCTATCAAACTAAGAAACTTTCAGACTGCAAATATCAGTGCAGCGAACAGGCATTTTCCAGAATGGGAAAGTCCCTGGAAAATCATCCTTCTCTTTAAAATGAAAACATAATCTTNGAAGAGCTGTGTAACCACACTGGAGAAAACAGAAAATATTACCCACAGCTCCAGAGCCACACACGAATGCTTACCCTCTGTTGGAACTGTTCTTACCCAGTCTGCTGTTCATCTCTTGATTTTAATATAATATTCTTACTTTCTCATTTTTACCTATTGAGATAACACTTTTTTTTTGGTTTTTCAAAACAGGGTTTCTCTGTGTAGCTTTGGTGCCTTTCCTGGAACTCAGCAGCCCAGGCTGGCCTCGAACTCACAGAGATCCCCCTGCCTCTGCCTCCCAAGTGCTGGAATTAAAGGTGTGCACCACCACCGCCCGGCGAGATAACACTTTTAAACTTAAAAGAAAAACATTTCTCCTCTACAGTAGTCAGTTTTTATTTCTTACTGTATTTTATTTAGTGTGTGTACATGTGTGTGTGTCTGTGTCTGTGTGCATGTGCCACAGTATACAAGTAGAGGTCAGAGAACAACCTGCCAGAGCCAGTTCTCTCCTTCNACCACATGGGTCCCAGGTCATCAAACTCAGGTCATCAAATTTATTGGCAGGTGCCTTTACCTGCAGACTTCTCTGCAAGCATGAAGACCTTCACTTGGATCCTTAACTCCCATCTAAGAAGCTGGGCATGAGTGACAGCGAGCATTTGCAAGCCCAGCACTGGGAGATGTGGGCAGAGGGAGAAGGAAAGCTTCCTGGAGCTCATTGGCCAGTCAGCCCAGCCAATTGGTGAGCATTAGGTTCGGTGAGAGACCCTGCCTGAAAAAATAAGGTGGGGAGTAGTGGAGGAAGACAGCCAACGTCAAACTCTGGTTTCCACATGCACATACACAGTCATGCGTGTGCATGCCTAAGTGTGTGTGTGTGTGTGTGTGTGTGTGTGTGTGTGTGCATAGGTATGCACACATATACACACAGAGCTGCAAACACATACATACACAGCTAAATAATACTAATAATCACTAGGATCCTAGAAGTAGACTTCCCCACCTCCCACCTCTCTGGAGAGCTGATCCACACAATATGGTGTCCTAAGGAAAAAGCCTCACCATCATGACCTCCATCCTACGGTTGAGCAATTCCTCTTAGATTTCTAACTCATTTCTAGGTACTTTGCTTTGCTTGGAATTTTACTCTTATGATNTCTTAAACGTAGGAGGATGTCTTAGTTAGGGTTTCTATTGCTGTGGTGAAACATCATGATCACAGCAACTTGGGGAGGAAAGGGTTTACTTCACTCACAGTTCCATAGAACTCATTATCAAAAGCAGTGAGGGCAGGAAGCTGGAGGCAGGAGCTGATGCAGAGGCCATGAAGGGGAGCTGCTTACTGGCTTGCTCCTCATGGCTTGCTCAGTCTGCTTTTTTATAGAACCCAGGACCACCAGGCCAGGAGTGACCCCACTCACAATGGTCTGGACCCTCCCCCATCAATCTTTAATTAAGAAAATGTCTTACTGGTTTGCCTACAACCCAGTGTTTTGGAAGTATTTTCTCAATTGAAGTTCCCTCCTCTCGGATGACTTCAGCCTGTGTCACGTTGACATAAACCTAGCCAGCAAAGAGTATTCTCAAATTAAAAAAATAATAATGTACCTGAGGGCTAGAGAGATACCTCAGTGGTTAAGAGCACTTGCCGCTCTTGCAGAAGATCCAAGTTCAGTTCCCATCACCCACATGGTTACTCACAAGCGTCTGTCACTCTAGCTCCAGGGGATCCAATGCCTCTTTGTCAGGCACCTTTACTCATACACATGCCCCTGCACCATAAACACACACATACCACAATTTAAAATAAAATTGATCTTTTAAAACTATGTTTTATGAAGATTAATGAGTTAATGTTNGTATGAACTTTAGAATGCTGGTAAGAGTTGTTTTTAATATCCAAGTCATAATCACACATTTTTAAATACCCTTTTCTGTTCTGGAACCAGATANCTCATTCTTATTCATTAATTCCCAGTTAACNGGACANGTGACTACAGCTGTCACCCTTCTCTAAGGCAAGTTCTGCTTTCTTGGGGAGCGGCTGATGAGATATTTTAAGACTGATCATNAGGGGAAAATANCCTGNGCCTGGGTAGCTTTCGACCTCCATCAAGGCTTTGCTGTCACCTGCCCATGGCCCCTCCACCTACAGCATTGTCNCCCCCTGGCCTCCACTTCATTGTTCCTGCTGANTATGCTGGAGAGTGGGTTTGAACAGCTCAAGGTCATGTGCATTGGGACTCCATAGTGAAAGCCACAGACCTTCTCCCAAGAAAAATGGGGTCCATGGTATTTCTCAGGGGCTATGGAACAAGTGGAGCCCACTCCAGAGTCCTTGCCAAAGGGCCTCAGATGGTCTCAAGCTTTCTTCCAGCTCTTGAGTTTCACAGTTCCAAGTTGAGGGTGCCTCTCTGGGGATGGAGACAGAGGAGCTGAACCAAGGCACCAGCCACCCTGACCTGCAGCCTGCCCTTTGCATATGTCTCCAGGTGTCATTCACTAAGATTTGAGGGTAAAAGAAAAGCCACAATTAGGTAGCAGCTGTGGGTGTGACCTGGTGCTGAGTGTGCTTACATCTTTCTCTAGGGTAGTCTGTATTCCCATGCTCTGAATGTGTCTGCCTNCTTTGGGACAGGACGACCAGGGCATACATGCTGTCTCCCTAGCAAGACACCTGGGGGGCATTCTCCTAATCTTCCCATGCAAGAGGGACAACTGTCCCTTGCCTTTTGCACCCCCAGCCTTCTTCATCCACCCTGGGTGGTTCAGAGACGTCACAAATCCACCCCACTGAACCCAGCCCCAAGCGTACTGGCTGGATGCACTTGACCTTCAATCATTAGAAGTTTTAGCTCTAAGATTTTGGGGTTTCAAGTCACAGAAACTCACCCACCGTCTGTCTCTACCATCTCTCCCAATACAAATGTTTGGGAACAAATCAGAGCAAAGGAAGATTTCAAAAGCAAATACTTATGTGAATTTAACAAAGGAGTCAACAATCAGGAGCCATCTCAACTTCCGATTGTTCTCGGGGAGCCACGCCCTCCCTGCTGCTGTCACTTCCTTGGTTCACATGGTAAACTCCGGGACTTCATAGGAAAGCATGGGCACCTGGATAGAGCTGACCTCCTGTTCTCAACCCCAAAGCCAAGAGCCACAGAGCACAGTTGCTACCTTGAATCAGGTACCCACTGAGGATCCAGCCAACTGCAGTAAGCAGGTGGGTCACCATGGTAACTGTCATGACAAGCAAGAAATGGAAGAGAGGACACCTGAACACTGAGAGGGGAGGACACAAGATGGCAAGAGCTCCTGTCTCTGCCTCCTCCTCATATCCTGCCATCCCAAGCCATAGTCCACAGCGATAATTCACAAATAGTTCTCACCTGTCTTTTCTTGTATGTGTTTGTGTGTGTGAGCCCATTCATGTGCGTGCAGGTGCACGTGTACAGGTGCATATGTGTGTTCATGCACATGGAGGCTAGAGGCTATGCTGGCTGGATGATCTCCACCTCCCGAGCACTGGGATTACAAACCTGCACCACAGTGTCCAGCTTTTCAGTGTCAGTTCTGAAGATCAGCTCTGGTCCTCATGCTTTCAAGGCTAACACTTTATTGGCTGAGCCATCTCCCATTCTCACCAATAGCTTAGAGAGGATCGGTTCCCCTGAAGTTCTCTAACAAGAACCTCTCTGTGCAGGCTATGGAACAGGTCCAGCTGGGAAACTGAGGTTTAAATACAACTTCCAAGCNACTTCCTTGTCTGTCACATCCCCCAAGGAATGGGATNTGCCACCTGGCCCATCCCAGTTCCAGGCTCACTCTGTTCTGTGCAAAGGAAAATTTGTCCACAGTTACTAACACGTGAGGAGGTAAGGAATTCACAGCCCTGAGGGGAACAACTTCAATGAGACACAAGTTCCTGCCCACCAAGCACTTTTGGAACTTTCCAACTCTGCAGGTCATGCAGTTCATGTGTCCAGATCTGCCCCACATCCCTTCTGCCCTTCGATGTCCCANCCACCTGCCCATGCCCAGCTGATGGCATGCTCCAAAGGTGAAAATACTTCAAAGCCTCCACAAGGGATTCTGNTAGACAAAAATGAAGTCGTTTCTGGCTCAGGGCAATTCAGCTTCTCTTTGATTTCCTGGATGACTGTCAGAGGACTTCTGNGCTTCTCTGATCTCACTGGAGAGACCTTCTAGAGTAATGGTTCTTTTCATTTTTTTTTAATGTAGCAGAGGCTAGCCTTGAACTTTTGATCTTCCTGCCTCCTCTTCCCAAGTGCTAGGATTATAGGAATGAGCTGCCATGTCTGACCACAGGGTAATTCTTAATCTCACATCTTTGCTTTTCCAAAGCTAGTCCTTGTCTGCCCTAAGGACCCTGTCACCTGAATGCATCCCTGGCTTCATAGCTCTCTCTCACTCACCCTCTTTCTCCCTCCCTCCATAGTCTCTCAATATAGGGATGTTTTGGGATGAGTCAGAGAGGTTATAAGAGAAGATTTTTAATTGTTTTAATCTCTATGATAAGTTNCATTTGTTAACAATGGAAAAATTGATGAGGCAGAATATACATGCAGGAAGAATGGTGTTTTCAGAAGAGTTTCATATATTGGAAATCAACAGCAAGACAGACAAATTTAAGCAATATCCCCCAGGCTGAATTTATACACAGTATCCTTTATCTCTGTGTTATTTGATATCAGCATTACAGCTGCCATCTCCAGGAATTTAATAAAATATGTGAGAACTTCTTTTTTACTGTACGCTCTTTGTTCCAGTCTGTAGGCACTGAGATATGACCTCACAAGCAAAAAATGAACAGAATGACTCAACTATTCCCAGAAAAGGAACCTGCTAGTAAGATGTCCACGTCCCAGGCTGCAGTGGAAAACAACAGAGGAACCTGCTAGTAAGATGTCCACGTCCCAGGCTGCAGTGGAAAACAACAGGGGTAGTGGGGGAGTGATGCGGGTTTTATTAGCCAGTCGGCACCATTCTCCAGCCAGAAATTAGGATGCTTTAAAATACTTTACACTGTAATCCCAGACCTGGGGAGGTAGACACAGGCAGATTCCTGGAGCTTGCAGACCAGCCAGCCTAACCTACTTGATAAGAGCTGTGAGAGACCTTACCTCACAAGAAGAAAGAGGGGGAGGAGGGAGGGAGAGATAAGTGGAGAAACTACATCTGAGGTTATCCTTGATTCCTTGACCCCCATATGCACATGTGTGTAAAGACAGACAGACAGACACACACACACACACACACACACACACACACGCCTGAACACAAATATACACAGAAAGAAAATATTTTACAAGGGCTAGAGAGATGGCTCAACAGTTAAGAGTATTGGCTGCCCTTCCTGAGGACCCAGGTTTGATTCTCAGCACCCACATGGCAGTACACACCTGTCTGTAAAACTCTGGTCCCGGGGGATTTGATGCCCTCTTCTGGCCTCCAGGAGTACTACATGCATGTGATGCACAGACACACATAGGCAAAAACACACATAAAATTAAAATAAATAAATCTTTTAAAAATATTTTACTATTGATATTAAGCTTTTTTAACATTCAAAAGACATACATTGTACTCTGATATGTCCATACAGCCTGAATACCACCTTAAATTACATAAAAAGATCACTGCTCACTGTACACATTTATGAAAAGATATTGAACCCAATTAAGACATATAATTAATCTACTTTAGCTAAAAATAAAATAATTCTGAAAAGCCATAGGTCCAAGTACAAAGCTATACTTCATAATGTTGTGAAGTAACTCCTTCAAAGAACATAAGACTCTTAAAGCCAACAGAAGGTCTTTAGAGCCTGCTGATGACTGCACAGGGAGCTCACCCAAACCGTGCAGNCCTGAGCCTTACTGTTTCTGGNTTCTTAAGCACAAAAACTATATACTGGGTTGATGCACTTCGGTTAACAATAACAGTTAGCAAGAAGCAGGACAAGAGAANCCAAAAAGCATAGTTAGTACATTTAGGGGTGTTCCCAGTGCATCCTGGGACGGACTTAGCCTTTGTTTGTGTTTTGGNAGGTAGGCTAGGCCTTCATTTCCATTTAAGCAAGCTTTACTGCTGGGTTCCAAGGCCAGAATGGGCTTTTATCATGGTGTNGGTTGTGCTAAGGTCTGGGGGTCTACTAAGGCCTGAGGGCCTGTTACAGTAACTAAAATTGCTATAAGGGCTCTTTACAGTTTCTCAAATTATCCTAATTTTGGATATTTTTAATATANCCTTATTAGTTTGCTTCTTTGTTGCTACAGCAAAATACTCTGACCAAAAGCAATTTGGGGAGAGAAGGCTTTATTTGGCTTAGATTTCCACATCACAGTCCATCATTGAGGGAAGTCAGGGCAGGAACCTGGAGGCAGGAACTGAAGCAGAGGCCGCAGAAGAATGCGATTTATTGGATTGTTCCCCAGGGTTTGTTCAGTCTGCTTTCTTATAAAACCCAGAACTACCAGCCCAGGGGTAGCACTGCCCACAGTGGGATGGACCCTCCCACATCAATCATTAATCAAGAAAACGCCCCACAGACATGCCCCCAGGCCAATGTAATGGAGATGATCCCTCAACTAGAATTTCCTCTTCCCAGATGACTGTAGTTTGTGTCCAGTTGTCAAAGATTGGCCAGTACATCTCCTAACTTAACTTTTTTCCTCTTGATCTACCTTTTCTTGGAGTCTAAGTGAAATTCAGATAATAATAAAAAAAAGAGTTAACTAATTTACAACAATCAGTCAATTGATTTACCCAGGTTGATCAGGAAGGTTCTGGAGTGTGGCTTTTCCCATCTTCTTGGGCACACAAGGCCATTCTCACTTTCAAGTGGCATTTCTCTTAAACTCCAATAACTGTCCTACTGAACATTGGGCTCAGTCCAGTAATTAAAAACCCATTTGGTTTCTAATAAAGAAAGTGAAAAGTGATCCACAAAGCACGGCAGTGTGATTGCTACATGAAGGGGACATCAACCCCAACAAAGAGAAGTTTAATGTCATCCACTAGGGTGGGCTGGTCAAGACTATGGCTTGGGACTCCTCAGTGTCAGCTGTAAATGCCCAACAGTCCAAGACCTGTGTAGTTGCCTGACATGAGGCTGTCTGTGTGCTTGGGGACTTGGCAACCTNGCCTTGTTGACCAATGCCAGCCATCTTTCCAGTTGTTGCTTGTCCTTGCTGCCTTGCAGTTTGGAGCTGATCTGTGAATATAGTTTGCACAGGGCACCTGAGGTGCTTTCTCTGTAAAGGATGTGGANAGCATTGCTTCCCTGGTCCCCCTAGGGTGGCGCTGTTGTGTCATTGAAGCTGCTGACAAGGCTTTGTAGCTATTGCCTTGAACCCCAGGAATCCAGGAAAGGAGTGGTCCACATGGCTGGGATGGGCTGGAGCCAGCTTATCACTAGTCATAAGAGCCTGTTACAACACTGATAAATAAAACACTGCCAGGGCTTTTGCAAGCCAGGTGTTCAGCCATTGGTAGCCAGAAGTCAGCATGATGGGAACATCTCAACCATCAAACTCAGTCAGCAAATGCAAGACAGTCAAGACTGNGGGAGTTGAAGCCCCTCCCCCAAGGAAAACAATTCTCAAAACCACTGTGGAACATTTGCCAGCACCAAGGGCACTGGGTCATCTCTTGGCTACCAGGAGTAGCTGACAAGCAGACCCTAATTGTTTCCTTGGGCTGTTGAAGGGGCATCAGATTTCCCAGGTGGAAGCAAGGACTCCATCAGAAGCAATTCCTCCAACTGACACCAGAAAACAGGGGTCCCTTCTGCTCCCTTTTTACTAAGTAAAATTGCGTAATAGATATCCAGGCCAGGTTGGATGCAGGGCTGCGTCTTCGTTTTCTTTCATTTACTAGATTGTTCCTCTGAGGGTTGATGGAACTGCCTGGGAGGCGAAGGTGCAGCTGAAGTGGCTAATGGGGCCACTCAATAGTCCATTTCCTGGGGAAGAGGTGAACTTCTGCTGAATGCTTAAATGACATCCAAGGTTAATTACAGGACAAGATGGTGGCAAACACACAAAGGTGAATTAAACCCTCCTTCCAACATAGCCTTGAACTTAACCCTTGCCATTAAGCCCATCCTATCTCTGACCCCAGCAGGAGCTTNTGTTCACCTAAAGGCTTTCTGATAGAAAATCAAAGCCTTCAGGCAGCCACAGACTGTCAGGAAGTGGTGTGTAAATACCCTGGGAATGGTCCTGGGTTCATCCTTGATGTTGCCCAGAGTCNCAAGCTGCTGAAGGTCCAGTGTCATTGGCTGGGTAAACAGTGCTGTTGGGTCTCCCTGCTCCGCATCTCATACCTCCATTCTTCACTAGTATTTTCCTGGGACCACCTCCCCCCCAAAATTCCCAGACTGGGATCCTAACCCCACACAGAGCTTGCTTCCAGAGGCATCAGACTACATGTCTTTCACTGAAGTGTGTTCATCCGTGCCTGGTCACCTGTGCCTCCCAGTTCATGAAGAGGCCAGAACTTCACAGAGGCAGAGACGGGATAGCACAGCTCATGGGGTTCGTCTTACTGGATGTTGGCTTCATCTTCAAACATACACTGTCATTCAATAGAGACTTCTTCCAACTCTAAAACCCTTCACCTGTTTTTAGCCTGAAGACTGAGTAGAGGATGTGTGTCTGGCAAGCTTTGTAAGAGTTTTCAAGCACAAATTGGGCTGATTAGCACAATGAAGGCTTTTGTTCTCACCAACTAGCTTCAATAGCTATCAAGACATTTATAGCCCACTATTTCCTTCTTGATGGGCCATTTTAAAGTAAATCCAGGACATTTCACTGTTTCCCCTGTGACTATGCCAATTGGTACCACCAAGATGTGGTCTCCTGACAATAGCAATACAAAATCATCTGTTAAAACACACAGCCAATCCCATGCTCGTAGGGAAAGACTAAAAACATTTCCCTAGGACCAGGAGCAAGACAAGGATGTCTGCTCCTCATTTTTCCATCCAACATTTTACAAGAGATTCTAATCAAAGTAATCATGCAAGAAAGAGGAACAGAATA
>LZPO01017292.1:356961-367063 GCA_001675575.1 Neotoma lepida | reverse complement strand
AGGGAGGTTGAGAACCACTGCTCTGAAGTGTCAACCTGACAGGAATGGAATCACCTCAGAGACAAACCTCTAGACTTGTGAGGATATTTCCAGAAGAGTTCAACCAAAGAGGGAAGGCTTACCCTGAACGTGGGCAGTACCATGCCAAGGGCTGGGGTTCCAGACTGAATTAACAGGAGCCAGTGAGCTGAGCACCAGCATTCATCTCTCTGCTTCCAAGTGTAAGAGAAGCATGACCAGGCACCTCTTTAGTCACCCTAACTTCCGTGAAGATAGAATGCATATGTGTATGTGTTCACATTGGTGCATGAGGTAGGGGTAGAGACCACAGGTAAACTTCGGGTGTCCTTCCTCAGGATGACACTCACCTTCCATTTGCCTTGTTTTTAAGTGTTACTCACTGGTCTGGNTCTTGCTGAGTAGGCTGGGCTGGCTGGCAGATGAATCTGGGACNCACCTGTGTCCAGCTCTACAGTGCTAAGATCACAAACATGCACCAAGATGTCTNGCCCTTTCCTGCGGGTTCTGGGATTCAAACACAAGTCCTTGATGNTTACAAAGCAAATGCTTTACCAACTGAGCCATCTCCCCAGCCCGATCTATGTCTTTCCCCACAGTGTGATACCTNGTACTGTCTTGGAACTGTGNCAACAAGGCCTNCGCCACATGTNACTCCCTGACCATGAACCTTCAGAGACATGGTGCAAAATAAATGCTTTGAATGCCCACTCTGNGATAAGAGNTTCTGTAGGGGAGAAACCTTTGACTGCTTCATTCACCGAGCATCATCCCAAGCATCGAGAGGAGAGCCTGACACAGGCACAAGCATTAAGATGAGGAATGACGTCATCTGCCTTGGTCCCCTTCCCCCCGGCTGTTTACTGTGTTAAGTCAGACACAGAACAGTGACTAAGGCATGACATCAAGAGTTTCACAATGTGTCACTTCGTGGGCATTGCAGACAAGGTCCCTCTGCTCTGTGTCATATGTCAGTGGCTCTGTGTGCTCACAGAGGCCACCTGCATCAGCCAGAGGGCAATCCANGGCTTAGAGGAAAGTCACCCAAATGTGGTCATTATTACTACTGTTTTTCCTTTATATCTCTGTCTCATGTGCTCAGACTTCACACCCCAGTGGGCTNCTGGTCACAGGTGGATTCCNGACAAAAGCCCTAGATGAAATAAATGCTCAGTCTTTNGTCAGAGTCTCACCCACTTGGCATCATCACCTCCTTGCAGAAGCCTCTTCCAACACTTGTCTTGGTGACACCTGGAGCTGTTCCACAGCTGCCCTCCTCCCTAGGGTTCCTCATTCCTGGCATCCATCTGCCTCCCTTCCCCAGCCACCAACCACTGNCAGCATCATCAAGTATTGGATCTCCCGGGACTTCAGCTGGCATCGATATGCTGCCCCAGCAGAGCCTACCAGCCTCAGAAAAACCCAGATATTTCCCAGCATTCATAGCTCTNCCGATGGACCCATCCAGATCTCTGACATGTCTCACTCTGGGTTCATACACTCGCCCTTCCACTCCACAGACACGCAAGGAAACATTGTTTTCCAGAGGTTTCCTGATTATTCCTGCTTATTATTTCTTTCCAATAAATTCTATAGGGCTGGGGAGATGGCTCAGAGGTTGAGAGCACTGATTGCTCTTCCAGGGGACTCTAGTTCAATTCCCAGCACCCAAATGGCAGCTCACAACTGTCTGTAACTCCAAGATCTGACACCCTCACACAGACATACATGCAGGCAAAACACNAATGCACACAAAATAAAAATAAATAAATTATAAAAATAAATAAAGTTCTATAATCAACTAGTTCAGCCCCATGGCAGGGAGCTGTGGGCGTTTTTATTGGGATTATGCTGAATGTGTACATTAATGAATTGTTAATTGTTTTCTCTCAAGCCCCAACTATTTTTTCATCTACTGAAGTTCTGCTTTTGTGTTTCACAAGGAATTTTGTGACTTTCCTCATGTGAGCAGCAGACACTCCCNAAGTTCATTCTTGGCTATTTTATTCTGTCAATTCTGTTTATTGCTGTTAAAAATGGGATCTCATTATATTTTCTGTCTCATCACAGACCTGTCATATACAAACCATGCAGAGTGGGATTTTGTAACTGGCCTCTTACGGTTGGCATAATGATTTTGAGGCACACCCATATTGCAGCACTTTCAATAGTTCTCTGAAATTATTTAAATCCCACCCCACACTCTATTCCCAGTGGACCACCATCCTCCCTCCCTGGCTTCTTGAGGAGCATTTGATGTGGTCTCCCTGCCTCCAGTTATCCCCTGTGGCAGCCAAAGTAATGGTGTCCATGCCCCCAACATGTGGTTTCTAATGGAAACCATTGCCCTTCCCTGTTGCACCTGAGGCTGCTTGGGGCTCAAAACCACCCCCTCCATCATTCTTTCTTCTCCCTTATTTTCCTGACCATGTTGGTTCTCATCCTTCTGACATTTACAGTGATCCTTGCAAGCGCTGCTTTCATTAGCTAAACACTGGGAATAACCTGAGCGCCTGCCTGTCCACAGGGCAGGGTTGGAATAATTACATTACATGCCCAGCGTGGAATGCAGTGGTCATGGCGTTGCTATATGCAGCAAGGTTCAGACACTGACATCAGGAGCCTCCTGGTGTGAGACACACTAAACAAAACAGCAGCACGGACACAGCCCTTCCAGTCAACTGTGAGCCATCCAAGGAAATGTTCAGACGAGCTTAAATTGAGGAACACAAAACCACTGCCTGCATACCTAGAAAAGGCCAGTGCTGTGAAACACAGAGAAGTGACCAACAGTTCCAGATTAAAGAGTAAAGAGGCATGGCAGCCATGTACAATGAGTGCCCTGGGCTGGGTCCTATCTCAGAAAAATAAATTCCAATTAGGGACATAACTGAAAAAAAACCACAATATTATTTGAGTGTGGACTGTGTTAGGAGATGGTGTTGTGTGTATGATTTACATTCTGCACATGTGAGTGCTCCTTGCTCTCCAAAGATACACATGGAAACACTGATAAAATATAGCCTGTCTCTAAAGTTCAGCCCCAAATGTATCTGCAATATCAATCAGTATGTGGGTGTGCATGTGCGTATATGTGGGGGCAGGGTGCAAGAGAGGGAGAGAACTCATGGTCAAATACAATCAAATGCAACAACTGGCACAACCAGCTGAAGGAATGGGGGAAAGAGAAGTCAATTATTATACTCTGGCATGGAAAGAGGTNCTTGATGAATCACCAGGTGTCTGTGAACTCAACCGCAGATGTTCAGGGAAATGCATGCCAGCCATAACACACTCACAGAGGCTGCTACCCAGGACACCCTGGCTTCTACCTTGCCCTGAAATGCATGATGGTCCTTCTTACTAGGACCCCTTCCTAGCTGGTAAATCATATGTTCACCAAGCTACAGGGACTGTTGAGGGAGGGCTGGGTCATCTTAAGTTTTANGTCATTTAAATTGGTAGAGTTCTGTGGGTTTGGGGGGAAATATTTCACTCATTTCTTTATGTATTTATTTATTTGGGGGACCTCACACCTTGGCATGAGTGTGTGGGTCAGAGGACAATTTGCAGGGGTTGGTCTTTCCTTCAACCATGTAGTGCCTGAGGATCAAACTCTGGTTGTGAGTCTTGGCAGCAAGCATCTTTCCCTGTGGAGCCGTGTCACCCNCAGTGGAGCCATCTCCCACCCGCACAAGTTTTACCTTTTTTAANGGTGAACATTCAGAATTTTATATTAAAATAAACTTTTTAAAGTCAAAACTATTTGTCTCTTACAAATTCTTCCTGATATATAACTGATACAGTGGATAAGTAAGTTACTCATTAAGATGTATTACAAACCCATAAACTATCTTTCTTCAGTCTTGGCAATTCTTAGTGAACCCTGAAAATGAGAGCAGCAGTGGGGTGTCTCTTTCATTAATCAGACTCAAACATTAGATTAAATGTATGTAGTATAAGCAGGAATGGAAGGGAAGATCTCTTCTTTTTTCATTTTGATTATATCCATTTATTTTTTCTATGTATGCATGTTATAGAGTGTGTGAGGAGGTCAGGGGACAACTTATAGGAGTCAGTGTTCTTCCACTATGTGGGGCACAGGGATGGGACTAGGTTGTCACGTTTGGTGGCCAGCACCTTTACTTGCTGAGCCACTTCACTAGGTAGGGTTTATCTTCTCTTAGATCACTGCTGGGAATAGAAATTATCCCAGCATTCTGGAGAATGTTTTTGTTGCATCCATAACAATATATATGTTTTGCAGTGTGATGATTTACATTTTATCTCTGGATCCCAAGGAAATGTGTGCAAAACCATCCACTAGAAATCATTGTCAACAACAGAAACTGGAAACCAAAGCCCACAAGAGTGGTGTGAATTAAATGGAGAGCCACCAGGGTGGACTAGCAGAGGAGATGCACTGGGTCTGCATGCAGCTATAAGTTTAGACTGATCAAGAAAATATGGAAGACAGAGACAAGATCATAGGAACACTCCAGGTGTAAGTGTTTAAAAACACAAAACAAAAACTAGGCTCAATTTTCATGTGGATATAGTCTTATTTATCTAACTTACTATTTTATAACTATTTAGTGTATGCATATGTATATATATGTGTGTGTACATGTGTGTGTGGAAGCATGTATATCTGTAGGCATGAATGACCACAGTGCACATGTGGACCTCAGAGGACAACTTGCAGGAATTGGTTCTCTCTTGCCACAACATGAAACCCAGGGATCAAACTCAGGTCATCAGACTTGACTGCAAGTACCTGTACCCACTGAGCCATCATGCCAGCCCTTAAATTATCTTTTAATCAAAAAGAGTATGTCAAAAATTTAACACATACAGCCAGCCATCTGCATTCTTTAGGCTCCACATTCACAAATCCACAATGTAGATCAAAAGCACTGAGAAAAGCAGGTTATGACCACCCTGAATACAACCATGTCTTTCTTCTCCTGCATCCACTTACATCATTTGTTCTGCAGAAATCATGTGAAATGCACAGGATGCTGTGCACAAGTAACATGCACATCCTGTCTAGTGGACTTGGGCACACCCAGAACCAGTGTCCTAAGGATGCACGGGGACCTGGTGAATACATCTNTGTGTTCCTCTTGCTTCTCTGAGCACCTTGTTGAAAGCATCAGTCACAGGAAATGATCACATGCACTTTACAAAAGCAACATGTGCCAAAAGGGACGAACTTGACCACCCTCACACAGCTTATGCCATGACTAGGTTTCCAGATAAGACTTCCTCTGGCAGAGCATGGACCCCACCTTAGTGCTTGCTCCTGTGTGCCCTGCTAATGATCAAGGTAAGATAGTTGCTGGCAATGATCCACCAAACATGATAAACCAATTGAGAGAATGCAGACTTCCCAAACACACCCTGTAATGTTATGGAAATACTGACCTGTATCTAGCTTTTTCTTTTGGGCCATCAACCAGCTCCCAAATCATGACTTATTAGTTTTGAGTGGTTAGCCTAGCTTAGGCTTGTTTCTGGCTAGCTCTTTTAACTTAATCTGTTCCTCTTTATCTACCTTTTGCCTAGGGGCTTTTTGCTTTTCTCTCCTTCTGTATATCTTACTTTCACTGCTTCTCATGTCTGCTGGCTGCCTGGCTTCTGGCTCCAGGCGTCTCCCTTGTTCTCTCCACCTCTCTTTTTCTCCTCTTGTTCTTTCTTCTCTTGAACCTAGATTTCTCCTCCTATTTGTTCTCTCTGCCAACCCTCGCCTATCCCTCTTCTGCCTAGCTACTGGCCATTCAGCTCTTTATTAGACCAATCAGGTATCCTAGGCAGGCAAGATGAAATAAATGCAACACATCTTTACATAATTAAACAAATGCAACATAAACAAAAGCAACACACCTTTACACAGTTAAAGTAATATTCTGCAGCATAAACAAATATAACACATCTTTGCCTAGTTAAAATAATATTTCACAACACTGACCAGTGACAATCAAGCAAGTATTTGAAGAGCAGGGAACCCTAGCTTTATTCTCAAGGGCTGAGACCTAAGCCCCACAGTAACGCACAGTTTCTTTACAGCTTTTACAGGTTGGTTGACAATGTTGAAATTCCAGTCTACATGACCATCTTGGGGTGGCCTTTGAGTCCCATGCCCACCAAGCAACCTTTCCATCCAAATTAGACATGATTACAGGAACTAACATTGCAGGGAGCAATCCAAACATCCCTTCCTTAGCAAATAGGCTCTGTGGTTGACCAGATAGCTGCAGCAATCATTTCTTAAGACAAGTTCTTGCAAGTATTTGCCTTCCCAGGAGAAGAGGAAGGATCTTTAACAATCTAGCAGAACTCAGCACACTTAAGTAAGACCCTGACTCACTCTATACCTACATAATCCTATAGCTTCTAGGCAAGGACAGTTATTAGGCTACTGTGATACAGAACAGGAATTTTACTTCCATTAGATCAAATATAAAGGTTATATATATATATATATCCCCCATAGGTAGCTAGAGAGAGAGATAGGAAGATAGATAGTGAGATAGATTGATAGATAAGTAGATAGATAGATGATAGATAGATAGGGAGATAGATAGGGAGATAGATATAAATATATCCTTCAGTATTCAATACTGGCAACTTAACAGGATCCAGAAACACTGTCTCAGATTTTTTTATTGTCACCATGACAAGATATCCTGAAAAAAGCAACATAATGGAAAATGAGTTTATTTTAACTCATAGTTCAAGGCACAGTCTACCAGGACAGGGAGGTCAAGGTAGGAGTGTGGAGAATCTGGCCACATCACATCTATGGTTCAAAGAAGAGAGTGATGAATATGCACACTAGTGCACAACTCCTTTTCTCTGTTTATACAGTCCAAGATCCTAGCAGGGAATGGTGCCCACTCAATGGGTATGGCTTTACCAGTTAGTTAACATAAGGAAAATAATTCCCCAGAAGCATGCCCAGAGGCCCATCTCCTAGGTAATTCTAGATTCTGTCAAATTGACAGTTAATACACAAGCACCTAAGAGACAAACCACTATGGCCGTCTGTGAGGGAGTTTCTAGACTGGACTGATTGAGCTGGGAAACCCCACCCTCAATGCAAGCGACACCATCCCTTGAGCTCGGGTCCTGGACTGAATATAAAGGAAAAAGCTAGTTGAGCACCCACATTCTTCTCTCTCTGCCTCCCGGCTAGATGTAATGTGACCGACTTGCCTCACAGTCCAGCCACCGTGCCTTCCCNGCCCTGATGGACCNTACCTCTTCTTTATATAAATAACATAACTGTTCCCCTCCTACTTAAGTTGCTTCTTGTCAAGCATTTTGTTACATAGACAAGAAAAGTAACTAATACCCATGGACATACTTGCAGATACCTGAGGGCTCAGGCATGGGCAGCTCCCATGCCTGGAAGGGCTCTTAATCCACAGTGGTGGAGTCAGCCCACCTGGTTGGCCTATGTGTATAGTTCTGGGCTCCTAGAAAGCACACGGAGGGTTACACTCGGCTCTACATAGATAGACACTACCTCCTATATCCTTCTCTGTGGGCCATGTCTGTGCTGTTCCTCTGACAACCCCTGACCTAGTGACCACTGTGTGATTTAGCCAGAAAAGAAAAGGCCCAAAGTCTTAGTGATGAAGAGCCTGGAACTTCTATCATGTGGTTCTCTGCAAGATAAAAGAAAAGNCTAGCTGGCTAGGCATGTGGGTGGGGAGGGAAACTGAGACCTGCCCCTGCCACGTGCTGAGAAGTAAATCCTAGTGAGCCTTAGAGTGGGAGACTACAGAGCCAGTTCTTCGAAGCTGCCTGCCCTACTTTGGTTTTTCTATTGTTGTGATAAAACACTGAGCAAATGCAACTTTCAGCTTACAATTCCCAGGCCACACACCATCATTGAGAGAAGTTGGGGCAGGAACCTGGAGGCAGGAACTGATNCAGAGACCATGGAGGAATACCACTTACTGGCTTGCTCCCCATAGTTGTCTCAGATACCGTTTTTATACAGCCCAGGCCCTCATGCCTAGGGATGGCACCACCCACAGTAGGACGGGCCCCTTTCACATCAATCTACAGGCCAATCTGATGGAAGCAATTTCTCAGTTGAGGACCTGTGGCAGGGGCAGGCTATAACCCTTAAAGGCCCAATGACCCACTCTACTAACCAGCCCTCCTGAAACCTCCTAAAATAATGCCACCAGCTGGGACCAGATGTTCAAACATAAACATATGGGGCATAGCTCAGGTTAAATCANGAATGACTCCTAACTTGTATTTTAGTTATGATGCCATATACTTTATACAGTTTGATTGTGTGGCCATCAGATGAGGTNGGCTGTATGACTTTTCAGATAGGAGGACAGTCTCAGAGCTTCCAAAATCTACACATGTCAGTTGCATTTGGCCATATCTTAGAGTTTCTATTGCTGCGACAAAATGCCATGACCAAAAAGCAGGTTGAGGAGGAAAGGGTTTATTTGGCTTACANTTCAGCATTGCTGTTTATCACTGAAGGAAGTNGGGACAGGAACTCATACAGGACAGGATCCTNGAGGCAGAAGCTGATGCAGAGGTCATAGAGGGGAGCTTCTTACTGGCTTGCTTCCCATGGCTTGCTCACCCTACCTTCTTATAGAATCCAGGACCACCAGCCCAGGGATGGCACCACCCACCATGGGCTGNGCCCTCCCCTCATTGATCACTAANTGAGAAAATGTCTTACAGCTGGATCTCAAGGAGGCATTTCCTCAGCTGAGGCTCCTTCCTCTGATGACTCTAGCTTGTGTCGAAGTGACACACAAAACCAGCAAGTACAGGCATCTTAAGGATGCTTGGCCAGTGTTCATTTAGACTCTCCCTACCTGGTTTTATTGCTGCTATATCTACATTTCCTCCCTTAGGGAGCTGTGACAGGAACCCAGAGCCCACCCCACTGACTCCAGCACACTGGAGGGTGTTGTGTGGCTGCCCCAAGGCTCCACATGACCCGCGTGGCAATCTTTCGCCAAAAACTCTCTCACCCATTTCTTGCCAGGTCTGGTCCAGCACCCTCTCCCTCATCTACTTTCCCAGAATTGTTAGGGCCCGGCGGAAGAGGTTTTTCACCAGTGCTGTCCACAGCCGGGGAATGCATAATGAAGTCACCAGCCTGAGAGAGAAAAGGCCTCTGTCTCCCTGGGTGATGGGGTTTCAGCCCTGGGACATGCATTGTATGGCTCTGGGCCTCCAAAATAAAGTCGTGACTGTGTGGGGCATGTCATCTGGCCTGGTAGCTCTGAGCCAGGACATTTCATTTCCGCTCTGTAGAGTTCCCGCACAGTCCTCTGAATGGTTCCAGTGCTGTGTGGCCACTCGATGACCTTTCTCCCACCATGATGTGAGCCACCCAGAATGAAAAGCCCTGATTTACACNCCCTCCGTAGACCCCCTNAGCTCCAGTGTGCAAATTGCATTGTGACAGGGTGTCTGGTGGGGACAGAGAGGCTCCTGGCAGCTGTCCTGACCCACAGTGGCTGTCATTTCAGGACAAGATGACATGTTCTTGCCTGCAGTGGCTCTGCCTCTGTTCCTGCTGTGAAGCACAGAGCTGTGACCTCCCACACACACACCCCAGTTAGGATGCTGGCCATAATATAGGCCAGTGAGGCAAATGACCAGGAGAGCTAGGGCTCAAATGTGTCTCCCAACATCCAGCTATTTGGAAACAAAGCCCCATGGAAGAGTGTTGAGAGGCTGGGCTGGTGAACGGTGATTAAGTGGTTAGGGAGGGATTGTTACAGTCGTCAAGGGATTGAGTTAGTTACAGCAAGAGTGGACTTCTGNGTGACTCTCTTGCTCCTCTGTCTTGGACACACTCCCTTACCTACCCACCACCCACCATGGGATGGCACAAGACACTTGATAGATATCAGAACCAAGTTCTTAGATTATAGAGCCTCCAAAACCATGACAAATAAATTCATTTGCTACAGTCCTCAGTCTGGGGGCTGCTATTNCAATAGTAGAGAGTAGACTGAGGCAGAGACAATGTCATGTCTACCAAGCAAAGCCTGAGTGAGGATTGGGCCAGCTATGGGGTTCA
>LZPO01017292.1:343547-356791 GCA_001675575.1 Neotoma lepida | reverse complement strand
TGTATGATGCTGTTCAGGTTGTTTCGTTGAGTGCTGACAAATGCTTTGCAGCTGTGGCTTCCTGGAGCATGCTGACCTTTCCTTGACCCTGGGTGCTGAGGCACNTGGCAGGGCCATNCTCAGAAGGTATATAAGAAAGCTGCTTCTAGTTCCAGAGCTTGAGCTAGTTCTAGTCCCAAGAGAAGAGAGATGCTTGGTGAATAAAGGTCCCGGATGCTTGCAATCTGACAGTGTGTGCTGCGTTCAGTCCCGACTCCCTCCGCCAGATCCAGACTTGTGCCGTGCGGCCGCGGCANAGATGTAGCCTTGTTGGAGGAGGTTTGTCACTGAGGGTGAGTTTACAGGTCAAAAGCCCATACTATTCCCAGTTAGCTCTCTTTCTCTGCCTCCTGCTTGTGGATCACGATGTAAGCGCTCAGCTCCAGCTCCACGCCTGCCTGCCTGCTGTCATGTTCCCTGGGTCATGGAATCACTTTCTGGAAATGTAAGCCCCCAATAAACTCTTTCTTCTATAAGGTGCCTTGGTCGTGGTTTCTTATCACAGCAGTAGACAAGTAACCAAGACAGGAAAGTTGTGGGACCCTTAGGAGGTGGAGTCTTGCTGGAGGAAGTGGGTCACAGGGAGGGAGGGGCTTGAGACTTTAAAGCCCAGTTCTACTTCCCGTCTACTTCCTGTTTCTTGATGTGGCCGCTTCATCCTGCTGCTGTGATGTCTTCCCCACAGTGATGAACGTATCTCCTCAAACTGTAAGCCCAAATCAAGCCCTTCCTCCCTTGAATTGTTTCTTGTCAAACTTTTGGTCACTGCAAGAATAAAAGTAATGAATACATCAGATGTGATGCCAAAGATTGTCTTGAAGGACAGGGGTTGCANAGAAGGGGAGGGGTGGATCCTGCTGGGGTCAAGTGCCCTGCCACCTTCTAGCCCAGCTGTGTCACCAAAGCAGCTTCACTTCCATGAGCTGTTTATTCTTACTTTTTTTTCCCCTGCAGATTTTTGCTTTCCTCACTTGAAATGAGCTGAAGAACTGAAATCAGTTTGTTAAAAGATGTCCTCTCTTATTTCAACTTCAGCAATCTAAGGTTTTAGATGTAGACACAGGATAGAAATAGAGATGTGTCATATATATTCAACACAGCACCAAGCCATATGTGTGTTTTCTGTAAACACATGAGATACTGTGAAGATGCGGCTTTCCCGCAGTCCTGTGTATAAATACGACTGGGTTCCTCCGTATGTATCTTTCAAAACTGACTTCCACAGAGCACAGCGTTGTTCAGCGAACAGCATAATGTTGTAGCATTTGGTTGGAACAGGTGTCTTTGGGAAGTAGAGGGATGCAACATTCAAACTCCCCTGGGATTTCACGTGGACAGGTGTCTCAATAATAAGGAAGCCTGTGACGAAAACCCCATTCAGAGGTAACAGACTTTACTTCTGACACATTGGAAATTTCCTGAGAGACAAGATGGACAAATGTCACACCAAGAAGAGGGCACAGGGCAGTGGAGCAGTAGCATGTGCCTCTCAGAGGAAGCAAAGGAAGACTGTCAGCCCAGTGCAGAATATGGCTGCAGATTCTGAAAGCCGCTAACACAACACTATTTATATCTGTGTCATCATGTGTAATACCTCTGGGCAGAAAGAGACAACTAATAAAAACCATGACACATTTGAGAGTATAACAGACATCATCTCTCTCAGTCATGTGAGCTTCTTGAACTTGTAGCTGTGCCCATGCTAGATCACCTTAGCCCTAGGCCACTGGGACATCTTTCCATCATTGCAAACACCATGTGTTCATCCTCCTCAACCCAGCAGGCATTTCTATGCTACAGACCAGGAGGTATTTAACCCTTGAGCTTTTCCTCCAAGAAAATGAATCCTTCCATTCATGGGAGGTCACATGATAAAAGAGCTTACAACTCACAGGATCAAAGTAAGCAAAAGTCAAAGGTCTACACACTGTACCAACTGCAAAGTGTGGAGCACACAGCATACATAGCCTGGGAGAGCTGACGGCATCCGGACCAGACAAGGCCCTGCAGGTGTAGCTGGCTGGGGCACAGGTGTTTCTCTGGCAGGAAAGGACCGGGCAGCAAACAGTTTGGTCCAGCCAGGGCATCCCATTTATATGGGGTTTCCCAGTCAGTCCATTCAGGTTCCAGGCCTGCTGCCGGCCCCCCTCACTTTCTTCTAAACCTTAGAGACAGCAGAGGTGACTTTGCTAAAGCTTGCAATGCTCTTTTGATATTGTCAGGTGCTCTCATCTGCTGCAGATGTTACCTAGGAGAGACAGAATCTAAGAGGGCTTCAAAAGCCACAGCTGTTGAGACAGTATGTTCAGACCACTTGACCCTCAGACCCAAGCCCACCTTGACCTGTACTGAGTTGCCTCTCAACCCCTTGTGTTTGGTTCTCTTTCCAACATCTAGACTCTACCCTCTTTGCTTCAGCATCCCCATCTCCCTCCATCTCCAGTGAACTCAGAAAAATCCACTGGATACAAATGAGAAATGTCAAGTAAATAGCATGAAGGAAATAATTGGGCTGAAAAAAAAAATGCCCCCAAACCTGTTACAAAACCATCTTTGTGGTGCACAAGAATTGCTAATTTTCAAAGTACTGTGGTAGACTTTCATAGACAAATCTGTTGTTTCCCAGATGGTCCCACTGGCCACTTTGCTTTCTCCAAATGACTTTGAGGCTAATTATTTTCAGCTATGTGGCTTACTCCAAAGTCCCTCAGCCATATCTTCCCATCTCTTTATGTCACACTTTCACCTGCAAGACTGTCATCTCTACCAACCCACATCTCCCTATGGCTCTCTACACATTGGGAAAACCCCACTATTTTCAGGAAAATCTGTGAGCTACATGATAAGGAGACAGCAATGCCTATGAGCTCCTGGTCAACAAGCCCCACTAGCAGGAAGTGTATACACAAATTCAAGTCAAGAGCTGACTCTGCAACATGGGAACCAGTTAATGACAAAAGCTAAGCTTGCTACCTGTCTGACACTTGGCTTACACTTCCACATCACTGTTCATCACTGAAGGAAGTCAGGACAGGAACTCAAGCAGGTCAGGAACCTGGAGGCAGGAACCAGTGCAGAGGTCATGGAGGTGTGCTGCTTATTGACTTGCTGTCTGATTTCTTATAGAATGCAGGACCACCAGCCCAGACCATCCACTATGGTCTGGGCCCTCCCCCATGAATCATTAATTAAGAAAATGCCCTCCAGGCTAGCCTACAACATGATCTTATGGAGGCATTTTCTCAATTGAGGTTCCCTCCTCTCAAATGACTATAGCTTGTGTCAAGTCGACATAAAACTAGACAGCAAAATTGATCCACAAACACATCACCTTTAGTTAGAACCTTCCCTTTCTCATTTGTCACCAAGATGGCAAAATAATAGTAATATCACAATATAAAACATAAATAACTTTAAAAGTCCNACAGATAACTTTAAAATTCCCATAGNCTTTATAATTTCAAACACATTAAAAGTTTAGTCTCTTTAAAAATCCAAAATATCCTTAAAAGTTCAAAGTTTCATTTGTGGTAGGTTCCTATAAAAAAAAGAAAGTTAAATAATTTCTTACGTCAAGAGGGAAGAACCAGGGCATAGTCTCAACCTGAACAAAGCAAAAAGACAAATTCTGTGTGAATAACTCAGTCTTATGTCTAGGATCCACTCACAGTCTTCTGGGCTACTCCAAAGGACCTGGGTCATTTCTCTGGCTCCATCCTCTGCAGCACACACAGCTTGTTTTCTAGGCTCAGGCTGGCTCCACTCCACTGCTGCTGCTGCTCTTGGTGGTCATCCCATGGTACTAGCATCTCCAAATGCTGGGATCTTCTGTTGCAACTGGGATGCATTTTTATCAATAGCCTCTTCTGGGCTCTCNTCAGGGACTCCAGCCCTGCCACAAAATGCCAGGCCTCAGCTGCTCTCCATGTCTCTCCTCAGATGTTCTCCTTCATGACTTCAAAACTAGTACCACCTGGGTGACTCTTACACTACCAAATTTGGCTGACAGCACAAGGTACAACCTTGCCACCTCTGGATCACAGCTTTCTGTGTACTAACTCTCAGGAAATACTTTTCAGAAGAATTCATCTTAATGATGCTAGTCTCTTCTTAATCACAGCTGATTCTTCAGCTCCAGCTGACCAGAACCATAGAACCTCAATTCAAAATAGCAAATGGTGCAAATAGACTCTGTAAACTTCCCTCTGAACTTCACAAGCTAGGCCTCCATCNTTTGCACTGCCCTCAACATTCTCATCTTCCAAGCTCCTAAAGAACAGCCCACTTAGCTCTCAAGACTCAATGGCTTTTCTAGCCCAAAGTTCCAAAGTACCCCTTCCACAATTCTCCCAAAGACAGCATTGTAATGTTAGTCATAGTAATACCCCACTCCTGGTACCAATTCATGTCTTAGTTAGAGTTACTATTGTTCTGATGAAATATCATAATCAAAAACAACCTGGGGGGGGAAAGGATTTGTTTGACTTATACTTCCATATCATAGCCCATCACATAGGCAGACATGATGCTGAAGGAGCTGAGAGTTCTTACATCTTGATCCACANACAACAAGAAGTGAAGTGACACTAGGCATAACTTGAGCATAGGAGACCTCAAAAGTCCACCCTCACAGTGACATACTTCCTCCAACAAGGCCATACTTACTCCAACAAAGCCACACCTCCTAATAGTGCCACTCCCTGTNANCTTATGNGGGCCAATTATATTCAAACTACCACAAGAGGCCATGNAGGAGTGCTGCTTATTGACTTGCTCTTTTTGGCTTGCTCAGCCTGCTTTCTTATAGAACTCAGAANCACCAGCCCAAGAGTAGCCTCACTCACAATGGGCTGGGCCCTCCCCCATCAATAACTAACTGAGGAAATGCCTCACATCTGGATCTTATGTAGACATTTTCTCAATTGAGGTTCCCTCCTTTCCAGTGACTCTAGCTTGTGTCAAGTTGACATAAAACTAGACAACACAACATCTTTGGGGGTCACACATGGATGTGAGTCCCAGATCTGCAGTTAGTAGTAGGATTGGGGGCGATAAGCCATCATTCAATCCCTTTATTCCTTCTTGCCTTCTCTGTAGCTGTATTTACCTTGTAAGGTTGTAGTGACATGTAACCTATCAGTGAGTGCCCNCACTNGGCCATGCTCCACACTGCCATGCTTCACAGGGTCTCTGCAGCATCTACCACTTCCACGGCCTGACCCCTCTCCTGGGCTTTCCAAAAGGCCAAACAGTGTCCTGATGCACTAACCCTGAACTTCCTCCTGGATGGCTTCCAATCAGAAGGAAAGAATGTTCTCTTGCCCTTTGAGGGGGATGGTGCTGTCTTCCNCCCATCCATCACTGCTTGGCGGATTCTATTAGAAACTTCTGTTCCTTGGCAACCACCTAGCAACAGAAGCCTCCCTGAATTTTTTTATAAGGCTTTCCAAAAATTGTTTTCTAAAGGACTTTTATTCCTTCCTAACATTTTTACCCTAAGGAAATAATTTCTCTTTATTGCTTTTCCTGATCACAAAAGTAATACAAACTTGCTTCAGAAAAGCAGAGCAATAAAGAGATACAGGAAGTGAAACCTCCTGGTGGACAGTGTTCTCTCCCATCACAGCCCTTGCNAGCCCAGGGAAACCCTCCCAATAAACACTGCCAAATAAGGTATTTAGAGGGAGGAGTCATTTGCTTTTGGATTCCTAGAATAGAGTGTGTTACTTTCATGGACAATCTTAGCAAAACTTTGATGGCTCAGTGGGCAAAGCTCTTGCCATACAAGCTTGGAGACCCATGTTTGATCCCTGCAACCCTCATAGAAGTAGAAGGAGAGAAACAATTCCATGAAGTTTTCCTCTGACCTCTACACATGTGCCTTCACACAAATGCCCCCATATATAAATAAAACAACAGCAACACCTTCCCTTCCTTTCTAGGGCAGTTACTACCTGTATCCACCTGAATTTTAGGTGGATGGGTTGTTTTCTTGGTCTCCTTTCATTTGTAGACATAAAAGGTTCCCTTATCCTGAATCCCAACTTTGCAAATGTCGTGGCTTAAATGACAATGGTCCCCCTAGGTTGTTAAGTTTGAATGTTTGGTCTCCAATTGGTGGAACTGTTTGGGAAGGATTAGGAGGTGTGGCCTTGATGGAGGAGGTGTGTCATGGGGCTGGGCTTTGAGGTTTCAAAANCCTATGCCATTATCAGTTAGCTCTTCTGCCTCATGCGTGTGGTTTACATGCATGTAAACTCTTGGATACTACTCCATCACCACACCAGCCTGCCTGCTGCCATGTTCCCCACCATGATGTTCATGGACTCTAACCCCGTAGAATCCTGAGCCTCAAATTAAATGCTTTCTTTTATAAGTTGCCTAGGTCATGGCATATCTTCACAGCAATAGAAAAGTATTAAGACAGCATCCTCTAGAAATTCTACTTAATGAGAATGGGTAGAACTGAGACTGATGAGAGACTAAAGCATATTGAGAAAGTGACTCTGTTTCCAATACCAGAAGCCCTGTTCTAGTGAGACTGAAAGGAATGAACTCAAAGGACATGGTGAAAGGAAGGAAGGAAGGAAGGAAGGAAGGAAGGAAGGAAGGAAGGAAGGAAGGAAGGAAGGAAGGAAGGAAGGAAGGGCTGTCTCTTATACACATCTAGATGTGTATAAGAGACAGCTTTAGTAGTATGCTCACATCTGTGTTGCCTCAACTCAAGCAAATAACTGTTGACCTATGCTCACTCATTTATGCAGTGGGATGTACACACACACTCACAAAAGTAAGAGGAGGACTTGGGAAGATGGAGGGTTTGGGTGGGAGGGGAAAGGGGATAAGAGAGGAGAATGGGAGAGGTGTGTAATCAAGGACTATTATGTATATGTGTGTAACTATAAAAAGATAAAATGTTCAAAAACAAAGGAGAGGACAATTTGATGTGTGTATTAGTCTCCCGCAGCTGCTATAACAAATTGCCATAGATGGAGTGAACAGCAGCCTATCTGCTCACAGCTCTGGAGGATTCCAGCACAGAGGGCCATGCACACATTCTTCAAAGGCTCCTCAGGGGAACCCATTCTTGCCTCTTCTACTTCCCTGAGCTCTGTCTCTAGTTTAGTCTTCACCTGGCCTTCTCTCGTATTTGTCCATCCCTGTGTCCAAATCTCTCTTACTAAAAGAATGATAGTGATATTGATTTTACCATTGAGTTTTGAAATTATAAAATGTCCTCCACAGGCTCATGGGTTTCAANACTCGGTCCCCCAGAGGGTGGCACTGTTTGGGAAGGCTGTAGAGTCTTTGGGAGGTGGAGCCTTACTGGAGGAAGTGAGTCACTGGGGGTGGGCCTTGAGGTTTTATANCCCAGTGTTACTTCCTGTTCACTCTTTGCTTTTGGAGTGTGGATGCAATGCNACCTGCCAGTTCCTGACACCATGCCTTCCAGAAATGATGAACTGTAGGCTCTAGAATTATAAGCCAAAATAAATTCTTTCTCCCTTGAGTTGCTTTTGTCGGGATATTTTATCACAGCGACAGAAAAGTAACTAATGTAGTCACCTCAGCCTGATCACATCTGCAAAGATCTTATTTCCAGATGACGTTTGGATTCCAGTGGACTTGACTCTAGAGGAGTCCTCAGCCCACTACAGTATGTACGTACTTAGAAGAGCATGTTTGTTTATCTCAACTTCATATCCAAGTAGCCCTTCTAAAGCCACTTTTGTGGGCTGTATGCTTGACTTGGCTACTTCTCATGGGCATCATCACTGTGTGAGAGTAAGGCAACCACAATGAACCAATCCTCAGAAGGACCAACGCTCTGGAACTGGAATCTTAGAATGGAGACTTGTGAGCCTGAGCGTCATTCCTGTATTACTGTGGCCAACTGTCCTCCTCCTCAGTGCTGGAAAGTCCTATACCCCAGCAGTACCTTGGTTCTGGGCAAAGTGGACACCCCAAAGCCTATAAGGACTTAAAAATATTTATTGTGAGAAAAATCAAGATTTTTAAATTACCACGACATGATAAGTGATGTGAAATATCCACATTACAAATTTGTCCATAGTGCATTCTTATATCTAATTGAGTACAAAGTGGATGGAAGTCGGTTACATAGGAACACTTATTAGGGCCTCAGTAAACATGTGTGAAGCAGATGGGTAGCTGCCTGAGCATCATCAAGCTGTGTTGTCTGGCCTTTTCTGAAAAGCCATGAATAAATCTGCTCATCCCATATAGGACACCAATGATAAACAAACAAAAAATAACCCCCCCAAGTCTAGCTTTGTGAACCAATAAGCTTGACTACAGTTATTTATAGGAACATGGGCAACTTATGGGCAGCTAAATCACTGAAGAAAATATTCTATATCCCTCAGTCATCTGTTAATTGCCCGTGTGTCCTCCATGAGCCTCTCTCCCCATAAGAGAACATGAATGGGCCCTATCTTGCACAGTTCTTGTGTGGGTAGCCATATCTACTGAGAGTTCAAGAAGGCAGTGGTCAAGTCACGCCCAGAGGATGCCATCCCACAACAACCTGCAGTGTGACTCTCTGGTCTAGCAAGGACCTGCAGCTCTGTCCCAAAGTAGCCTATTTACCTGTTTAGAACTTCACTACCATGTCTAAGGACTGTTTCCTTTGCAGCTTAAAAATGGAGTGGAGGTGGGGTAAGGTAATCAGGGTTGGCAAAGCTCTCAGGAGAAACACCCTTAGGAGGAAGAAATCTTGCAATTGTAACATGTCACCCTAGGAATGACAGGTCAGGCCTCAAAATGAAAACAGGCTATGACTGAGGGACAGAAGGACAGAGGATATGCNCCATGTTTTTTGACAAAATCTCAAAGCACAGATTCTGACACACAAATGCACCAAAATGGGCTGTAGAGAGGGCTCAGTGGTTAAGAGTCATGCTGCTCTGGCAAGGGACCCAAGTTCAGCTCCCAGAACCCATGTGGTGACTCACAACTCCCTGTAACTCCAGCTCCAGAGGCTCTGACACCCACTTCTAGCTTCTGAAGGCACATGAACTTACATACACATGGCCATACAAAGACACACACACACACACACACACACACACACACATACACACACACACTTTCTAAATTAAATAAATCCCTAAAACTGAGCTAAAATACAGGGCTGGTAGCATTTATAAATCTCTAGGGCAGGAAAGAACAGATAGGATCTTTATCTCATGTGTGGTTTCTGCACTCTTTTAACAGCAGGCAAGTCATTTGGTCTCTTGGGGCCTCTGTTTCCTCAACCTTAAAGTGAGAGAAGTAATCTACAGCCACTGAAGCTGAAGGACGGTATGGAGTGTGTTAAGNGCTTTGAATCCTAGAAGCACAATTTAAATGTGATATATTTTTGTGAGAAAGACACGGAGGAAACCTTATTTATTCCACGGTCTGCTTGAAGCATGGTCAGAATGGGGCATCATTTTGACAAGAAAATCAATCCCAGTGCCTCAGGCCCCACATTACAGTTCTGAAATTGTAGGTTTCTTCCTCCAGATGAGAATAATACTTTTAACACCGACATCGTGTTTAAGACATGATTCAAGGACTTTGGTATTAGAGAAGAAATACTCCATGCATATTTAGCATAAAGTAGGACAGAATACAGATTAAAAAACTGACTCCCAAAGGGAGCATTTTCCAGTTCTCATCTCTTGACCACACCAAAACTGCATCATGATTTTCAATGACTAAGCTAACATTTTTTAAGTTTTTACTACATGTGTGTGTGTGTATGTGTGTGTGTGTATGTGTGTGTGTGTGTGTGCATGCATGCAACCCGTCAATGCCACAGCATATATGTAGAGGTCAGAGGACAACTTTTGGGGGTCAGTTATCCTTCTGCCACATGGGTCCCAGGGATTGAGCTTTGTTTCTCAGGCAGCAAGCACCCTCATCTGCTGAGCCATCTAGCTGGCCCCCAGCCTAACATTTTTAAAAGTAACATGCAGGGAGCAGGAGAGATGGCTCAGNGGTTAAGAGCATTGGCTTTCTTCCAGAGGACCTGGGTTTAATTCCCAGCTCCCATATGGTGGTTCACAACTATGTTACTCCAGTTCCAAGGGATCTGACANCTTCTTTTGGACTCTGTGGATACCATAGACACACCAGGACACATAGACATATATGCAGGCAAAACACCCATCCACCATATTTTTTTTAAATGTGATACAGAGGCTTGAGTATCTGAGGAGCTGAGCTGTTGAAGNGCCATTGTGCTGTGAAGTTCCCATGTGAGACGGCATGCCCTCTCTGTCCCTGTTGTCTCTTCTGCAATGGTGACAGCCTGGTAGGAGGGCTCCCCCGGTGAATGGGAGACACATGGGACAGTCACAGGGGAGCTGGTGGTGCCTTGTCTTCTGAGGGCACAGCACCCAGGAAGATGGAGTGTCTTCTCTTATCTCTATGCACAGAGTGTCTGTGCTGAAATTATGTAGAAGCCAACAGTGGACTTCCAGAATGTGCAGAGGAAGTCTAAGGAGGGAACGCTTGGTGGAGAAGCTTTACACAGTCCTCGTGCTTTCTCCCAGCTCCTAAAGAAAACACCAGAGTCCCTTAAAGATGAGACTAAGGCCCAAGAAGACCAAGAAGAATATGTATTNTTTTATTTGACCTCCCTCTCTCTTTTTCTTCCTTCCTTCCTTCCTTCCTTCCTTCCTTCCTTCCTTCCTTCCCTCCTTCCTTCCTTCCTTCCTTCCTTCCTTCCTTCCTTCTTCTCTCCTCTTTTCTTTCTTCCTCCCTTGGTCCCTCCCTTCCCCAGTCTCTTCCTATCTTCTTCTCTCCACCCTTTGTTTCCTTCCCTCCCTCCCTTCCTGCCTCTTTCTTCTTCCTTCCTTTCTTCTCTTCTCCCCCTACTCTCTCCTTTCCTCCCCTTTCTCCTTCCCTCCATTTTTGCTTCATCTCTTCCCTTTAAACATCTCTCAGACAAGGTCTTCTGTGGGACACAGAAGCAGAAGCCCTGTTGCCCCAGGTCACTGAATCAAGGGATTGAGTGTTGACCTAGAAGGTAGCTAAGGAGCATTTGCCTGAGGAACAGTTTGGTCTACAGACTCTAAAAGACCTGAGCTTCTGCCAGGGACCCACAAGAACCAAAGGACCAGAGGCTGCTACAGTGAGGGATGGGAGAAGGGACAGAGAAAGGGAGCCATGGGAAGAAGGCAGAGAAGGAAGGGGCATGGGTGTTCCTGGAAGACATGGGAGGCCCTCAATCCACTATTCTTCCCTCCACACACATACAGTCGGCCTACAGCTGGACTTTCTCTAACTCTGAACTGAACCTGCCCCAATTTAGTTCATAGTGAGCAGGTTACAAGCTGCCCTGACGCCCTCTAAGAAGGAAGGCAGGAAACAAGATCAGGTGGCTTTTTGGGGTAGCAGAGGGTTGGGATCTTGAATGGGAGTCTCATAGGACCAAGACCAGAAAAGCATCTTGTCTCAAGCTCTCCAGACCATAGCCTCATACACAAGGAGGTGCTGGGTGATCCTTTCCAGCCCCCGAGCCAGGAGAGGGGCCATGGAAAAACATAGTTTATGGGCACAGTTGGAGAGCTAGCTTGCCAAGTTGGCATCAAGTCAAGACATGGGAACAG
The DNA here is from genome assembly GCA_001675575.1 of Neotoma lepida. Taxonomy (NCBI): domain Eukaryota; kingdom Metazoa; phylum Chordata; class Mammalia; order Rodentia; family Cricetidae; genus Neotoma; species Neotoma lepida. Next base: position 345,131 of record LZPO01017292.1, on the reverse strand, counting down.
CTGTGGGTGTTGAACTCTGTGAACCTGGAGTAGAAGAATGATTCCTCCTTGGTTTGAGAATGTTGCCCAGGGCCAGGAGCTGAGCCATCATTTCAGAATAAGAGTTTCAGTGTTGCCTTCTAGAATTTACCCAACTTGCTTAAGCATATGCTGATCTCAGGTGTGCTAAGGAGGTTGCGGGGCAGGGTGCAGAGGCCTCACAAAGCTGGCCCTGCAGTTGACACCCACTGCCAAGTCAGATTGAAGGCATCTTGAGATTTTCCTCAATTCTGATCTACTCACATGTCTGGAGGCCCCTGTACCAAATAGGTATTCCTGATTTTGATGCTATGAGCTTTCAAAGCTATCCTGAAAGAGGTTTTGTTCCTAAGCAAATACATCTCAGGAGTATATATCTTTATGCAAAAAATATGCTAATATAAAAGTTGCATCCCCTCAGATGTCCTATGTGGAACCCCTAACATCCAGTGTGATGGTGTCTGGAGATGGAGCTTGTGGGGATAATCAAAGTCAGATAAGGTGCTGCAGGAGTGGCTTCATGGGGGCACTTGTGCCCTTGTGAGAGAGTTTCACACTCAAAGGAGGTCATGCTAGCATACAGGGAGGTGGCAGCCACCTACAAGCAAGAGGAGAGAGACCTTGGAGTGAAACTTACCTAGCTAGCTAAACCTTGACCTTGGACCTCTGGAATTGCCAGGTGTAAATGTCTGTTATTGAATGCTCTGGTCTGTGGTTCCTCTGTTATGCGCCCCAGGTAATAGATAATGCACAGATGGTTCCAATTCACAATGGCTCAACGGGATTTTTCAGCTTTACAATGGTGTGAAAGTGCAGTGTATTCAGTAGTGAGTGTACTTTGAAATTTGAATTTTGATCTGTCCCCAGGCTAGCAATATTTACAGCACTCTCTTGCGATGCTGGGCAGCAGTGGGGCGCCACAGCNTGTAGCCTGCTGTGTGTGTTATTCTGCACTTTGTTATGAATGGATTCATGTGAGATGGCTTTGCACAGCTGTCAGCTACTGGGAGTGTTCTGAGCACATTTATGGCGGATCAGGCTAAGGCAAGAGGTTCTGTGGGTTAAAAGTATTAGATGCGTTTTTGACTTACAAAATTTCCAAGTCATGGTGGATGACTTTCAGGACATAATCCTGTCATTTGTCAGAGACCATCAGTATGCACACAGATACTTCTTACCAAAACTCTTGAAGTAACCTATTATAGGTGTGCAAAAAATGTTTCTCCTTATAAATAGTTTATCAGCTTTTAAAGGAACCATTAATATTTAAGTTGCTTTCCAAGAAATGCAGATACATGCCATGTAATAAACGATCGCTTCGGGACACATTCTCAGCACAGCTCTTGGCTTCGGGGGTCTCTCAGGGCTTCTAAGTTACTGTGGGGCTCAATACCTTGGGACAACTGTTTTGACCTTCTCTCCCATGTGAAGCCCTGTCCTTGGACTTATCTATCTATAAGGAGGTTTCAACATTTAATATTTTGTCAGCATGCTATTCCTTTCATTGAGTCATTATATTATACTTAATAATTTATGTATGTGCCCATGTGTGTGCAGGTGTATGTG
>LZPO01017292.1:331646-343426 GCA_001675575.1 Neotoma lepida | reverse complement strand
TATGTGTGCAGGTGTATGTGAACAGTGTATGTGTGCAGGTGTATGTGAACAGTGTATGTGTGCAGGTGTATGTGAACAGGTGTATGTGTGCAAGTGTATGTGTGCAGGTGTATGTATGTGCCTGTGTGTGTGCAGGTATATGTGTGCCTGCGCATGAGTGCAGTGGTCAAAAAGGCCCATGGGCTGTCCTTCTCTATCATTCTCTGCCTTTTTTTTTTAAAGCCTCTCTCTGAACCGAAGATCCATGTTTTGTCACCTTGGCAACCCTTCCTTCNGGTCCAGGGTTACAGGCATTTGCAGAGATACATGGCTTTTTCTATAGGTACTGGAATCCAAACTCTACTCCTCGTGATTACAGACAAAGTGCTCTTAACCTCTGAGCCATCTCTCCAGTTCCTTATCATGACAATTCCAACTTCAAACATATACCCAAAAGGCTATATTGATTGTATGTTTTGGGACATGCATCTTTTTAAATGACATAAACTTTGGAGTCCCTGGAGTGTTTTCTGTGTGAGTCTGTTACCATCCAGCAGGCCTGGAAGATACTGAGTTAGAGAGCTGCCCTGATCTCACCTTTTCCCCAGAAAATGTGATTAAATAGAATCTGAGATGATGGTGGAAATCCAGGTCCTTCTTTCAAACTGTTTGTGCAGATGCCCCTTTCCCACAGCACCGTGTATTATTTGAATGTGAACATCACCTGCCTACATCCAGCCCCTTATTATGCAGCCCAATCCTAATCACGAGCCTCTTTGTCAGATCACAGGCTGCCACGATGTGCTTGTGTGTGAAGACATACAACCCTCAACCTCACTCTGAAATATTTGACCTACCATTTACATATAAAGAAGATTTCCATCAATATCCTCAGTAGCTATGTCATTGAAAGATGCAGGGGAGGGTAGAATTGGCTACTCTAATGTTGCATGACTTTCTGCCCTCCATTTGATTTCCAAGATGATTTTAGAGATTCCCATGGGGCTGTGTCATCTTGGGGCTTCCCCACCCTGTGCCCTCAGCTTCTGTATTTTGTCCCCTCCTTGCCCATCCCTCTTCTCAGTTACAGAATGCCAGGACCTAGAAGTGTCTGATGAAGAGGTCCTCAGAGGTCACCGATCAAACATTCAGGGAGGTGGGGACACTGACTTGCATAATTGAGAAGTGACCTACCAAGGTCTTTGGTGAGTTCAGGCTTAAGCCGGGGCTGCATCCTGCACCCACCCCCAACTTCACCCTAATGTCGACTCCCCTATCCCAAGGTGTTACCCGCCCCTCCCCCTTCACGGCCTGGCCTGAGTAACAGCATGCCAGTGCTGCAGGGCTTGCTGCTCCGTTTGCAGATGGCCAGGACATCCTCTCCAGGAAGTCCCATTGAGCTAATCACCGTGTTAGTCATTTAATTGAATGGGGAGACACAGCCACCACCCTGGCCCTTCAATTACTTCAGCTCATCCTGTTCCCCTGGTGTTTGAACACCTCCTCTCCTCCTTCCCCTGTGCCACTCAGGCTCCACCCACCTCTTCAGCAAGGGATATGGTCTACACTGGAGCTGTCTCCCCAGGAAGGCAGCCAGTGTGAGAATGGGTGGCGCAGCTATTTTCAAGAACTCCTTCTCTGCATGAAGAAACAGAGCTAACTCAGGCTCATGATTCATGGATCCCATCACCCAAGCTCTTGAATGCGACTTCAAAAGCACAAGGAATAGTTCACTGTGAGCAAGGAGAACACTACACTGTGCTTTCCAGTTCAATACAGCAAATGCTTAATTAGCACCTACTGTGTACAATCTCCGGCTGTGAAGAGAAAATAAAAGACGAAGTTGTATTATCTCTGGCTTCAAAGGAGCAGGTAGTTTAGGGTAAGAAAAAGGTGTGTAAACAGAGTGTTTATGCCATGCTAATTACTGATTTAGGTCAGGAAGTGTTCCTAAGCAAGCCCAGGGTAGATGGGGTAAAAACAGACTCCTGAGCTTAGGACACACAGAACTATAGGACCTGCTGAGCCTGCCGTGCCACTTCCCAGGCTCAGGCCCAGTCTCTTCCTAGAGTACTGTTTCTTCAGGCCCACTTCCCCTATGTAGGGTGCTGAGGTTCCGGGCACACAGGACTGGATTCTTTACCAGAAGCCACAGCTAAGAATCCTATCTATTTACTTGGTTTTCCATATTGGTCACTTTGGAAAGAGTGGGGAGATAAGTGGGGGTGCATCTCTGAGGTCAGACACAGGGACTTCCCAAAGCCCTGCTTATATAAGAAGCCCAAAGACCACTCCAGGGGCCTCTGAGGAGCACGTGCAGATTAGGCAACAACACTACTTTAAACTGAGGTGTTTCATATTGACAACCAAAACAGGAGATGACACCTCACAACAACACTGACTGGGACCCTGGAAAAAGAAGGGACTCATTCTGAGCTGATGAGAAGCCAGTGGGTCCAGCTGCTGAGAGGATAGTAGCCTGCCAGCTCACTAGTCTACCAGGCTCTTACTAAATCCTCCAGTCTACCCCACCCGTTGTGTCAAGTGCCGCATTGAATGGATCCTCCCCTTCACGGACTCCATCTTTGCTGTTCTGAGATGATGTGCCCAGCACGTCCAGTTACTCCAACCTTGTGTTCATTCCCTGCCTCCTCCATAAACTGACCCTTGGTGTCCCCTCATAGACCAGGATGCCGTATCTCCCACAGCAATACTACCTGGGACACCACCTTCTTGCCCCATGTGGCCTAGGGACCCAACCTCTAAAACACTTCCCCGGATGTGAAAACTTCCAATCACAGCTCTAGCCAGCCAGACTCGGCAGCGCCCACAGCAGCCAGCTGAGCAAAGTGTCAGCCAGGTGTGGAAATGTGGCATCATAGAAGAGCAAACATGTGTGTGCTGGGGGAGGACAGCAGCTGTGGCATCCCAGGAGACCAGAGCACACTCAAGAACGATCCCTTGGACAGCTTACAAGATGACCAGAACCTATTCTGCACTTAAAGGAGCCCAGCCGCAGAGGAAGAAAGAGCACCATGTCTCTCCCAGACCTCGACTCTCAAACATCAACTGCTCATGATTCACAATCAAAACTATATTTTGTATGGTGGCCACACATTTACACACACATATACACACATGCATACACATATACACATGCACACATATACACATGCACACACATATATATATATGCATATACACATATATGCATATATATACACCAACACACATATATACACACAAGCTCTTTACCAAGAGATACTCTTAATGCAGTAACTCCCATATCCTCCCTCTTCTACTTCACCTTCCTCAAATGCAAATTCTAACACTCTCAATTGATTTCATAACCCACTGAAGGTCATGGTAACTCAGCACCCACAAGCTCAGGCCTGGGTAGCAGATGCTGTCTGAAGTAGGAGAAGGTGTGGTTGGAGGTCCTGGGGGTGAGGCTAATGGAGAGGTCTGTTTGCATCTTTCACTCCGAACAGCTCAGAAAGCATGCAGCTCTGAAAAAGGAAAGGTGACAGCCACACCCCCATAGTCTCTACCAACAGGAAAAGTTAAGTGTGAGCTACTGTTGTTAACAAGCGTGAGCCAGTGGGATCTCGCCCATGGCTTTTCATGGTAGAATGGTGGCCTATGACCTGAAAGTAGCACCCCCTTAGTGTACTCACCTTGTGTACTTCAGAAAAACTAAAATTTCACAAATAAAAAATTGAATATCCACGTTCAGTTGAAGGCTATAGATGAGATACTGGTAAGAAAAGAGAAGGAAAGCAGTGGGCTGCGACCCCAGGGGAGCCATGGTGCCGCAGGACCCCGAGGCTTTCTCCACCTTCTGGCCTTTCTCTAGGGTCTGCAGCCTCTCAGGAGAAGGGCCCAAACCAGGTTCTTCAAATTGGACTAGGCTTCCCAGACTGCTCCTCTTGGCCCTCACTCGCAAGCCAACCATATTGATTCTTCTTGTGTGGGTCCTACCTCACCATTGATGTCCGTATCCCTCCCTCTTTTTCACGCCGGATGCCAGTCATCCGTCAGTCAAGCAAACCTCACATAGCTAAGAAGATGACAAGGATTTCTAAGTCCTTCTGGATCTGGATCTGGATCTGGATTTATTTCTGTATTATTTACTTTTGCTTCTGTAACATATGCCTGACATATGGGGAGAAGTGTTTATGCTGGCTCTCGGTTTGCGGTACAATCTGTCGTGGTGGGAGAAGGCATGGCACCAGGAGAGTGAGCTGGCTGGTCACATTGCATTCCCACTCAGGAAGCAGAAAGAGAGGAATGCTGGCACTCAGCCTGCTTTCTTCTTTTTGTTCAGTCCAGGATCCCAGCTCCCAAAGTGGAGCTGCCCACATTCAGGGTGGGTCTTCCCAACTCTATTAACCCAGTCTAAAAACTCNCTCCCAGACATGCCCAGAGGTTTGTCCCCTGGGTGACTGTAGATCCTGTCAAGTTGACTGACAGTATCAACCGCTTCAGTCTCTTTTACTGTTGCTATGATCTGGGTTTCCCAGGGATTAAAACATTAGGCTCGGAAACACTAATCATGGGAATTACGAGTCAGGTACAATTAAAAGTGATACATTGTCGCAGCTCAAGCTCTCAGTGGCAGCGCAGAGTGCTTGGCCATTCATGGTTGGTTTCCAACACAGAAAGTTCATCTGTCCCCAGAAAGAAAGTAGATCTCAAGAAGAAAGAGAGAGTCAGATTGGGAGAGCTTCCAGCTGGACCTCACTGGAGTGGCCGACTTATGGCCAAAGAGAAAAGAACCTGGCAGGTGCCTGGCAGTGGACGGAAGCGATGATTCATTTGCTAAAGAGGTGTTATTCTGAGACACTGCCTGCAGGAAGTGCAGAAAGAAGCCTCCACGACAGGATCCTGGCACAGGGCATGAGAGGATTGTGAGCAAAGGGAGGTCACACCTCCTGGCTCAGGTGTGACCGGTACAAGCAGAGGTACACCTAGGGCTGGCTGGTCTCCTGAGCTCCCAGGGGAACAGGATGTAGCACGAGGGTAAGTCCATATCAAGTAAAAATTTGAAAGCACTGACCTTCTAGCTTAGAATGGGACCTGGACAACAACATGATCTCCATGAAGATGGAGAAAATAGAAGTTCAGAGCAATGTCATTTGACAACTGCTACATAAAGAGAGATAGCTCATTTAGTAAAGTGCTTGCTTTGTAAGGACCTAAATTCAATCCCCAGAACCATGTAATTAAAACAAACAAACAAACAACTAGGTATGGTGGTACACACTTGTCAATCCCAGGCACTGGGGAGGCAGAGGCAGGAGAATCTCAGGGGGAGTTGATGGTCAGCCTAGTCTATTTGGTGAGTTCCAGGCTAGTGAGAGACCTGTTTAAAAAAATCAATGAGCAAAGCCTGAGAGACAATACCCAAGCATGTCTTCTGCCTCCCTCTACATGCGCAACTGTACACACACACACACACACACACACACACACAGAGAGAGAGAGAGAGAGAGAGAGAGAGAGAGAGAGAGAGCAAGAGAGAGAGAGCTACATATATATATTGTGACCAGGATAGGGGAAGTAATTGGTACTAATTGTCAGACAAAGAAAATGAGTCTCTGGCTTGAGCTGAGAGCAGGAACAGCTTTATTTTCTGAAACAGAGCAGCTCTGTTTCCGGGTTGAGACACAGGGGCCCCGACTACATACAGCCAGCCAGCTCTCTCTGTGCCGTGAGAAAGGCAAGACATCACACTGCTGTAGCCAGACTTTCTTTGAACCACCAGCTCCCAAATAATGACATGGAGACTTCTTATTAAGTATGAAAGCTTAGCCTTAGCTTGGGCTTGTTCCCACCTAGCTCTTATAACTAAAATTAACTTGTCTATATTAATCTACATTCTCCCAAGTGGTTTGTTAGCTCTCCTCCATACTGTGTGTTGGACTTCCTCCATGTCTTACTGGTGAATCCCACTTCTCTTCTTCCCAAAGTTCCTCTCTCTCCCTGAAAGTCCCACCTATCCTCTCCTGCCTAGCTATTGGCCATTCCACTCTTTATTAAACCAATCAGAAGGTACCTTAGCAGAGACACATCTTTACAATGTACAAAAAGATTATCCCACAACACACTGATTCTCCCAGAACAAGCGACCATCTAGTGTATGAAAATATGTCCAACCCCATAGTAATCACAGGAATTCAAGTTAAAGCAAAAGTCAAGTCATGTTTTGCCTGTTAATGAGAGGCCTTAAAATATTTATTGATGGGAAAGATGCAAAGCAAATGCATGGGTGTTTCTGAGAATGTAGCTGATTGGCCATTCTGGAAGTGTATTATCAAAAAGTAAAATCTGGATGTTGCTTGTTCTACGTGTCTACTTCTGGGAGCCACGGCTCTGTCCCAGAAGACTTCTGTGGTGCCTCATCGAAGATCCGCCTCTCTCCACTCCCAGGAGTGGACACAGACTAAGCCTTGGTACACATTGTCATTGTATGTAAGGAATCATTACTCACCCAGCATGGTAAACTCTCCTCTTAACCTACTACTTCCTTAGAGCATACTATTTAGAAATGATATTGCTGAGCCAATAAATATTGCCTCGGTTCGCTTCAGATCACTGTGATAAAGCCCACAGCCAAAAGTGATTTGAGGAGGAAAAGGTTTATTTGGCTTATACTTCCAATTTAACAGTCCATCACTGAAGAAAGTCAGGACAGGAACTCCAGCAAGGGACCTGGAGGCAGGAGCTGAAGCAGAGACCATGGAGGAGTGCTGCTTACTGCCTTGCTCCCCATGGCCTGCTCGGCCTGCTTTCTTATACCCCCAGGACCATCAGCCCAGCATGGCCCTACTCACAGTGAGTAGGTCCCTCCCATACCAATCATTAATCAAGAAAATTCCCCACAGATTGGTCTACTTGCCAATCCGATGAAGGGATATCCTCAGTTGAGGTTCCCTCTTCCCAGATGACCCTATCTTATGTCACGTTGACAAAAAAAATGGACCAGTAAATATATATAAGAAGTTTTTGGTTATGATAGCAAGGAAAATTCAGGTCAAATCAGCATACTGTGAAAAAGTGTTGGCTCTCTTAAAAGAGAGGTCCTCCCTTAAAGGCGAGGAGAAAGTTTTAGGAACAGTTGGTCCTATGGTTCAAATAACAAAAGACTTGCTCTATGTCTTCCTATCTTTTCTCTCTTTGGGTTTGATTTTTCTAGCAGGCTCTCTTTATGTGCTATTGAAAAGGAATGCTGTCACTCAGTACATAGTGTCTGCAGAGATTTTGGTCAGTTCCTTTCTGGCCATTTGGGAACAGACCAGGTGAACCATCACATTTAGAACACTTTGCAATAGGCCCTAGAAGTGAAGAGGGGGTGGAGTTATGTGCCAATGTGAGAAGCACATAATTCACACTGTCAGAAGACAGCTGAGAAAGACAAGTTTGAAAACACATATAGGAACAAGTATGATTCACCAAACTACATATACAAAAACCCAGAAAATCAATGAAGACATATAAGTTACTCAAAACAGAATCCCTGGGGAGATATGAAGCAAAGTTTGGAATGAGGGTGGAAGGGAAAAGAATAATAATGTGGTATTATTTTAAAATGATGTGATGTGAAGAAGACAGGATGCCCAAAATTGGAGTTATTATACACAGGATTCTGTATGTTGCTGTGATAAAATACCATGATCAAGGCAACTTACAGAAGAAAGAGTTTATTTGGATTTATAGCTCAGGATGGAGAAGGGCCCATCATGGTGGGGAAGCATGGATGCAAGCCACAGGCATGGTGGGGAAGCATGGATGCAAGCCTCAGGCATGGTGGGGAAGCATGGATGCAAGCCTCAGGCATGGTGGAGAAGCATGGATGCAAGCCTCAGGCATGGTGGAGAAGCATGGATGCAAGCCTCAGGCATGGTGGGGAAGCATGGATGCAAGCCTCAGGCATGGTGGGGATGCATGGATGCAAGCCTCAGGCATGGTGGGGATGCAAGCTGCAGGCATGGTGGCTGGAGCAAGATGTTAAAAGTCCACATCTTGAACTGCAAACACAAAGCAGAGAGAACCAAATGGAAATAGCACGAATCTTTGAACTCTCAAAACACAAGGCTGGAGGGATGGCTCAGTGGTTGAGAGCACTTGTTTTTGCAGAAGACTGAGGTTCAGTTCCCAGCACCCACAGGGTAGTTCAGTTCAGGGAACCCGATGCCCTCTTCTGACCTTTGTGAGTAACACACATACACACACACACACACATACACACACACACATACACACACACACACACACAGAGTGCACTTACATATATGCAGGCAAACACTCATACATATAAAGTGAAATAAATAAATCCGAATTTAGAAAAAAATCTCTCTAAGCCAGCCTCCAGTGACATACTACCTCCAACAAGACCACACCTTCTAACCCTCTCCAAACAGTGCCACCATCTTGGAACCAAGTGTTCAAATACATGAGCTTGCAGGGGACAGTCCTCATTCAAGCCACTACAGCCTGAGATACAAACAAACCAAAAACCAAAAATTACCCTCCTGTAACACCTTTCAGTGATTAAAACTGTCATGTAAACTCCTAGATGGGTTCATTTATGGAGAAAAGACAATAAGCACCATGAGGTGTCAGTGGCCTGTTTTCCCAGCTGAAGAAAAACTTTCTGTCCAAACACAGAAAGTTCTGCCATGAGAGTAAACTCACACCAAGAGTGGACTCACACCGAGAGTGGATCACACCGAGAGTGGATCACACCGAGAGTGGACTCACACCGAGAGTGGACTCACACCGAGAGTGGATCACACCGAGAGTGGACTTGTGCTCTCTGTGAGGCAAATATGTACAGGCTTTTCTTTCCACTCTATGTACTAAGTAAACCACAGTTAAATCACAGGTGGAGTTATTCAGGCAACTACGTGGATACAAGGTAGTTTTCCGCTCTGCTCAGCTCACAGCCTGTTTCTGGGTCATTTGGCACCAAATGCCCACANCATCCTGTTGGCAGGGGCCCAAGGGAAAGATCATGGTAACCGAAGGTGCCAAGAGCAACATCCATGCTACTGACTTTACAGGACTTGGCCTAAGGGCAAAGACTTTCTCCCCTGAGGAACAAGACAGAGAAAAGCCTAGTGTACCCAAGACCCACTATCACTTTCCTGAGACTTAGCAGAGAAAAGTTAGATGGCATTACTTCAAATTCACAACCTCCTCCCAACTGGAAATTTAAGCAGTATCAGTCACCTCCAACATGACCTCGAACTGCTTTGGTGACAGTCATGACCTTCCTGCAAGTTTAAATGTTTAGACGGCAAATAACTTTGTAATTGTCAAAAAATGTTGTAATTCGGCCCGTAGCATTCCACCATCATTTAAATAAAAAGAATTCTCATTCCCCGTGCTGTTCTAAGTGTGCGCGGAACCTCTGGTCTGGTAGGGGAGTCTGGAGCCTGCAGGTATGTGTGATGGAGAAAGTAGAAATAAACACCAGGAGAAGAGGAATGAGGAAGAGCAACGGCCCAGGAAAGGATAACTCCCCAGGCACAGAATGGGATGGGACCAAGTGTGGCCTTTGAAAGTGGTGTGGGAGTCTACCTGTTCAAATCTCCTACCTCCTGTACTCTATAAGTCATCTTCTGTTTTACATTTAAGTAAAAAAAAATTGCCACAAAACAAGGCAAGGGGCAGAATATCAGCTGTCTCACCCAGCTAAATGAAGAGATCTCAGAAGCTTCTCAGCTGGTTTCAATGCCAAGTCCTTTGCTCAGAAGATAGTCAATGTCTGGTGTGAGTGAAGGATCAGTGGCAAGAGCAATAGTTCCCAAAGAGGAATGGGGCTCTACTTATGAGGAAGGTTTCTGTTTTTTTTTTTTTAATATTGCCTATTACAAAAGTATGCATTCTGGGAAACCATTGCGTGTGTTGACTGTGGTCAATGAGTCAACCTCTGTAAGTGGCATTTGTAATAGCTATATGTGAATGCAAGAACTAACACTTTGGGAGCTCTTTGCCCCAGTGATACCCTGAAGGTGTGGAGACCTCCTAGGGATGTCTGAAATTCTGAACTCTATTCCTAGTTCATCCTGTGTACTGCTGGGCCACCTGAAGTTGGCACAGTGGTTCCCAGAGGCTGCCTCACAGACAGCTTTAATCAGAGGACTTTAAGCTTTTCACAGCACACATGAAATATCCCTGTTGCAAATGTTTTTGCTGTGTTTGCTTTTGTCATCCAGCATATGCTTCATTTCCATGGCAGTCTCTGATGTTTTCTGGAATAGTCCACCCTTGCCAGCTATATCACTGACCTGTAGAGCAACTCAACCTTGTTCTATTTCACTCATTTCCACAAATGCTTTATTCTTTATTGAATACTATCTTAGTTATTTTTTGAATTACAAAGCAACTTATTCAAGGAAGCATTTAATTTGGGGCTCACAGTTCAAGAGAGTTTGAGTCTATGACCATCTTGTCAAAGAGAATGCAGCAGGGAGACAGATATGGCACAGGAACAGCAGCTAAGAGCTTACATCTTGACCCACAAGTGTGAGNCAGAGTGAGAGAGACAACAGAATGGCTTGGGCTTTAAAACGTGAAAGACAGCTCCAAAATATCTTCTCTAACAAGGCCACACCCCCTAATCCTTCCCAAACAGTTCCACCAACTGGTCACCAATTATTCAAATATATGAGCCTATGGAACAATTGTCATTCAAACCATCACATTACTGTGAGAATTTTTTTTTCTGCCAAAGGTGGCTAGTCTGCCAAGGGCCAAGATTCCACAAATCTCCCCCACCTGGTAAAAACTTTTCTTTCTACAAAGCCCATGCTACTTTCCCAGAACTTGATGTTCTAGAATGGCCCATATCCCTTCCACCTTTCCTTGATTTCCTTCATACTGCTTTTCAAATTATCCAGTCTAGAGTGGACTGTGAGGTTGAACCTCAGCCAATGAGGTCTAGGCAAGCTCCTCCTTGCATTGCGGATAAAAGATAGAGACTACCTTGGCCATCCATGCGTTCTGCTTGCTAGCCTAGTCTGGGTCACAGCATACCATTTTTACAAAAAGAAAATGCATTGCCAGGCTCCTTTTAGTTTGTTCATGTGTTTCTTCATGGAACACCAAGAATATTCTTTCCTAACAAGTATGGGGGATGGGATGCTGAGTTCAAATATGAATATACAGGAATATTTAAGGCAGGGACCTCTTGTAATTTAAGGTTTAAGAGAGAGAGTTTCTGTATACTTAATGGGCTGCTGTCAAGAAAATTAGCCTCTGACCATTACTTGAGAATTGGCCTCCAGGAGATACCATGGTGCACAGACTCTAAAACACCCACATGATGTCATCCCCCATGACCACACCTCACACCTTCATGTAGCCGCCTCTTTATGAGTGGGGGCAGGAACTGTGACTCACTTCCACACATAGAACACAGTTGAGGTGACGGGATGTCACACTGTGGTTATAAACACTATCAGCAGATGGGAGTTGGCTTGACTTCTGCTTCCATCAGCTACTCCATGCGACCTTGAGTAAGTTATCTGACCTGGCTCAGCCTCTTTTCCTGCAAAGTGAGCACAATGCCACTCATCTCCCAGGCTGGCATTTGGCTATTAGCACTAGGAAGGTCATGAGATGTCTTTGTAGCTGTGGGTAAACAGCCTCATCCCTATGCCCAGCCTTCTCTCTGTCTTGGATCCTGTGTCTTCCCCGGGGCTCTCCTCACCAGTTCCTAGAGTAAGATTGAGGAGGGGGTCCTCCGTCTGAGCCAGAGATGAACTTGAAACCTAATTATGTGAGGTTCATCT
>LZPO01017292.1:298826-331616 GCA_001675575.1 Neotoma lepida | reverse complement strand
TCACAAGAGCAGGAAAAAAGAAAAAAGAAAAAGAAAAAGGAACTCTAGTTTTTGCTCGTTCTTTGGCTGGTCACACTCTGAGCTCTTACTGGCAAATAGCCATAGTCTTCTGGTTTTCTTTTATCTCCAGGAACTTCTTTCTTTCTTCTTTATTACATTCATTTACGTGTGTGTACACGTGCACACATGTCACGGCACACATATGGAAATCAGAGCACAACTTTCCGGGGCAGGCTCTCTCCTCCACCCAGAGATTGAACTCGGGTCCTCAGACTTGGCAGCAGGGACCTTTACCCATTGAGCCATCTCATCAACTCTCCCTGGAACTTGTTAATGTGTTCAGATATAGGGTGACTTCTCTATGTCCGATCTTGTTGGGAGTGTCCTGGGATACCACTGATCACAGGACAGCATGCTGAGAATCCATGTCAGACAGCACAGCCGGACAGAGCTTGAGGTAGGAAACGCAACAGAGAATAGGTGTTCGATCTTGCTGAAAAGTGACCATAAATTCATCATTTCCTTGTAGTTTGCCAGACAATTTTATGGGAACAGTGTCTGTCCAGCTCTCCAGGTTCCTAGGAAATCCACAGAGGTTTGGTACCTGGAACTGGAAGGTCTCAGGTGAAACTGGGAACAAGTTTCTGGCTCTCCTGAGGAAGACTTCCCAGAATACTGCAGACCTTCTGCCTCAGGCTGGGCAGGACAGTGAGCTCCTGGAGCCCAGAGCCAACTCTCCTCTGGCTCTCCCCTCCCCACTGCAGCACTGTCCTCTCCCCCTGTTCAGACCAGAGCAAAGTACAGCAGCTGGGCACAAACCCAGCTCTCCCTCAGGCCAATGCCAGGTCTAGATGACAGGCAGAGAGCTAGAAGGCCATTCCCTGAACCTGGAATGTAGCTCTGAAGGTGACCTTGAGCTCTGTCTGCTGATTTTTCTTAGTTTGCCTTTGTTCAAAGTCAGGAGGAGGGGTGCCACTTACAGACCCTGAAAGTCAGCACTGTGGACCCCAGCCAAGTGCTGGCTACATGCTGTGGTCCAGGGACCTCTCAAGCCCTCCTGAATCTTATCACTGCCTCAGGGACCCATCCATCACAGCCTCTTTCCAGGTACATACTCTGAGATGAAAGGATACAATGCCAAATGCTAGCACTAGAGCTGAGACTTGAACTCACACCGTCTGGCCCCCAAACCGTGAAGATAATAAAAGAAAAGCTCTTTAAATAGCACCAGAGCCATTTTTAGCAATAGCTGCCATATCCTGCACACACACACACACACACACACACACACATACACACACACACACACTATAATAAATTGTTTTAATTTTTTTTAAAGGAAGAAAGGAAAGAAGGAGATGTTTGCACCCCTGTAAAGCCCATAGCTGAGGCAGTCAGGTCCTGTCCAGGGCAGGCCCCTCCAGAAGACAGCAGGTTAGACCATATTTCTCTGCTGGTTCTGGACCCCCATCCTCTTTCATATCCTCAGCTCAGGCTGCAGGACCTAATTCCATGCACAATGCCATGGGCTCTTCTCTAGAAAGGGCCAAGGACATGAATGCCTGAGCTTCAGATTCAGGAGGACCTAAGAGGGAAAGAATTCAAGTTGGGACCAAGGGAAACAGGGTGAAGGTGGGGAATGATGGGGGACAGAGGAGAGCTACAGGGGATATAGGATGGTTGATGGCAGGAAGGGAGAGATGATGGAGAAAGAAGCACGGACATGAGGAGAAGAAATGAATGAGGGGGAAGATGAGAGGAAATGAGGGTAACAGACAAAGAGGAGGATGATGGTGGGAAACCCTTCCGCATCCCAGTCACCAGCATCAGCAGTCTGAAGCTCTCAGGCTGAGCTTGAAGGGAGTACACTGGAAAGTCAGAATAGATGGAATGTTCCATCAGTGCTGGTGGAATCCACAACCCTTTGGGGACATAGCTCGGAGTCACTGCTGGGAGGGAGCAGAGATAAGAGCAAGCACAGGAAACAGGATGGGTGTTGGTGACAAAGGACTGTAGTTAAAGAGCCCAGAAATCAGAAGACATTTGACATATGTATGCCTTCAAGACAGGGCTCTGACTTCAGATCTCAGGAGAGAACAGACATAGCGAAGGAAAAAGTATCATGTTCAATCACCAAAGGTTGGTGCTCATGAAGGGTAGGAGATGCAGGGAGAAGGGTTGACAACAGATCTTACTAGCTCAGATATTAACTGGGACCCTTTACAATTGGGGGAGGGGCAGGAAAGTTCTCACCACGGAACTCAGCCTGTCCTGGGACTCACTAGGTAGCACAGACTAATCTTGAATTCCTGCTTCTTCTGACTGGGCCTTTTGAGAGCTAGGATCACAGGCATGCACCATACCTGCCTGGCTTAACACTTGCTTTTGTTTTTTTTTTTTAATGCATCAATTTGGGTTTTGTATCACCAAATAAAGAACTTTCATCAATAGGCCAGCAAGATGGCTCAGTGAGTAAAGGGTGCTTGCCAGCAAGTCTAAGCACTGACTTTGACCCTGGGACTCTCACAATGAAAGGAGAGAATGAATGGCTGTCACAAGTTGTCCTCTGACCTCTAAGCACACATGCACACACATGCACCCATGCACCCATGCACACTGTGGTGGTTTGATTGCTTTCCAGTTGGTGGAACTGTTTGGGAAGGATTAGGAGGTGTGGCCTTGTTGGAGGAGGTGTGCCACTGGACTCCAGCTTTGAGATTTCAAAAGCCCATGCCGTTTCCAGTTGGCTCTCTCTCTCTGCCTCATGGCTGTTGTCTCAAGAGGTAAGCCCTCAGCTACTGCTCCAGCACCATGCCTGCCTGCCTATGGCCATACTCCCTGCCATAATGGTCATGTATTTTAGCCCTCTGAAACTGTAATCCTCAGAGAAACTTTATTGTGTAAGTTGCCTTGGTCATGGTGTTTCGTCATAGCAATAGAAATGTAACTAAGACACATATACATAAATGTACTAAAAAATACAAAAATAATGCTCATAATCATTATCCTGCCATTTGAAGCCTAGGCATGCCTTTTGTGAAGCCATAATAAATTTCTGCCATTTAAAACTTCCAGTTGGTAGCACTTTGTTATGTCAGCCCATGGTCTACTTAGGGACAGCCTCAGACTTTAATCCAGATCCAGAGTTAGAACCGACATTCCCTTCCTTTGCAACCACCTCCTCTGCTCACTTAGGAACAGCTAACAAGCCTTTCCAGAGGTGTGGTCACAAAATAATTACTCTGCGAGAGAAAAAAATTGCTGAAGCAGGCAGATTCAATGAGCTGAGTACAGAGTGGCCAGGTGGGCTCCATTTACAGCTTAAGGGACCCACACTTAAACATGACACCAGAGACCTCCACAGCTTGACTTCCAAAGCTAGTGTTGGCACCAAAGAAAATACCCCTTTGTGTTTCATTGGTGAGGAAAGTGTCTCTGTACCTCAACAATAGAAAAGATGTTGGAACTGGATGCCTCCTCCTTCCCACAGCCGGATCCCTGACTATCCACTGTGCCGGACTGTCTTTCAATAATGGACAATTAGTCCCATTGTGACCATGTGGTCCCACAATAGCCTTGGTCTGGGGAATTTGTAAAAGGCCGCTGGCAGGGAAGCACAGATTGGATCTTCTTTATAGTTCTCATTAATCAGATACCTCTGATCATTTCTACTAGGTCCCATGAGGAGCCGTGTAGCCATGCCAATCATCTGGGTGTCTCTATGGCTTACACCTGTATTGCAGTTTGGCTCTGACCAACTGCAGTACACTGTCAAGCCAGGTGTAGGATTTCCCACTGTCCAGCACTTCCTGCTCCCGGAAGAAGATGGAATGGATGCCACCTCTGCCTGAAATTGGAAAGCCTTCCTAGTAGCACAGGGAAAGAACTTCAAGATGGGTTGAGTACCTGCCCCGCCAACTTTAATTTCTCTTTTTAATTTAGCTAGCTGTTGCTCTAGTATTTTGTGCCAAATTTTACAAGCTCTAGGAAAGGAATTGGGCTGTGTCAAGAGAACAGAGGAGAAAGGAAAAGAAATTATGGAATGTCGAACAGCATTTTTATTTTCTGAGTAGAAGGAGGTACTATTATTTTTAGGGCTTTTGGGGGGCGTGTTAAGACACTGTTCTTACCGAGTAACCCCTATTGGCCAGAACTCACTATGTAGACCTGGCTAGCCTCAAACTCTCAGAGATTTGCCTGCCTCTGGCTCTTTGGTGCTGAGATTTAAGGTGTATACCACACCTATCATGATGCTTGAGTTTTAAGGGGTAGTGAATACTAAAATGATACCCTAGGGCACATGTTAGGGAACCCACCCTGGGAGCAGCCAGTGATGTCAGAGTTACCACAGTTTCGGGAGGCAATGGAGTAGACTCAAGGGGTAGGAGCTTGGGAATGCTATTTCAGTCCACAGAGAAAATAGCAGGAGCTGATCCCATAAGCATGGCTGTGGAGACCACACTTGAGAGACCTCTCATGGCTAAGGCATTGAGAATCATGGAAGAGCTGTGAAGAATACTTCAGAATGGACAGCTTGGATGGCTCCTTCCTGATAGCCCCTTCTCTCCCTGCCCTGACCCCCAGGCTTAGACGAGAGAGGGTAGATGAATGAGTAGAGCGTGCAGACACTCCAGGTAGGGTGTGCTGGAAGCACAAGTCGGAACCTGACTGTGAGATGGCATTTCACTTGACTAGTTAAAATCAATCTTCCAAGGAGGGAGTGGTGGGACACGACTGTGATCCCAGCACTTGGGAGGTGGAAGCAGGAGGATCAACTTTGGCTGCATGGAAAGTTTGGGGCCAGCCTGGGCTACATAAGACTTAGTCTCAAAAAAAAAAAATCAAATTCTGTAGGAGATAAGCAAGTGACTTCACTACGGCTCTCTTTTACATATGGAACCAGAAATTCCATGGACATGGTCTTTTATTAGTATTATAAAGCCAGCAATCTTTTTTCTTAAAAGGAAGATCATTCTGAAAACACCAGTAGTGCTTTCTTCTTAGAAGGTGTCAGCCTCTCCTGAGAGTGAGAGGACAGATGTGGGAGGACAGATGTAGGGACTCAGATGCCCAATGATGCACAGCTGTGCAGGACGGCATGGTCCAGAAGTGTGATATGAACAGACAGAGGTGCCGATGTTGACCTCAGCCCAGCCCCATGTATATGTTTGTTTCTTAAAAATCACACCCATTTCTTCTGCTCTCCTCCATCATGGTAAGTTTAGGTGAAAACTGTAAGGTTAAAAACAAAATAGGAAATGACTAGGAATGAATTGCCTCCTTCTGTGCAATGGTTAATGAAGAGACGATCTGTTAAGTCACCCAAATGCACTGAGAGCCAGTGACTGGGAAAGATTGTTGGGAGCCCAGTGCAATCAGGGTGTTTCCCTGTAATCAATGGAACTGAGTGGAGGTCCAGAAATAAACCACATAATACATGGGACTTGAACCTGTGATAACGGAGACAGTTCAGACCCAGGGAACAGGTCGGTTCAGTAGGTGTTGCTACAACACTGGTTAGGCATTTGACAGCTAAGGAAGTGTGGGTCCTGCTTCAGTCTTACTGCAAATCCTAAACTGGGTGTGCTGGCTCATGCTGGTCACCCCAACACTGGGGAGGCTGAGATTAATATAGATTAGCATGAACTTTTTGTCATCTTGGGCTACAAAGTGAGTTCCAGGCCAGTCTGGGCTATAGTGCCTTTAAAAAAAAGAAAGAAAGAAAAAGAATTCTACATATGGATGTGGTTTGCTAGAAAATGACCAGTAGTCACACACAGCTATCTAAACAGAGATTAACATTAAATAAAAGTAAGAACTGGGCCAGCAAGAAAGTTCAATAAGTAAAGGTGCTTGCTGCCAGGCATCAGAACTCACTGGTGGGAGAGAGCTAACTCTTGAAAGTTGTCCTTTGGCCTTTACATGCATGTACACATGCTCACATGCATTCACATACAATAAATAAAAGAAATGTAATTTTAAAAACTTAAAGCTGGGTGTGGCAGCACATGCCTTTAATTCTGACATTTGAGAGGCAGATGCAGGCAGATCTCTGTGAGTTCAAGGCCAGCCTGGTCTACTTAGTGAGTTCCATGCCAGCCAGGGCTACATAGTGAGAACTGTCTCCAAACAAACACACACCAAAAATTATTGAGTCAATCTTGTTGGCTCATGCCTATAAACTCCAGCAGTTGGGAGGNCAACGGTCTGGAGAGATGGTTCGGAGATTGTCTTAATTCAGAGACTGTCTTAGTTGGGGTTTCTATTGCTGAGATGAAACAATGACCCAAAGTAAGTTGGAGTGGAAAGGATTTATTCAGTTTATACTTCTTCATTGTAATTCGATGGCCCCACCCACAATGGGTTGGAACTTCCTCTATCAAACACTAATTAAGAAAATGCCCTACAGCTGAATCTTCTGGAGGCATTTTCTCAATTGAGGGCCCCTCCTTTCAGATAACCCTTGTGTCAAGGTGACATAAAATCAATGAACATAGTGGTTAAGAGCACTATCCGTTCTTCCAGAGGACCCGAGTTCAACTCCTGGCACCTATAGGGCAGCTCACTATCCTTTGTAACTCCAGTTATAGGGATCCTACAGCCTCTTCTGGCCTCCAAGGGCACCAGGCACACACATGATGCACAGACATACATGCAGGCAAAACACTCATATACATAAAAGAAATAAATATTTCAAAAAAATTAAAATTAGGCAGCTGTCACATGCTTAAACTTAAATCAAAATTAAACAAAGGCAAACACTGTTTTATTCCATTAGGACAGCTGCAATTCAAGTGTCTAAGTGCCACATGTGGCTGTGGCTGGTGGCTACAAAATTGGACCCTGCAGGACATGTCCATCACCATGTTTCTATTCACCTAAGCTGCCCTAGATAGTTCAACTCTTGGAAGGTTTCAATTGTGGACTTCACTAAACAGTAGGAGAAATGAACACAGATCTTTAGAATTTTGGAATGGAGAATTCTCTAAAAATAGCAAAAGAACTAGAAACCAGGGCAGAATTATTCAACTTAATAGGTACACAATTTTAAATGTTTATTGTAAAAAAAAATAATAAAGTTTCAAATAGCGAAGATTTACAAGGGAAAGCAAGGGTAGATTTACAACCTATAATCAGATAAGAAGCTAATTTCCTTAATAAAATAATTAGAAAAGGAGAAAGCCCTTCATAGAGCCACAGATATGAATGGCCAACAAATATACAATTACATTAAATGGTGCTTAACTTCCCTCATAATTGGGGAAATGCAAATTGCATAATGATGGTGCCATCATTAAGTCACGGATGAGGTCACTCATCCATGATCTGTATGTGCTTAGCTGGAGTGTGGGGAGCCTGGCAGGTTCACACATTGTTGGTACAGTAAACTACAGTAACCTCTCTGGGGGCAGTGGCAGCAGAAGCCGAATTTTAAAATGCAGGGTACCTTAGACCCAGTTTTTCTAACATTAAGAATTCACCCTATAGGGTCATGGGGTTAAGATGCCTTCCATCAAGCCTGATGACCTGGACTGCAGTTTGATTGCCTGTGCCCACATGGTGGAGGGAGAGAAATTACTAAAAGTTGCCCTCTGACCTTCAGATGTGCACTGTGGCATGCGCATGTGCCTATACACAGATATTCATACAAAATAAGTAAGTAAGATGTAATAAAAATTATGGGGGCTATTGGTTTGTTTGAGACAGGGCCTCACAATATAGCCTTGGCTATCCTGGAACTCAATATGTAGATCAGGCTGGCTTGCCCATGCTCTCAAGTGCTGGAGTTAAAGCTGTGTACCACCACGACGGGCTCTATTTATTCATTCTTTCATTTATTTATTTGTTTATTTATTTATTTATTTACTTACTTACTTACTTACTTACTTTTAGGAAAAGGAATCTACCTTGTAAAGCCAGATGTGGTGGAACATGCCCCTAAAGTCAGCACTCAGAAGAGTGAGGCTGGAGGATTGCCCTTGAGTTTGAGGCCACCTGGGCTACAGAGTGAACCCTTATTTAAAAAAAATTAATTAATCAATTAATTAGATGTTTAGAAAAGGAATGTAGGCTACAAACATACTTACGGGTACATACAGTTATATTTACAGAATGGTTACCTACTATGTCACCTGTCACAACCCAACAAGCCAGGTGTGGTGATGCACACCTGTAACCATGACACTCTGTAGGAGGATCAGCAGTTACGGACCAGCCTGGACTACATAATAAGTTCCTGTCTAAGAATACCAGGGCTGAGGCTGTTGTTCAGTGGTTAGAGTGCTTGCCTAGCATGCATGAGGTCTTAGGTTCAATCCCCAGTACTGCCAACAAAACATGATAAAACAAAACAACCCAATTGTAGTGATAAGGCTGAAGTCCAATATCTCCATTACACATTTGTGTGTGTGCCAGGCGTAGTGGTATCGTATGCCTCCAATCTTAGCACCTCCAAGGCTAAGGAAGATTGAGAGTTCGAGGCCAGCTTGGGCTACAGAGTAAGAATCTGTCAAACAAGAGGAGAGAGAGAGAGAGAGAACATGATAATACATAAAGTCCCCCAAATATGTAAGATCCAAGCATAAACAGTACCCAGCACAATTCTAACTTGGTCTTGTTTTATCTTCAAGACCTATAGAATATTCATATATATTTGGTGTATATGCAAATAAGATAGACACAAAGGAACTCAAGAACAGTTATTCTAGATGAGTAAAGCTTCTGGACAGGATTATTGTTTTGTTTTCCTCTTTAGATTTGTGTGTGTGTGTGTGTGTGTGTGTGTGTGTGTGTGTGTGTGTGTGTGTGTGTGCTTTCTGTTTTTCCCCCTTCAACATTTGCTTTCATTCGTTGACATAAAAAAGAAAACGTTTTCAAAAATGGATGAAGGTGCTGTATAAATAGAAAACAGTTAGCTCCTGAATAAATGTAACCCTGAAAGGACTGTGTGCACTTGAGAAGTGTACAAAGATAACATGGGAATCCTGGCCTGTGTGATGGAGCTGCACCCAGCACACACTGCGAGCAGAAACGAGGGTCCTGATGTCAAAACAGCCACGAAGGAATCAGCTCACTGCAGCCACCTGATCTGCAACAGAGGATTCAGTGCTGACTCAGAGAAGGGATCTGGTTCCAGGGAATTTTGTCATGAAGAGCCAGCCATGTGACACCTACTAGCAGAATGGCTGGCCAGTACAACACTGAGGAAAATCACACTTGGTCTTGACTGTGGGCTTGATGGAGGCTTTTCATTAACCAGATGTGCAGTTAGGGACAAGGTGCTGAGGACAGAGACAGCTGTTTATGTTGAGATGGAGGACAGGGACCTGGACAGGAGGTATTCTCTCTCTCTCTCTCTCTCTCTCTCTCTCTCTCTCTCTCTCTCTCTCTCTCTCTCTCTCTNTAACTACACCCATGAAAACACAGGAAATAAATAATTTTACCAGTAAAACCAAAAGAAGGGAAGTATTCTCTCTCTCTCTCTCTCTCTCTCTCACACACACACACTCTCACACACACACACACACACAGGGTTTCTCTGTGTAGCCCTGACTGTCCTGGAACTCACTCGGTAGCCCAGGCTAGCCTCGAACTCACAGAGATCCGCCTGCCTCTGCCTCCCAAGTGCTGGGATTAAAGGCAGGGGACACCACCGCCTGGTGAGGTATTCTCTTTTATGGGAAAATGGAGACCCTGGGACTGGGGATGCTGCCTTGTGGGTCCAGAAACTCCTGGAAGAGAAGTGAGCTTGAAGAGAGATCCTACTGAAGATGGAAGCCACAGAGTGGGCATGCTGTGTTCTCTGAGGAACCGTCAGGAGCAGTGGATATGTTGAAGATTCCCCAATACCCCATCTCCCTGGGTAAATTGTACTGTATCATATTCTTTCTATGTCTGTTGTATGGGTACCTGTTTTTCACATTTTTTTAAAAAATGTTTGCAAAAGGTAGCACTTTTTCCTTCTTAAAACCTATACAACACATTTTTCACATTGATGCTGTTCTAGTTTGCTTTTATGTTGCTGTGATAAACATGACCAAAAGCAATTTAGGGAGGAAAAGGGTTTATTTCAGCTTACACTTCCAGGTCTCAGTCCAACATTAAGGAAAGTCAGGGCGGGAACTGAAGCAGAAAATATGGACAAAAGCTGCTTACTGGTTTCTTCCCTGGTCCTGCTCAGCTAGCTGGCTTTCTTATACAGCCAGGGACCACCTACCTACTCAGGGAATGGTGCTATGTCCAGTGGGCTGGGCCCTACATCAATTAACATTTAAGAAACTCCCCCCCCCGACATGCCCACAGGCCAATCTGATGAAGGCAATTCTACAGTTGAGGTTCCATCTTCCCAGACGACTCTAGATTGTGTCAGGTTGACAATGAAAAGCTAACCCAGACACTCTATCACTTATACAATGAAAACTAACCAGCATAGATACGTAAGCCTCATGGTTGTAGCTTCTCTATACCATTTTCACCACGTAGACACAGTTCCCTGTTGTAGTAAAACTCCTTATTGTCATTGCCCTCTGAGGGAATAATCTGAAAGACTAACCTAGGCCTGCAGGTTCTTTCCTGTACCAAAATGACTTTCTAAAAAGGCTCAGGACTAGAATTGCAAGGCCAAAACGATAAACATTTTCCCAGCATGTTGCCACATTGCTTGCCAGCCAGGGTATAGTTGTGTTTAGTGTCCGGGAGTTGCTGGGAGGATGGGAGCTAGGAAGTCAGGAAAGCTCTCTTATGGCCCCAGTAGCTATAACAAAATACTGTAGATCGGATGGCTTTAAAAAACAGATGCTCCTGAAGGCTGGAAGTCTGTGTGTACATGTGTGTGCATGCCAGTGTGGAGTCCAGAGGTCAACCTCAGATGTCCTTTCTCGATACCATCCACTTTGTTTTTGATTTTTAACAATGGAGTCTTCTCACTGTTCTGGGGCTTGTCAATTAGGCTAACTGGTTGGCCAGTAAGCCCCCAGGGAGACATCTGTCTCTATCCCCCAGCACACTGGAATAGCAAGTCTGTACCACCATGCGTGTGTGTCTGTGTGTGTGTGTGTGTGTGTGTGTGTGTGTGTGTGTCCGTGTCCTCTGCTTCTGCAATGCTGGGATTAAAGGCATGCACCATTATGTCTGGTCCTTTGCCCAGATTTTTTTATGTGGGTTCTGGGGAATCGAACTCAGGTTCTGGGGATTAAACTGAAGCATTTACATACTGAGCTATCTCTCTAGGCCCTGGAAGTCTTAAGTGAAGGTGCTAACATGGTTGTGCTCTGTTAAGGACTCCTTTTGGCTTACAGCCCACCACCTTCTTGCTGTCTTCACATGGCTTTTCCTGGTGTGTGCATGCATAGAAAGAATGAGATCTTTTATAAGGCATTTAGGACCCCGCTTCACTTCAGGTACTATCCTCTGGTGACCTCATTTAACTTGAGTGCCTCCCCAAAGCCCTGCATCCAAACACAGTCACACTGAGAGTTAGTTGAGGCTTCCGTGTGTAAACTGGAGAGGGACAAAATCTGGGCAACCGTTATTGACTGTCCACTAATGAAGCTCCAGGGCCATCTGAGCCCAGATCTGTTAAGGATTCACATTAGCCCCTGCTCCACCGAGAAGCCTGTGTGATACACGCAGAGGGACCAAAACTCTGCATCTTCATGGAGATGGGGGACAGTTTAAGATGATGCCGGAGACCCCATTGAGACCAGGTGACTGATTCGGGACTATCTTTTTGTAGTATGAGCCCCACTGTGAGCTCAGCTGAGGGACATCAGAAATGAGGCCATTATCTGTGACTCAAGTTTCTGCCCTCTCTGATCTATTTGGATCATAGCTAAACTTGAACAAAGACAGGAGTGTTGCTTTAGAGACTCTGTCATGGCAGTGACTGGCCTACTGATGTCTCTAGCATCCAGAAGACAGGTGACACGATGGCTGAAGGAGAGTTCAGAGGAGCCAGATCCATAAAGCTGGTTCACTTTATGTCACTGGTTCCACCCTCTTCCCCCTCCCCCATCACAGTGAACCACCTGTCTATTTTCATCAAGGGGTCTTTACTTCAAGTTAAAATACAGTGTGCTTGTCTCTGGGCCCTCACCCACATGCTGTTCTCTGTAGCCCTGGACACCCCAGGGTGGAACAACACTCTAATACAGGGTTCACAAGAGTTCACACAGAGGCTGCTCTAGCAAGCGTGATGAGGCAGGACCCTCAGCTCGGACAGTCTTTACACCGTAACTGTAGGAGTCAGAATCTCCAAGTGATGGCAACTGCTCTTCCACCCACTCAGCACTCCCCTCCCAAAAATCCACACTCAGATCCAACACATGTGCATGCAATGTGGACTTTGCTGATTTTATACGCCATACAGTAAAATTTAATGAAACTTTCCTATTAGTCACACTGCTTTTCTTACTAGTTTTAGATCTGCCTGCCCATTACTAATCTCTCCCACCCCTGTCTCTTCATTCAGAGATAAAAGATCCACGCTTTACCACCCCAGGCTTTCAGCTCTGTTCTTCATCAGTACTCACTTCCCCCCAAACAAACACATAAGCCCTACCAAGGCTTCACCATCTTCTGGTCCTCAACGTGTGTTTCTGGGGTTCAGCTTATAAAGGTCAAGGTCAAAGAAAAATTCAAGTCTTGCCCAGGAATAAATGAATGAACTAAGGAGACAGGAAGAGGAAAATGTGGCCCAGATCCTTGGGCTGCAGACACCACAGCCAAGGTAAAGGGTGGCTTACCTCAAGTCCTTGGAGTACACCCTTGAAGTTAGTTAATTAATGATGAGGAGGTATTAACTTGCACTCTGCCCACCCTGACAGCTCTGAGAAGGAAGTGACTGCATTTCTTTTACCATGGTGTCCTGAATTTCCAGTACACTGTATCACATACAGCCTTTGCTCAACGGCTACCAGTCGGTTAGTTCATGACCCCATGTTTAGCCTAGACCCAGGTTAGCCTAGACGTGCCTCTGTTGTGGAAAAGAAAATCAGACGGCAAAGGAGAGTGTCCCCAACCTCCATTAGCTGTTCATGGAGTGTGAGGACAAGTGTGAAGACCCTTTCTATGTGTGGGAATTTTCTGATGAAATCGTGAGAGGGATTCATTCCCAGAAATACCATAATATTATACAGGATTGGGATTTAAGAGGCTTCGTTTTGCAGGGGGGGAACCCAAGACCTGAATAAGATTAAAGTCCCCACAAGACAGGCAGCTAATGTGTCTGAACCAGAATCTGAATCACAGGGCTAGCACAGATACTACTGTCTGTGGTTAGACTTGGTAGTTTTTAAAACAGAGCCCTGGTCCACCATTGGTCCTTCACCATTGGCCACGGTTCCTCTTGTTTCTTCATCCATCTGGGGGTACCACACACATTGGCCCACTGGGAACATCCGACCGTATAAATCTGAGAGTGACTTCCTGCCTCTAAAAACTAGGTAAGCAGTATACAGAGATGCCATAGTTAAGACCCTTGGAACCCAGGAAAGTGATTTCGAAGGGAAAGAAACAGGAATTAACTCATTTCTAAGCAACTCTTAGGGACTTGTTTAGGGTGTGGTGGCCCATGTATGCAATGCCAGCATTTGGATGCCAAGGCAAGAAAGTGGGGGTCAATTCAAGTCCAGCCACCACATAGCAAGTTTAAAGCTAGCCTGGACTATATGAGACACTGTCTGAAAACAAAATAAAACAGTAACAATAAAACTGAGGAAATGTCTCTTTAATATATACACAGTTTATATACACAGTTGGCTTCCTTGAATAGAGAACTATGGCTTAAAGGTTTTTTTTGAAGTTTTATTTTTTTGTGTTTGGGGGTATTGCCTGCATATGTATCTGTGCACTATGTGCATGCCTGGTGCCCACAGAGGCCAGAAGAGGGCATCAGATCCCTTGGAACTGGAGTTGTGAGCAGCCATGTGGGTGCTGGGAACAGAATCTAGGTCTTCTGCAAGATCAGCAAGTGCTCTTAACCACTGAGTCATCTGCCTAGCCCTGTCTAAAACATTTTCAAACGTTTTTGGTTTTGTTGTTTGTATGTTTTTGATTTTGGGGTGCTGTTTTGTTTTATTTTGTTCAGTGTTTGGGATAGAAGGCCTCTTGCATGCTACATGGGTACTTTACCATCAAAATCGCCTCTTTGGAGAAATTTAATAGTGTGCATTAGGACAAGAAATGCCATTCCCAGGGACAGCTGTGTGTGTAAGCTCCAGGATCTGCACCCATGTCATGTTGTCTGATGGAGATCCCAGTAGACAGGGTCACTATCGCTCTCTGCTTAGCATGAGAGCAGCAGACAGCCAGATAATTTCTCCTGGCATTGCAAAGTGCTGGCTCACAGGCCCTCGCCTAGATCTATGTGGTCAGAGCCTGTACTTGACACAATGCTCCTGTGACTAGTGCAAGTCTGAGCAGCATGGCCCACAGGGCCTGTGGTCCTGATGACACGTTTCAGGGGAGGAAATGGAGGCCCAGGAGTGGATGAGCTTTATCCAGATGATGGGAAGTTGGGGTGGAGCCAGGGTGACCCACATGGGTGTATCCCCACTCCTTGAACTTACCCAGTACTCCCCTGCAGTTGTACGACTTTCTTCTTTCTGTAGCCCAGAGATGGACAGAGGATGGGCCAGCTGGGAAGCTTCTAGAAGAGAAATGAAAGGTCCCTGAGACTGGGCTCTGGGTATTGCTGAACAGATAACAGAAAGAAAGGGTGTGGCCTGAAGAGGAGGCTGCAGTGTGCTGGGAGCCAGAGGAGGGAAAGCAGGATAGAACTGGAGAGAGGGTGTGAAACAGAAAGCAGAGAGGTCTCTTCCTCACCAATCTTCCTGCCGCATCAGCCCTGGCTCTGAGTCTTTACAGAACTGTCCCAAGGGGGTGACACCCAGAGATGAGGACAGAGCCACAGAACACCAGAGTCAGCATTCTGTACCGTGAGTTCAACATTCACACACACACGCTGGGGAACAATCCTCTTCTACACTGTGAATATGTATTACTCTCATTGGTTAATAAAAAGCTGACAGGCAAGTAGCTGGGCAGGAAGTTAGGCAGGAAAGCCAAACAGAATGATGGGAAGAAGGAGGGTGGAGTCAAGGAGATACCAGCCATCCATCCAGGAAGCAAGACACACACACACACACACACACACACACACACACACACACACACACGGAAAAAAATTCCAGAACACAAAATCTGAATTTTCCACATGCCAAGCACTATGGTTAATCTGTAGTGCAGACGGGACCAGCAGTAGTTTCCCTCTCCAGGAGTCTCTGTGGACTGTGGAGTTAGCTTGTGATTGTGAGTGAAATGCTGCAAACTTCTTTCTTGTCTTTGTTCCCTAAATGATGCAGAGTGACAGCTATTGTTCTGAGACAGGGTCTTATGCAGCCCAGATGGGTCTCGAGTCTGCTGAGGCCTGTAATAGCTATTTATAAAGCATTCCCATTGTGTTAGGTATCATATGTCGTCTAGAGATGATTGGCAGTATGTGGGAGAGTGTAAACAAATCCCAGGCAAACACCCCACCATTTTCTTTAAGTGCTGTGAACAATGGTGAGTCTTGGTATCCTTGGGAGACTGAAGCCAATCCCCCTTGGATACAATGGTGAGGATCCCAGTGGGCATGTGTTGGTGGGTCCTCTGTCATGCCTACTCAGCCCCAGCAGAGGGGATTCTGCTGTTAGCTGGAAGGTTGAGTTGGATGGGTCATAAAACTCAGTGAAAAAACATTGCCTTGGGAGAAAGCCAGGGCTAAAGCAATGCAAATACTCATTACCCAGTGCCTGAAGGAGTCAGGCTCATCCATCAAATGCACTTTCTGAACAGTACTGCCATCACACAGACGAAGAAGTCCCTTTCATTTGTAAAATCAAGAGCAATCCTGTGTTTAGGGAAAAAGCACCTCGATGCACACCTGAGACCTGGGCTGTAAGTTCTGTGCCATCCCTGTCTGACTGTGGTCTAGAGCAAGTCACTCTCTCCCTGTCTTTGAGACATGGATCACTGTGGATGGCAGCAGCCTCCCTGGAGTCACAGATGGCAACTGACAACTAGCATAGCATTTAGTGGCCATTCCATAAACATTTGCACTGAATTTATATTTAGACTGTATATTTTCCAGTGAAAAAATTGAAGAATAAAAAAGAGATCTTTTTGGTTGTTTTTTTTGCATACTCTGTTCAGAGGGTCCACCGAAAGAGACATTCACTGGATGCATTAAATCTTAAAACGTCACAAAAGCCCCCAAGATATTGTGGCAGGTAATCTTAAAAAAAGAAACCCCCCCCAAGAAAAAACTAAATTCCGAAGATACTTTAAAAATCTGTGGCAAAGGCCAATAAGATGGCTCAGTGGGTGAAGGTGCTTGCTGCTAAGCCTGAAGACCCAAGTTTGATCCCCAGAACCCATATGATGGAAGGCAATAACTAACCCTCCAAAGTTGCCTTTTGATTTCCTTTGTGTACAAACACACACACACACACACACACACACAAATAAATGTAACATATACAACAAACTCAATAACAAATAAAGCTGATAAACAGTTAGAAACTCTCTTGTAGCCGCTTCCATAGGCCCATTCTAAACCAGTGTCTGGTTTTCACACAATCTGGGAGGCGATTATATAATTTCAAAAGTGTCTGTAAACTACTCATTTGCATCTGATTTCTCAATGTCTAATTTGCTCATCAGCCAAAGCAATGTGTATAAAATCAGCTTTTTAATCAGCTCTCAGGATGTGTGCAAGCAAATTAATCTTCCATTTTATGGGAGAAGGATTCAGGGGCTGAAAACCATTATGTATTTTGCACTTGATGTACAGAGAAAAGGATTTCCACAACTCCATTAGTGTGTGTAGCTATAAACATCTTCCATAAACACCGCTGAAAACCCATGGCGGGTGTGAGTGTGTGGACTGGAAGTGGGGCTCACCATCCCAGGAAGCTGAAAGCAACAGGGACCAGTGTCTTTATGACACATGCAGAATGGGGATTGAGGAGGTGGCTTGAAGAATAAGGTGTCTTTGCCTAGCACCCTCACTTGGAAAGAGGGGGAAAAACCCAGCAGCTGACTCAGGAAAACTTTGTGGGAAAACAGATCTTGGGTGGCTATGTTCTTATCCAACCAGAGAAAGAGCATTGACACGCTGCACTGTAGGCTCTTTGTGGTCCCTCCCTCTTCTTAATCACAGGACCACCTCTGCTTTCTGTCAACTGTGCTGGCTCAGTGTGGTTGGTAGCTTCCCAGGCTCAGGCCTGCTCCTGGTCTGGCCCCCAGGCACTATGGGAAAGTGATGCATCAGTGTTCTCACTGCTGTCTTTAAAGGATGCAGAGAGGCTGGGTAAGGTGTTGTACACCTTCAGGACTCTGGAGGCAGAGGCAGAGGGAGATTTGAGGCCAGANTGTTCTATACAGTAAGAAAATAAATAAATAAATAAACAGATGCTATGGTCCTTCTCATAGCATTCTCACTGTGATTTTCTCTAGCTAGCTTCTTTAGGGTATGAATCTTTGGAGCTGTCACCCTGACCTTACAGACTTACTCAGCAATGCCACTTCAATATATATATATTTCCTAAAGGATTGAGAGCAGGACCTGAAAGTGATGTTTGCATATCTGTGTTCAGAGCAATAGTATCACAAGAGCCAAAAGGCAGAGGCAATGCACTTGTGTCTGGGACAGATGAATTATTTCAACATGGCATCTGCATACAGTACAGTATCAGTCAGCCTTCCAAAGGTGTTCTGAGCAGGCTGCAACACAAAGGAGCCCCAGGGGACGTGGTGCTAAATGAAGAAAGGCAGTCACAGCAGGCCCAATGCTGTGTGACTCTGCTTACACTCACATGAGGTGACAGAAAACAGAATGGGGAGGTCAGGAGCCAAGGACTCATAGGACAGGAGTGTTTAATGCACAGGGAGTTTTGGTGGGAGGGCTGGGGATGGATGTGTGACAATGGGAATACCATTAGTTAGCAGGACCAAACAGAACTGCTAAGAGAGTGGGCTGGGGAGATGGCTTGGTGGATAAAGCCCTTGCCAAGCAAGTGTTAAGATCCTGAATTCAGATCCTCAGAATTCATGATAGCCAGGTGTGGTAGTGCATGTCTTATAGCAGCAAGACGGGAGACGAGACAGGAATCCCTGGGAGCTCTTGGACCAGCTAGCCTTGTGAGAACAAGAGACCCTGTTTCAAACTGGGGGGGAAAGGGAGGATCAACACCTATAGTTGTCCCAACTTTTACATGCATGCCTGTACTCACACACAGCACACATATATACACACAGCATATAAATATACACACATATATACACACATCATGCATGCATATGCATGCAGGTGCACACATGCAAATTTAAAAGTAAAAATAAATTTTACAAAAAAAAATTCTCTCTTTTTTTTTTTTTTTTTGAGACAAGTTCTCATGTAGCCCAGGATGAACTCACTGCATGGCTGAGGATGATCTTGAACTCCTGATCTTCCTGCTTCCACTTTCTGAGTGCTAAGTATTGGTGTGCACCACACATCTGTTTTATGCAGTGCTGGTGATCAAACCCAAGGCTTCATGCATGCTAGGCAAGCACTTTACCAACTGAGCTGCATCCCCCACCCAAATTAAAGAAAGGTCTTGTGATGGGGAGATTATCTGGGGGTTCCAAGGGCCTTCCCTGTAACTCACCAGGGTTCTTTTGAGTGAGCAGGGGATGCTGGGAGACATCTGAAGATACTATGATGCTCTGAAGATAGTGGGTAGACCAAGTGCCAAGGAATGTAGGTGTCTCCCAGAGCTGGAAACAGAGGATGCAGCTGCATCCTGGAGCCTCTGGAAAGGAGAGCAGTGTCGCGGGCCCCAGGATTTCAGCCCAGGAGGACCCACTTCTGACATCCTCAGAGCACTAAGATAATCAGGACATTTCTTTATGTCACCGTTTGTGGTCACATCTTACAACAAACAGCAGCAAGAAGTGGATAAAACTTGGAGACTCCACAATAGAGATGCTTAGTGGAGTCTGGCAGAGGCAGTGGGGTGTTGTGTATTTTGTTTGTGTCTGACAAATAAAGCTTGCCTAGAGATCAGAAGGCAGAGCTAGCCACTAGTTAACATAGAGGTCAGGCAGTGGTGGCACACACCTTTAATCCCAGCACTTGGGAGGAGGAAGCAAGAAGATCAGGAGTTCAAGGCCACCCTGGGCTACAGGAGATTGAACCAGTCTAAAAGGGAAACAGAGCCAGGCGGTGGAGGCTCATGCCTTTAATACCAACTCTAGGGAGGTGGAGACAGTGGAGACAAGACTATAAATCGGGTGAAGACAGGATTTCTGCCATTCAGTCTGAGGATTTGTAGAGACAGTCCACCCCCGCCCCCCCCCGGCCTTTTGGTCTGAGATTTTATTTTGTAAATGTAAGAGGACTCCTAGTGGATGGCTGCTCTGCTGCTCTGATCTTTCAGCTTTCACCCTTGATATCTGACTCTGAGTTTTATTTAGTAAGACTAATTAGATTCATGCTTCAATGGGGGCTTTCTGTATATGTCTGTCTCCTGAGAAGTAGGATGCCTTTGAGCTTCCATCTTCATCCCAACACCAGTCTTCCAGAGAGCATTCGCTATCCCTGGCCAAGCTGTCCCTACCCCTTGAGATGCACCCAGCCTCCTATATGGCCCTATCTCATCTGGTCCCCTCCCCCAACCGATACAGATGGTTTTCCAGCCTAGCAAAGAATCATGACTCATCTGGTCATCTCTGAATAGCATTCTTTAATCTAGGAAAACTATGGGGCTACCCCTCCACTCTTCATCATAACAGGCCAGGGCTTAGGTCGAATTCTTTCCTGATAATCCTGGAGGGCTGGACAGGAGTGTCTGCACTCATGGAAAAAGAAGGGAGGGAAGAGACAGGAGCTAGGTCCTGAGGGGGAAGGTCAGCTATGAGATGGCCATGAGCACATGGCCAGGACTGAGGGATTTCCAAGCCAAACAATGTCCAGTGTTCTGTCATCACTTGACACCCACCACCCACCCATCCCAACTCTAACTAACGCCCCTGCCACTCTTATCATCCCAAAGCTAAGGGTCCTTCAGAAACCCACCTTTATTTTAGTGCCATTTGGAAGAATAAGACTTGGATTTCAACTGGGAGTCATCTGCAGTTGCAATGAGGTTTGAAAATCTTGATAAAGCTATGTAGATTAAATATCTTTTACCCAAAGTGCTTGTGACCCCAGATGTGTTTATGGTTTTCCTGAAGTTAGAATAATTGTGTTTTGTGTAATAAGAAACTGAAGGATGGACCGGCAGGTAAACATAACACACATCTGCTCTTCACATACCTTTCTGTTGTGTTGCCTTTTCTTGGAGACATGAAGAAATGTCCTTTTACCCTAGACAGGGCATCAATGATTGACAGAATGAGTTCATCCAAGTCCAGCTTGGTAAATGGGTGAGTTTATGGGACTTATTTTTAAAGGAGCACCAGGCTAGGGCTTACAGGAGTGTGAGTGACCCCAAAGAGCTTTATCACTTGAAAGTCCCATCTCATCTCAGCATGGGTGATGACCTCCAGGAAGCTGCATGGGTGAAGCCCCCTTCAGTGACCCACTGTATACTCCAGCACTTCCCAAGATAACTGGGACAGGATTACATGGTGCAGAAGGGAGAGAGGCACTGAAATTGGAGGTGAGGGTCTAATGATCCTTCCCATCCCCTACTTCAATGACGGAATGGCATAGGACCTTGTAAAGGTCACTTGTGGGTAATCATAGTGGTACCTGGAAGACAGCGTTTTACAATAATCTGTATTGTATTATTTTACATAATATTTGGTGCTTGCAGAGTTTTGGATTTTGGAGAATTTCCACCCTGGGATTTTTGGGTTAGGGATGTTCAACAATAAAGTAGCCCATTAAATTAATTTTACAGATAGTCAATCAATGTGAAAGTCTTTGAAAAAAGAATCTTACGCTAAACAGTATTGCTGCCTATTGTTTACATAGCAGGAAGGCAGTCTTTGTGTCCTTAAAAATAAGCACTGACCTAAAAATATCAGTGCAAAAGAGGTAAGACATGAAAGTTAGGAGTCGTGATACGCGCCTAGAATCATAGCACTTGGGAGTTTGGGGCAGGAGGTTCAGAAATTCAAGGCCATCCTCTGCCTTCAGGCACAGTGAATTCAGGCACGGACACAGGAGACCTTGTTTTAAAAAACTAAAAATAAAATAAAGACAGGCCTGGTGAGATGCTCTGCAGGCAAAGTGCTTGCGGTGCAAGCCTAGCAGCCTGAGTTCAATACCGGGAACCCACATAAAGGTGGGAGCAGAAGTGGTACAGAGAAAAAGTTGCCCTCTGACCTCTACACTCTGGCTGTGGCATGTTTGTATTATGGCTCACATGTGCCCCTCAGCCCACATTATGCACATATACAATAATAAAAAATAAAACAAAGTGAGAGTGACATAGAACCATCAAAAACTAATAATGCCCACCTGTGCTCTGATCCTATCAGTTTTGGTTGGGGCACAAGATCCTGGAGTGAGATTCTGAACAAGTTAGTGGTGGCTGACTCACCAGGTCACACAAAGCTGAAGAGACCCCACAGAGGTTATTATAGCCACACCTAATCTGGCAGCCCTGTGTTTCTTTAGAATATTTTTTTGGTTGTGTGTTTTCGTGCAACTCAAGCTATGATCTATAAATCCAAGATCTGCAGCCGACAGACAGTGGACAGTTTATTTTTATTTATTTTATTTTATTTTATTTTGGTTTTTTGAGACAGGGTTTCTCTGTGTAGCTTTGGCGCCTGTCCTGGAACTCATTCCGTAGCCCAGGCTGGCCTCGAACTCACAGAGAACCGCCTGCCTCTGCCTCCCGAGTGCTAGGATTAAAGGCGTGCGCCACCACCGCCCAGCCTAGAGGACAGTTTATTAATGTGTCATGGACAGAAGAGTGGGCCCATTCTCCACAGATGTCCTAGCCCAGACCCTCTGGAGTCTGGTCTTGTGTTACTTCATGTGGCAAAGGGGAGTCAATCAAGGAGGCAGGTGGAATTAAAAGTGCTAATTCTGATGACCTTGTAGTGGAGAGATGAGCTTGAATTATCCTCCTGGGCTCCATCTATTCCTAAGGGTCCCAAAGAAGCAGGAGATGGAAGAGAAGGAAGGGTCAGAGGGACTGTGTAAGGAATACTTTTCTCACCTTTGCTGGCTTGCAAACAGATGGAGGAAGGCCACAAGCCAAGGTACTCCACAGCCTCTAAAAGCTGAGATCCCACCAGACCCTCAAAAGTGCTTGCAGCCCGTAGACATGTTGATTTTAACTTGAGAGCTTGTGTCATATTTCTGACCTACAGACATGCCCTTGTGTTTATGTCACTGAGTCTGGCAAAGCAAGAGAAATCTGTCAA
This sequence comes from Neotoma lepida, assembly GCA_001675575.1. Classification (NCBI taxonomy): domain Eukaryota; kingdom Metazoa; phylum Chordata; class Mammalia; order Rodentia; family Cricetidae; genus Neotoma; species Neotoma lepida. The sequence continues at coordinate 309,206 of LZPO01017292.1, read as the reverse complement.
TGAGATTCCAGGTGATCCATGACCCCCAAACAAGGGCTGCCTGGAGATGACAAGCAGAGGTCAAGGGAGAAGACATCCCAGGGACCTTTACAACATGCAAAGCTTGAGAAATGGGAGAAGTAAAGAAAACACCCATTTGCAAGTATAGTCACACACATACCACATTTCTGCATTTGACAGCATTCCAGGTACCCTGTGAGTGTGTCTAAATTTAGAGTGGATTACCTGGGTATAATGGTGCATATGCATAATCCCAGCACTTGGGAGGTGGAGACAGGAGGAGCCAGAGTTTTGAAGCTAGCCTGCGCTAGCTTTAGAGACCTATCTCAACAACAACAATAAGAAAAATTACATCAGATTATGGAAGCATCTAAAGTGTTCTAAATAATGTTAGCCTCTGATCAGCATTTGTCTCTGAGTTTCTGGGGGTCAGGATTTCACAGAAGGCACAGACGGGATGGCTTGTCCCCATGGCATGTGGGTATCAACTACAAAAATTAGAGCTTAGCAGCCAGAACCATCTAGAGAGGCTTGTATTCACACATGCTCCCTCTGGGTAGTCTGGGCCTCTTCAACATCATGGTGGCCAAGGGCAAGCTGGAGAGAGAATAAGAGTGGAAGGAGGTAGAGACGGATAGACAGAGGAAGAGACTGCAAGGCTCTGAGCATCAATGTTTTCAACCTCACATATCTCACCTCCAAGCTTTTCCCGTGCACTGTGGCTGGAGGTATTATAGGTAGAGAAAACATGGTTACCAGCTCTCTGTGGCCTTCCATCAAAGTATGGAGTAGAACAGTTATGGATTCAAATCCTGCCTCAGTCCGTTTTCAGTGTAGGCTTCGGGATGATGACCACAACTATGCTGTAATAACTGAATGTTGTGGTTGCTGCGATCTGTCTTTTCTAGTTAAGAAAACAAAGGCTCCAGGGATCCGTGGCTCTGAGAAATGCTTCATGGGACAGAGCCTAGACTAACTGCATTCACTGATCCGGAAGGAAGTCTGTGCAAATCAAATGTTCAATGTAGTGCTGCTGAGATTGTGGGTGTCAGTTACNTGGCATCTGGTACCAATACAGTCTCGGGTCAACTACCAAACTTGTAGGCGTGTCGAGTGCTCTGCTCTTCCCTGTGATGTAGCTTCATCAGACAGGGGTAAAATTCTGAGAGGAAATTATTTGCTCTCCTTCCTCCTGCCTCTCCTCTTGTAACCTCTCCCCCAGGGCCACCAGGAACCTTCATAAGACACTTCCCATTACTGGGCATCAAGACCTATACAAGGCTCACATGACTGCCACACACAGTCAAATAGGAGTCTCAGCATTCTTCAGCCAAGCATGGAAAGGAGTTGAACAAAACCAGGTCAAGTGCAGGGAAGCGGATACAGTACAGCAAAGTCCCCAGACACAGGAGGCTGCCTGCATTTCCCGAATGCTCTTCCCAGCTAGTGGAGGAAGAAGGAAGATGAAGCTGTGTTCAAGGAAACATTTTGAGGTTTAAAGTACGGCTATGAAGTTGTCCTTACAGAGGCCACAATATATCTGGCTGAGCTTTGGACAACACAGGTATGTCAACTCGATAGGACCTAGATCACTCAGGAGATGAACCTTTGGGCATGTTTATGAGAGAGTTTCTAGACTGGGTTGAGGGGGAGACCCACCGTACAAGTAGGTAGCACCATTCCCTGGGCAGGGGGCCCAGACTGAATAAAGAGAAGAAATCCAGCCTGGATACCAGTCTCCTTTTCCTTGTGGACTCAATGCGACCAGTTGGCTCATATCTCTGATGCCATGCCTACCCTGCTATGATAGACAGTACCCTTGAACTGTAACCCAAAACAACCCCGTCTCTGCCTTCCTTGCTTGCTTTTTTAAAGTTCCAGATTTATTTGTATTATTTTAAATTTGTGTGTTTGTGGGTATAGGAGCCCACGGAGGTCAGAAGATGGCATCAGGGGCCATGGAGCTGGAGTTACAGGTGGTTGTGAGTTGCCTGACATGGATGCTGGGAACTGAACTTGAGTCTTCTGCAAAACAGTATGTGTTCCTGGAACTTGATCTGTAGACTAGGCTGGCCTTGAACTCACAGAGATTCACCTACCTCTGCCTCCTGAGTGCTGTGACTAAAGGTGTGCACCACCACCGCCCAGCGCAGTATGTGTTCTTAATCTCTGAGCCATCTCTCTAGTCCTACAAGCCCCAATGTTGGATACTTCTGGTGACTTTGAAAGTCAGCTCATTTTCATCATGGGACTTGCACTCACTACTTTAAATGTCTAGAAGAACCATCACATGAAGAACAATCACAGTGTTTGGCTGTATTTACAGGAGGAATCAGTAGTGACAGCCTGATGAATACTCTTGGGGTAGTATTGATAAGAGAGCTTCCATTTTAACTGGACCAATCCTTATCTAACTCCTACTACGTGATGGACATGATGAGTGGGCTCTTAGGGCAGTCCTCTACATTAGGCACTGCAGAATGCCCAAGAGACATGTGGTCCCTGTTTTCATGGAGATTGAAGTTTAATGGGGAAGCCATTTCTTGGACACCTGCTCTCTATCAGGCACTGTTTCAGGGGCTGAGGATATGGAGAATAAAACAGTTGCAATCGTAAGTCCTCAGGGACATTACATCTGAGTTAAGCAAGTAAAGAGTGGTGAGTTAGATACGATAAGTGGTAAGAACAAAATAAAGAAAGTGTACTGCTACCCTTTACTGCTGTGAAACAGTACAAATTTGATGTTAAATAGGAGAAGTTGATGATCCCACAGTTCCAAAGGTCAAAAGTCCAAAGCAGATTGACAGGGCTGTGGCCCTTCTAGAACTTATAAGACAGCTCCAGGGTCCCAATGCTACACATCCTTAGAAAGTAGTGTTCTTTTTACCTGCAGGGAGGCCAGATACTAGTGCTGGTGAACAGGGATGCCACTTCCTACAGGGTGTCAGGGAAGGTCTCCTGAGAGGGTGGTTTGAGAGTGAATCCATGTAGGAAGTGATGTAGCTGGCAAAGGTTTTGAGGGGTGATGCTCCTGACTGGTGACAACTGGTGTCCTCGGAGGACAGCAAGGAGGTCAGTGTGCCTGGAGGGCGTAGGATGGGGTGGGTGGAAGCAGAGGTGGTCTAGTGAGAGAGGTTCTTATGGCTGAATTGTGTCCCCTCAGATGNTATGTTGAAGCTCTAATCTCCGTGACCTCACAACGGGACATACTGAGGGACTGACTCTTTACAGAGGCAATTAAGGAAGATCAGGCCAGTAGGGCTGGCCCCAACTTAATAGGACTGACGTCATTCAATGAGGAGCTCAGAATGCAGACACAAATGACATTGGGTAAGAACACAGGGAGAAGACTTTTATCTCCAAGTTGAGGAGGGGCTCACAGGAGAAGCCAACTTTGCTGACACCTTGATCTTGGATATCTTCTGTTTGAGTCGTGTGGTCCGTGGAGCTTTGCCATAGTGATTTGAGCTCCAGAGAAGGAAGTGGGCCCTGAAGTCCAGGGTTCCTCTTCTGACATGGACCACCTACACCCAGGACTCTTTTCTGAAGAACATGGACTCTTATGCTCAGAGTTCTGGCCGTATGGAGCCACCCAGTATCACCTGGCCCCTGATGCAACCCTGTGTGGCTTGGAATTCAACTTATGGGTACATAAAATCATCACGACTCTGTCCACTGCTGTTGCTATGAACAATGAAGTCTATGTCTTCTAACAGGGTCCTTGAGATTTTGAGAGGCCAACTTACAAGCTTAGTAGGAGAATGCACACTGGAGATGTAGCTCAGATATGGAGTGCTTGTCCATAGCCTAGGGTTTGATCCTCAACACAGCATAAACTAGGTGTTGGTGGTACATGCCTATGATCTTAGCATCTGGGAGATGGAGGCAGGAGGATCAGAAGTATAGGTCAACCTGGCTATATAGCAAGTTGGAGGCCACCCTGGGCTATGTGAGTCTCAAATGAAAACAACAACAACAACAAAACCAGGAGGAAAGTGAGACTCTGCCTAGCTCTTAGTAAGAGTGCAAGCCAGGAGGGCCCTGGAAGCTGGAGAGGCTGGTCGGCATTGGAGGAGGGTCTGAGCAGAGGAGAGCCATGGCTTAGGCTTACATGGCTCACTAGAACTACCTTCTTGAGAATGGTCAGTGAGGAAACCAGAAGGAGACAGATCCCTGGGTTAGTTCTCTATCAGTAATTCAGAGGCTGGATAGTCAAGCCTTCTCAGGGTCATGGAAAGTGGGAAGATCCTGGTTCTTCCAAAGGCAGAGTCAACATTCCAGGATATAAGAGGACACGAGGCGAAAGGACCACACTGAATTTTCAGATTGGTGAACAAAGATCTGTACTGCCTCAGACTGCCACGGGAAGATGCTCACGGGCATGAAAAGATGTCCCACTCATTTACTTTTAAAGGCAGGGTCTCCTCTTCAGTCCAGGCTGGCCTTGAAATCACAGCAATCCTCCTGTTTCGGTCTCTGGAGTGTGGAGACTAAAGGCTGTCCAACATGAGATAAACTATATTCAACCCAACAGCTGGGTGTTGAATGAGAAGAGGTGGGACAGGTGGAGATGTCTGGATTTGAGATATACAAGCTAATGTCATCAAGCTCCTTAGGATATTCAAGGCCATAAGACACACAAGTAAAACAGGTCTAAGGACAAGTCCCAGGGCCATCCATATTTAGAACTGAGGGAAGTTAAAGAAGAACCCCAAAAGAGATTGAGAAGCCAGATGTGGGGCAGGGGAGGCCTAGAACGATTTCACACAGAGTTAGGGTTTCAAGGTGGGGTAGGGACAAATTGCTAACAGATGAAACCACATGTCAGCATCTCTATTAGTGTTACCGCTAAGGGCAAAGTCAGAGGCAAGGTACAGAACAAGCCAAGGCCTCTGCAGTGTTGGGGACAAGGAAGACAGAATTATCGAAAGAGTCAATACATCTGCCTGAAAAAAAATACTGAAATTTGGAAGAGAAACCCAAGAGCTTGGGTGCCTGGGTCCCTGGGCTGCCCATTAGCTTGAATTTGAACCAGGTAAGGCACAGGACACTTGAATCAGGGATGTGGGGCTATTTATGAAACACCCCTGGATGGTATGACAGGGATTCTGCCACANTGCACAGACCCAGGACTTTTGGGGCCTCGGGCTCGCTCTGGATCCTTGGAAATCTACAATAATCTTCTTCAGTTGGAGACGCTGGGCTGAGCTCTGAGCTGCAGTGCGGTCCAGCTTCATAGGCTCCTGGGCTGAGCTTACGTGGGGTTAGTGTTGGGCGAGCCTGCAAAGGGCCGAGGCAGAACAGGCGGCGGCTGTGCAACATTTTCATGGGAAAGACTGCCTAGAAGCCCCCATGGAATCCCGTCCCGCTTACCATCCCAGCCTCAACTTTAGTTTATTGATGAAGCGTGGGCCCCCGTGTATCCCACGGGAAGGGAAGCAACTCTCCTGCTGGGTTCATAAAAGGAGGCAGAAAGTTGACAGACGGGGGGAGGGGACCTTGAGAGTCGCAGAGGTTCCTCAAGCGCTCGGCCCGCAAACAAAAGCGCGGGCGGGCGGGCTCGCACGCCACCTTCCCGGTGTCTTGGCACAGGGCAGTGGGAACAACTGAGAGCGCCCAGGGCGGTCAAGAATAGCTTGCAGATCGGCCCGCAGGAGTGGCGTCCGGGCGCTCCGCGGGGCCCGCCCAGCGCGCTGCGACGCGAGCGCAGAGCGCACCCCACGCGCGCGGGCCGGCCGGCGTGACGGACTACAAGTCCCAGCAAGCCCAGAGGCAGCGCGGGGCGGGGTCTGGCGCAATTCCCCGGGATCCGGCGCGCTGGGAAGCGCCGCGGAGGACGCAGCGGCGGCCGGAGGGCGGCGAGCGCGGGCGGGGGCGGGGCCGACGTGGGCCAGGGCCCTGCGTGCCAGGGAGGGGGCTGGCCGGGCAGCGGCGGGCGGCGCTCGGAGCGGTCTCCGCGGCTGGCACGGCGCCCACGGCTCGGTCCCGGCTCGGCGGACGGCGCAGGNCAGCTGAGGGCCCCGGCGCGCGCGGTAGCGCGGCACTCACAAGCGCGCGGACTCAGCCGCAGCGGTGCGCCCCGGAGCAGAGCGGCCACTGCCCGGGGGCCTCGGCCCCGGCGCTCATAGCGCCGCGCTGCCTGCGCTTTAATGGCTGCTCGGCCGGCCGGCGCGTAGGGGTGCAGGCGGCTGCGGCGCGGGAAGGCGCCTGAGCGAGCCTCCTCCGCGGCCGGTCGCGCTCCATGGCGCCGCGGTCTTCCCGGACGGCCCGCTGACCCGGGACGCGCGTCCCGGCCATGAACTGAGCCCCTCTACTGCCTCACCCTCGCCTTTCTTTTTGCGCCTCTTCGGCTCCGTGCTCCCCGGGGGCTGCGGCGCCCCGGGTCTCGGTGGCCCGCGGGCTCCGGGGCGCCGGGNGGCGGCGACGGGGGGCGCGCGGCTCTGGCCGCNGCGCCTGCACCATGAACTACCAGCAGCAGCTGGCCAACTCGGCTGCCATCCGGGCCGAGATCCAGCGCTTCGAGTCGGTCCACCCCAACATCTACTCCATCTACGAGCTGCTGGAGCGCGTGGAGGAGCCGGTGCTGCAGAACCAGATCCGGGAGCACGTCATCGCCATCGAAGGTGAGGGCCAGGCCGCCCCGGGGCTTCTGGAAAGCGCGGGGGAGCGGGCGCCCCTGGCGCGGCGGGGTGTGTGCGCGCGTGTGTGCGTGCGTGTGTACACACGCGGCTGCCCGGCCGAGAGAGCACTGCGGTGCCTCTTGCCCCGCAAGGCCGGCAGTGCAGCCAGCCTGCCAGGGAAGATGGATCGTCAGTGTTCATTTGATAATGGACAATAGAGTCTCTCCTGTGAGAAAGTGGCACGGTGCCGCTGCGTACTGGGCCGCCCGCATGTCCCGTCCCGGCCCAGCCGACGCCTGGGGGCAGCTGCCTGGGATGGCGCCACTCGATCCGTGACAGGTTATCAGGCCGGGCCTGAGCGTCTTGCATGGACGTTGAAGATGTGTTTTGAGAAGCGCTGCTGCTGGGGGTGTTGTGCTGGCCAGCCTGTTCAGTTTCTTCATGGCTGTCCTTTTTCCCAGTTCGCGGATACAGGAGAGACATTTGGACTTGGAGCATGTAGGGGGCCAGTGGGACCCAGACAGCATCATGTCCCAGTGCAGGTCTGCCTGCCCTTGTGCAAACCCTGGGCGTTTTAAACCAAAGTCCTGGGTCAAATTATTCCCCTTCTAGGGAGGCAGGACACCTCCACACTCTCTTGTTAAAGGGGGCACTTTGATACACCTGCCACTTGGGAGCCACCCAAGAGGAGGAGAAAAGGTGGATGATCCTGCTGCNTGTAAGCCTGTGTGTGCAGAACACTGTCCTGACACCCAGTGTCAGGCAGGGCAGTATCCCTGCAGGAGAGGATGGAGCTGGCTGCTTTGCCCTGGCTTGTGTTCTCTTTGGACCACTAGTGGCTCCTGTTTCTCTGCTACTAGGTGCTTGAACTGTTTCCTTGTTTTGTTTCTCGGGGCCTGCCTTCACTTACCTGGGGGGAGGGGGGAGCAGGTGGTGTCTAAGTGGGTAATGTGGTCTCATCGTCCAGCAGCCTGCCTTCTTGAGTTGCTCTTGGCCAGTGACAGCGAAAGGCCTGCAGGTGGCTTGTTCTTGTATAATACTGTGCCTGCCAAAGGCTGGTGAGTCCTCTGTTGAGGAGCATGGGAGCCTTCCAAGTCCAGCAGGAGTGTGTTCAAAACAGGTGCAGGTACTGCCCCCCCTCCTCCACATAAGGCCTCAGCCCCCAGGAAAGCTTGGCTCCTGTGCANTCTGAACTTCTAACCCTGAGGTGTTTGGGTTTAAAACTTGGCTGCTTGGGTGGAGAAGGTGAACGCTGTGTTGCTGATCCCCTTGGCATTTGGCAGCCTCATATACTTGAACCACATCCCAGGCAGGCTGGGAGACTGACTGACTATCCACAGGATATATTATAATTCCAGGGGAGGGTCCCAGCAAGTTCTGTCCCTAGGAGGACTGGCTCTCGATGCACCTGGGCCCCTGAGTGTTCATGGCTGCTTGTGGCGACTTCAGATGCTTCCAGACCCATTAAGAGCCATGGCTTCTGTGGGACGTGGAGTCTTANTGTGTTGAGGAGGGGCATCCTCTGACCCCCCCAGTTGATGGCAAGGAGATGGTGGATGGGTTCCTCCGAGAGCAATGTCTGGGTCCCCATTGGAAGTGCTGAAAAGTGCTCATGTTTCTCTGGGATGACTCTGCTCAGCTCTCTAGCTGCTTATATAGAAGTCTGATGAAACCCTTTGAAAGCTGGTCCCTGAGATGGAATGCACCTGACTGGAGCTCCCTGCTCCCAAGGAGAGGAAGGCCTCCAGCTGGGTGTGACTCATATCCCATTCTTAAAGCTGCACTCTGGGGTTTTGGACTTGTAGCAGGAGAATGTGGTTGCATTTCTTTCTTTCTTTTTAAATTGTTCCTTTCTTGATAGCTGGTGCTATCAAGCCCTTTTCTGGCTATAACCTTTGTCATTCCCAGTAAAACTTAAACTGATGGATGGATCCTTCTGGAGACTTTGATAATGCTGTACTTTTTGTTAGGACTAGCAATGCCTATATTATGCCAGGACTGTACGTACATTCAGCGAGACTGGAGAAGGCTTTGGTATCTGCCTCTGTTCTTCCTGCCATTATCNACCACNGTACACTGCTCATTTGTGGAGAATTTGAGCACAGATGCTTTGGTATTCACAATGACCCTGTCTTACAGAGGAGGAGGTAGAGGTATGGGAGGGTGATGAACCCTGAACATTTGAGGGAAGTTGTTCTAAAGCACCTCTGAACTAAGGGGTGATTTAGGCCCTGGGATTCTGGCTTCCCAAAGCATCCTCTTTCAGGACCTCACCCTGCCTCTTCTAATTAAATCCCAATTCATTTGTTATAATGGAATGGTCTCTCCATGTCAGTGTTAAGATATGGGCAGGTCTTACATTGCTCCGTTGTTGTTTGGCATGGGAGAGGGTTGCCGAGTTGTGATGGCATGATGTGCTTGAGTGAGAAGAGACCTTTTTTTTTTTTTTTTTTTGAGACTAGCATCTAATGTGTTTTGATAACTCTGTCTCCCAGTCACTGCCCATTTCCCCTCAACTTTGCAGCTTTCTTACTCTCTTTTTAAAAGCACACTGAGTCCGTTTAGTGCTGTCTGTATGTACACGGGTGTGGGATCATCCTCTGGAGCATGGATTGCTTTTTTAGGGGCCACACACTGAAGAAAACTGACTCTTCCTTCCCACAGCAGTCATATGTGCCGGGAGCTCTAAGCAAGGTGTGGGACTTCATGAACCCCTCCCCAGCCATGCTGGGACTTTGGCAGGCGTGGTGTTGTGTGTCTGTCACAGCTGTTCATCTGCAGCAGTGCTGTCATGTGCAGCAAATACAGTTCACTGCAGACATCCACTGCAATCTGCTGACCCCTCTTCTGCAATGATTCCTGAGCCTTGGGGGGAGGGAGTGTTACACAGATGTTCCATGGAGCTGAGCACTCCCAGTCTCTTATTCTCTGAATACTGACCAGTTGCGGGTCTCTACTAATCTCCATCTACTGCAGAAAGAAGCTTCTCTGATGAGGGTTGAGAGCTGCACTAGTCTATGGGTATAAAGATTAATTTAGGAGACAGTTTATTACTATGTCCATTTAGCAGAATAATGGTATTAGTTCTCCTCTAGGGCCTATAACCAGCCGGTCATGAGTTTTTGGCCCAGTTTACAGTACCAGGCATAGAGTGTATCTCGAGGTACAGGATTTAAATCCAACCAGAAAGTGGTTGGTTACTCCTATAACATTTGTGCCACTAATGCATATCTACTCTATGCTAGTGGATACGTCTTGCTAGGCNGGTCATTGTTGTAGCTTGTGGGATTCATAGCTGGCTAAATTTGTCAAATATTTTTCATCCTTACTANCATAAAAAGAACTGTCCAGCACTATGAAAGCTAGCCAGTGAGGATGCAACTCCAAGGTCAATACCAGCTTGATTTTTTTCATGTCCTATAACTCAAGTATATGGTGTCTTCAGCAACAGGGTCTTGCTATCAAATTCTCCGAGTTAACTAAGAGTGATGGTAGTAGCCTGTGAGGAGGGTCTGTTTCAGGGGTGTCCGTGGTTTCCCACTGATTGGTAACTCTTGGGGGGGTTGGAGAAATGGATCAGTGGTTAAGAGCATTGCCGCTCTTCTGTAGGATCTAAGTTCAGTTTTCAGTACCCATGTCAGATGGGTGCCTATAACTTCCAGTTCCAAGGGGATCTGATACCCTTTTTTGGCCTCTGCAGGTATATGCAGACACAGACACAGACATCGACACAGATACACAGACACACACACAGAGTAAA
>LZPO01017292.1:274260-289575 GCA_001675575.1 Neotoma lepida | reverse complement strand
TGTGTGTGTGTGTGTGTGTGTGTGTGTGTGTGTGTGTGTGTTTGGAAGGGCAGTCCCACGTTTGGACCTTGGTGGCTTGGGGGGTGTCCTAGGGATGCTTTTATGACAGTTCTGTCACAGAGCACAGAGGTATCCCTGTAATGCCATGACTGATTTCTTGAAGCAAACTGATGATACCTTTAGGATCACAGCCTTGATGGCTCTCTTGGTCTGCTTCGGACAGATGTGCCGACCTGCAGATCTGGGATAGACTTCTACCCCACCAAGTTGCCAGAGGGCCTTTGAGGGGAGGACTCATTCCTCTGTGCCTCCATTTCTGTGTCTGAGACCCATGGGGTTGGACTTGAGCCTTTTTATTTATATATTTTATTTGTTTTGAGGCAGAGTCTCCTGCATCCCAGGCTGGCCTCAAACTCTCTGTGTGTTTGAGGATGATGTTAAAACCACAGATCCTCCTGTCTCCACCTCCCAAGTGCTAGTTTTACAGGCATGTCACACCCAGTACTATTATTGTTGTTATTTGAGCTGGGCTCTTGGCTGAGGTTCTCAGGCTGGCTTTGAACTTTGGATCTTCCTGACTCAATGTTGTTAGGATTAATTGTGTTAGCCACTGCACCTTGCTCCAGCTTTGTCTTAAAGGTCTTCCTGACAGTGAAATGACTCATCCATTACTCCTTTGTTCCCAAACTCAGGACCACATTGGCCTGGTGTGGTTGGAATTAAGAGAGTCCAGAGGACTGTTCTAGAATATCTCACCAAGTGTTGCCCATAGGCCCCCTCCACAGCAAACATAGTCCTGGAGAGGGATGATCTCAGAGGAGTAATGTCCAAAAAGGAAGAACACAACACAGTGTGTGCCTGTCATGTGTGTGGCATGTGGNTGATAGAGACTCATGTGTCATTAGTGTGCACACCCAAGATCTTGCTGGGACACCTGAGCGTGTACACAGGGTCTGCTGGGGAGACATCCCAGAAGTAGTAATTAGTGTCCGCATCTGACCTGCTGTACCACCATTGTATCAGGTGTTGACACTTAAGCTCTCTCTCTGTGTGTGTGTGTGTGTGTGTGTGTGTGTGTGTGTGTGTGTGTGTGTGTACACACTGTGTCTCTATGAGAGCAAGGGCAAGTGTCTGTCTTGTTCTCAGTTGGATCCTGGAGCCTTGGCCCTGCATCTCTGGCAGGTGTATACTGAGGAGATGGGATGAAGCAACGCAACTCTCGCTGCTGGGTCGGGCACTGGCTTGGCTCAGGTCAGAGGGCACCACTCTGCATCCTGTAACCAAATGTTGACTTTTGAAACAGCACCTACCTCCAGGTTCTGTAGGAAGATGCCCTGTCAAGCTAATCGTGAACTTTTCCAGAAACATGTCTAGAAGATCCCTTTTCCATGGTTACAGTTACCTTGGCTCTTGTTACATAATGCCTGTTAGATTCAGATTCAAGTGAAAGGCTCCATTTTTTGAAAAATATGACCTAAGCCACAAGACTCAGCTATCATTTATTTATTCTGAACATAAAACCAGAGGTTTTCATTAGGTGTTTGAGTTTATTTGAGAGGTTGTAGACTGTGATGTCACGGAACTGTTCTTGGTCAGGTGCCTTCCAGAGGTGTGCCTATAGCAGGGTTGCCAGGACTCAGAGCCACAGGACACATTGTGTGTCCGTTAGTCCAGATTCTGGTCCTTGTTTCTTATGAGCATTGGAAAGATGGACAGGGGAGATGAACAGCCCCCCCTCCCCCCCCGCCCCAATCTCATGGAAGCCCTGCCATCTGTTCACAGGGACAGGAGTCCCTGTGTGTTAAGATCTCTGGCATTTCCCCTTGAGCTTGGAGAGGCCATGACTCCTTTTTCTGGGACTCATTTGCAGTAATGTACTGTCCTTTATGCATCTGCAGGGCTCTGCAAAAAGCAGCTGGCCCAAGTCTGTCTTGACATACAGAGGTGAGCAGTAACCAGCACTAGGTACACACACACTGTCCCCTGCACCTTGCCAGGGCTTCCATTCAGGCTTACTCCNTGAGCAGTTCTTAGGAAGAGAGGACTTGAGCTTTGCAGAGAACAGGGCCAGGGAGAGGCCAGCTGCCAGGGTGGGCAGGGTTGGCTCCTGGGATCAGCTCTGCTCCAGCAGCAGGGACTGGTTTTGCCTTGTAAATGACACCATTGCCTGCAGGCATCTCTGACAGCTGCTCCTGCTTCTGGATTCCCGAAATTTCTCTTAAACACTTCATGTACTTTCCTCTCATTTCATCCTTTTGTCTACCAAGTGCTGAGCGCACTCTCTGGGACCCCATGCTAAGTGTGGTGCCTTCTTTTTCACCTGGGTTTATCCCGTGATGGAAGTGGTGGAATCCCCATTTTCAGGTCATGTGTTCTTGGCAGTCAGTGGCTGAGGCAGGATCTGAACCCAGGGCTGCTGACAGCAGCCACAACGGCTATAATGTCTGAATGAAGCCGAACTAAAACAAAAGCAAAGGAGGCTAGCCTGCGAGTCTGCAGAGGGCTGCTTCCCTCAGCTCCGCGTATTCTGATTTGTGGGCTGCACTGCTCCGGGGTTGTGCAGAGGCAGCAGCAGGGCTCCTTTCTCAGAGCCTTGGTGGTGGCTGAGCGCTGCTACTGAGGGTTTCAGTTGCATGAGGAGGAGGCACATGGCAGGCTGGCTGCTTGGGATTACAGGTTCTGCAGTCTAGGAGGAAGGAGGATTTCCAAATGCTGTGCCTCTGAAACTCACCTGGCTGGCAGCTGAGTGAAAAGATAGCTTTTAAACCAAACCGTACACATTCCATGGCATTATAGTAATAAAGACACTAGCAGGCAGTTTAGTGTGTGTGTGTGCATGTGGAGGCCAGAGGTCATCCTTGGATGTCATGCTTCAGAAACTATCTACTTTGTATTTTGAGATGGCCTCTCACTGGCCGTGGAGCCCTGGGGATATGTCTGTCTACCCATCCCCCCTCCCTCAGTGTTAGGTTTATATAGGTGTGCCTCATGCCTTCCCCCTTCAGTGGCTGCTGGGACTAGAACTCAGGCCCTCATGCTTGAGTCCAACCTCCACTACAACTAAAGTCACTTTTTAACAGATGTAATCCTGACCTGTAATTATAGTATAATTGATGGAAATCAATGCCCTCAGAATGAAAGTGATGCGCCTGAGGTTGTAGAAGGGGGGTAACAGGTGGAAGTGGCTGTGTAGTGCCCTGTCCTGCTGCCTTTGTGGGAGGAGTTGATGAGACCCTGTTACCTCTCCCCTCTCACTGGTGTCTGACAATGGAAGGTCCCACCTGTAGTGTCCTTACCTGGCTTGGAGCAGGACTCACCTGGAAGGTGGCACAAGTGCAGGATGGGAGTGGCCCAGCTTTACACCTCCAGTGCTCTTTCTGCATGCAATCAAGTTCTGTGACTTGAGGGGTGTGACTTACGTCCTGCAGGTGTAGTTTGATGGGTTTTGACATACCCACGAAACCACAGTGGACTGCAGAATATTCTCATGGCCCCTCTGTGTTTCCTCGCACTCCTGTGTGGCTTGCCCTTCCTTCTGACNGTCCACTTGCTTGAGTTCGCTTTCTGTCAGCTCAGATCTTTCTGTCTTCTGCAGAATTAAAGAGGAATGGGCTCATGCAGCAGAGGCCCCCTTTTACTCAGTCTGCTTTGAAGAAGCATCTGACTTCTGTGTATCTGCTGCTTTTTTATTGCAAAGTAATATTCCACTGTCTGGACTTAGGTTTTGTTTACCCTGTTGGTGGTAAGGGTATTGGTGGACTGTGTTCACTTTGTGTCTTTTACAAATAAAGTTATCATGAGCAGATATGTGTGTCTTCAGCTAGGCAGGTACTTNAATTGCTCTTGGGTAGATATCTAGGAACAGAGTGGCTGGGAGGTGTGGTGGGCATATGTTTCACTTTTAAGAACACTGCCAAACCATCTTCCCATATTGACCCTCACATTCTCACCAGCCTTGTGTTTGACTCTCCACTAGGGGTTTAAGTCCAGCAGGGTTAGCACCTGCTCTCAGAAGGGATCTACCACTGTGCCTCATGGCTCATGAGTGTGAGCATGGGGTGAGCATGGCTGGCTGTAGGGGCGAGACCCAAGGAGGGCCTTAGAGGTCGGAAAGTACAGACAAGAGCCAGCATGCCTCTCCCTTCCCTAGTGGTTCAGTTTCCCTGTATATAAATTCAGGTGTTGACTAAGATCTCTTTCCATTTAGGGGTGCAGGGTGTGGTGAGTGTATAAGCATGTTGTCCTCTGTGGAACCCTCTGGCAATGTGTAGAGTTTTTTTTTTTTTTTTTTTTTTCTTCTTCGACACAACCTTAGGGTAGGGTTGTTACTGGCAACTTGTGGGTGGAGAGGAGAGCAGGGCTGTTGCTAAATCATCTTGGTGCCAGGGCAGCCTAGAGTTATAGTAGTTTGAGGCTGGGAACCTTGGGCTCCTCTAACTCTGGTTTGCAATGTAAAGTTCTGCTTAGGGAGGGTTACACACCTCTTTCCTGTGGAGATGGTATTTTCTAGGAGGTGGGCATGCCTGTGTAGTGGAGTGACCCAGCCTTTCTGTGTAGCCAGGGCTGCCTGTGATCCCTGCTTCTTCCCCGGGACTGCCTTGCCTTTCCAGGTCCAGGGATGGAAGCCATGCAGCTTGGCTTTTCTAGACACCTACCCTCCACCCCCCAGTTCTGTGTGACTGACACCTGGTAGGCATTCTTAAGTCTTTAACGAACTTCTTTGATGATTAACCTTGGCTTGGCTAGATCACTGGCCTGTTCTCTGGCCAGCAGCAAGCCTCCTAGGAACCTTCACATGGAATCCTTTTGACAGCTTGCGTTCTAGAGCCTTTGTTTTTGGAACTTACAGAGTGGGAAGAAGAAAAGCCCATGCCGTTTCCACAGTTGGGGGCTTTGGTTCGTACAGGCCCCTTGGAGGGGTTCAGTATGTTGGTTGGTGTGTCCATCTCTTTCTGTGTGTCTGTCTGTCTCTCTCTGTGTCTGTTTTTCAGTGTGTGTGTGTGTTGTCTCTGTCTCTCTATGTCTGTCTGTCTGTCTCATTCTGTCTTTCTCTCTGTTTCCCAGTGTGTCTGTCCATCCTTTTCTGTCTCTCCATGTCTGTCTGTCTGTGTGTCTGTGTGTCTGTCTGACTGTCTCTCCCCCCACCCGCATTTGGAGTGTATGGTCAGTCACTGTCCATGACCATGTCTTCGAGCCCTTCTTGACCTGACCCTGCTTTAGCAGTGCTGGGAAGCTGTCTTTGATCTTGGTCAAGAGGCTGTTTTCTATTGGGGATATTGCCAAGGGCTGTGCAGACCTCAGGGTAGAGCTCACACGTGCCCTTCCTCCCAACCTGCCTGCCTTCCCTGCTAGGGCTTGCCTTGCTGTGTGCCGCTGCCAAGCAGATGCCGGACTTCCTGGTTCTTCTGTCTGGCTAGTCACTGCCTCGTGGCTTCTTTGTCCCTTATTGGTGTGTAACCTTTGTACCAGCTGGAGAGCCCGCCTTTGCCTCCCTGTTCAGGAAATCTTGAAATTAGGTGACTAAAAGTAGTCTTTCAAGTAAGTGCTGCTCACCTCTAATCAAGCCTGGGGCTCTGGCTGTGTGGCACCTCTGCCCGGGCAGTCATTCTCAGAGTGGCATCCTGGTCTGATCAAGGTTATTCCTCAGGGAGTTTCATGCCAGTTCCAGCAGCTTCTCCCACACTCTTAGTTCAAACATGGCTTCCCTGCTCTTTCTTGATACCGGAATAACCTGGATGAAGTTTGAGAATGAAGACTGGTCCTTTTCTTCCCTCCTCACTCCATGTTGAGGAGGCACACTCTGACCGTGGTGTGCTTGTACGCACACTGCGGCCCCCATTTCCCACGTGGTCACATAGGGTGCAGCCACCTTGTCTGTCAGCATCTTCCTGCATCTTTGGTTTCAGCCACCTGTGGATTGAAATATTCATGAAAGTTGCATCTGTACTCAGATGTACTGATCCCACCCCGTTCCCTGAACACAGCACTGACTTTGCATTAGTGATGTGGGGAGCAGGAGCCTGCACATAGGCATCAGGCAGATACAACTCGTTGTACAGATGGGATTTAAACCCAGTGGGTGTTGGTGTTCTCAGAAGTTCTAGAAACAGCTCCACAGTATCAAGGGACCACTGTTCAGTTCCTCAGTCCTGGAGGGGTGACAAGGGAGGTCAGGGCGGCACTTGGGTATACAGCTTTTTGTCAGTTCCCAGATAGGGTACTGCTGGTTTGAATGTTACCCTTTGGGAGCCTCCTGTCCAGTTGCCATGGTATGAGGAGTAGGAGGAGGGTCTGAGTCTGGGGACAGGGGTGATTTCTGTCATCTCTCCGCTTATGTGGTAGTGGACCCACGTGTCATCTTGTGATACCTGTGTGTGTGTGTATCCTTTGTCATGCTTTTTTAGTCAAAGGCCCAGTGCCTGCTGTTACTCAGCTTTCTTGAGGCTGAATTTAACTCTTCTCCAGTGGCATGAATTTGTAGCTTTTCAAGTTTTCACTCTGACCGCTGAGGCTGGAGAGACGGCTCAGTAGTTAAGGGCACTTGTTGTTCTTACGGAGGATCTGAGCTTGGTTCCCGGCACCCATGCTGGATGAATCATAGCTGCCTGGAACTGGGGCTCCTGGTGATCCATGTCTTTTGGCCTTTGTGGTGGGTACCCGTATGCACGTGCACAAATCCTCACACAGGCGTGCCTATATATATGAACGTGTGTCCAGGTGAATGCATGTGCATCTTGGGTATTATGACTTAGGAAGGCTGTCTACCACCTTTGAGACAGGTCTTTTACTGGCCTGGAACCCATCAACTAGGTTAGACTGATTACTGCCCATCAAGCTCCAGGGATCCTCCTGTCTCCATCCCTCCACTCCAGCACTGGAATTAGAAGTACACAGCACCACACCCAGTTTTCCCCCTGAGTTCTGGAGATCAAACTCATACTTGCAAGGCAAGTGCTTTACCAGTTGAGCATACTCCCTCCCCAGCCTGGATGTTCCTGCCTTTGATATGTATATTTCATAGCCTTGCATTTGTGTTTATGTGACCAAACACAGGTGACTCTGCAAGCACCACCTCTGTGTGCCAGTGAGTGTGCACACACACCCATGTCTCCCCCTGGAGAACGACATATTTGACCAACCAACTACTTAATCCATAAATAGATCTGAAAACATAAACCTAGCTAGGACTTGCTTTGCCCAAGCCTTTAAAAGGCCCACCAGGGCTTCCAGAATGAAATGGCATTCTTGGCCTCGCCCTGAGAGCTTTTGAGGCTAAGTCATGAAGCAAATAAAGAAATAAAAATGGAGTCACCCAGCTCAACACCCCCGGCCTTTGCAGTGGGCCTGTTTGCTCTCTAGCCTGGTCTTGCCTGCTGCCTATGGACTCATTTCCAGGGGACAACATGAGTACTACCTACACTTCTTGCTGGCTGGCTCCTATCTGCCCTAGGCTCCACCCTGGACTCCATCGATGGCCAGACTCTCACAGCTTCCTTGAAGTCACTGCTTCCCTGAGTCCATGTAGATGGCTTCCAATGGTTGTGCCAGGGTTGGGCCTGTGGAGTCATGTGACTGTGCACCTTGTTTTAAGGGTGGCTGCACATATTTCCCCAGCAAGGGCTCAAAGTGCTCAGGGAATGTGGTCATGTGACAAAGCCAGCATCTTACCCAGGACTGGGCTTTCAGAGATTGCCCCATGCATCCTGGCTGTGGGGGAGGGATGGCACCCTTTCTGGCCTTGAAGACCACTTATACCTATGTGGTAACAAGAACTGAGGCTACATAAAGAAGGAACTATGCCACGGTGACCTTTTGGTGAGGCTGTGTACTCAGGTTGCTGAGGTTGCTATGACTGTCATTGAGGGATCCTGTTAGGGACTTGTCATTGGAATTTATGGCACTAAGTAAAGTCCTTAAATTTAGGAAATCTCAGCTTGGAGAAGTAGCCCACTTGGTAGAGTACTTGCCTACCAGGTATGAAATCCTGGGTTAGATCCTCTTAAGTTGGATGTGTGGTGCACAGTTGTAATCTCAGCACTTGGGAGGCCAAAGCAGGAGAATTAGTTCAAGGTCAGCTTTGGCTACATAACCAGTTTGAAGCCCTGTCTCAAAAAGAAGAAAAAAAAATCTCTTTTGTAAGCACACACTTCTTGCTTTAAGAATGTTAGGACTTGTTAACCTTCAGCTGGGGATTAGTTGAGTCCATGACTGGAAGGGTAAGAAATCCATTCTGAATATTGCTAGATAACCTGGGGTTTTACATGGGAGTGGAGAGATTTGGCTTTGACCAAAGAGCCATTGGGATGGACTTAACTTGGGAATCCAAGGGACAGGCCCACGTCCCTTGGATCATCAGGGGACTATTTGAGTTAATTGTTCCTCTGGATTCTGCCAGTGCTTGGTTGGAAAGGGCAAGGCAGAGCAGAATTTTATTGACGTCTTCGTCAGGATGGCAGCAGAGAGGAGAGCAGGCTTGTCCTCAAGAAAGAATGCAAAGGTACTCCAGAGGCTAGGGCTGTAGAACAGCATGATCCATTCGTGCTAGGCTCCCCACCTCACACTACCTCACACGACTCTTCTGCCGGCCCTGAGATGCTCACCGCAAGCTCCTTTGCAGCACATTCCCCAGGTTACTGTGTACTTCCGCCTGAGCCTGTTGGGTAGTTGTTGACTACTGTTTTGTAAAGCACGTAAGGCAGAGGAGAGAGGGATGTAGTATCGGTGACTTCNGACACAGGTGTGTAAACNAATCAGCTGCTTACAGCATCTTGAGCTCCTTGTAAACAAAGCTTGGAGATGACATTCAGAGAGAGCTGGGGCAGTGTTGGTGTCGGGGTCTTGATGGAAATGAGATACCCTTCAGGGAGGGTGACCTGGGGACTGTTGGGTCTGCTAGGACCAGTTGCTGGGCTGAGGGTGGCCTTCCTGCCTGGGTCATTCTGTGGATCGTGGTGGTTGGTGGGCTGCTTCTATGCTCAGGTATGGGCTCTTGCTTATGGGCCCCTCAGGCTGTGGTGCTGTTGAATTGGGCTTTCCATTCCCATGGCTCTTCTTGGCTGGGCTCCTGTTCTTCCCTCCCANACATTTTGGTCACAGTCTGCTGTCTTCCCGTCCTTCTGGCACTTGGCATCCCTCTCCTATGCATGTCTGGTAGTAAGTGCTTGTGAAATGAATGTTTCCTGAACATTCTACTGCTCCTTCCAGCCACAGAAATAAATGCAACAAACAGTGTGGCTGTACCCCATCTCAGACTCTTTGAGTC
This sequence comes from Neotoma lepida, assembly GCA_001675575.1. Classification (NCBI taxonomy): domain Eukaryota; kingdom Metazoa; phylum Chordata; class Mammalia; order Rodentia; family Cricetidae; genus Neotoma; species Neotoma lepida. The sequence goes on along the minus strand of LZPO01017292.1, from coordinate 280,313 downwards.
CAAAGGACATGTGTGTAAGTGATTGTTCCCTGTGTCCTAGAGAACAATCAGTGCCGTCCCAGGCCATTTGCCTGCACTGGGGTGGTGGGGTTGGAGGGGGGCAACANTAGGGCCAAGTTGGTGTCTGTTCTTGGCTTGTGCCCCTAGCCTCTTATCACAGCCAGAGATACTGGTGTTGGTCAAGTGGGTGGATGTGGGTTCATTCAACTTCCTTAGGAGGTGTTAGATCTTCTGGAAAGTAGTGTGGCAGCTGGCTGGCATCAGGGAGCAGATGTGGGTCTCTCCTCTGTCAGTGTCCTTCATACTGGACATTTCTCCAGTCAGCGTGCAGATGCTCCAGCTGCACAGGGCAGGCAGAGACATTGACTCTGCAAGGCGAGGTAAAGGCTGATGGGGGACGCTCAAGACTGGGAGAGGTTGGTGTTGGTGTACCACATTGTGTGTGTGGTGGCCACAGCAAGAAATCACCCCAGGGAGATCCAGTGATGTGAANGCATTCCTCAAAGATCTAGGGCCGATGTTCAAGAGCAAGGTGCTGGCAGCTGTAGCTTCTCACTGTGTCCTGTTTGCACGGTCTGCAAGCATATGCATGGGTGCCCTCTTTCTCTCCCTCTCGTACAACATTAGTCATATTGCTAGGGGTCTCACCCTATGACATCAATCAATGCCATTACCTCCATTTCTGGTGAGAGTCACTTTCTGGTGTTGGGCCTTCACTATAGGATTTTGGAGGGGAACACAATTTAATCTATACACACCCTTCTCTCCTGCCTCCTGTATCACCTGTGTGTACTTCCTGAGGATTTGAACTGTAATAGTTCTGTGGGTTTCATTATTCACTCACACTGACCCTTCCTTGGCAGGCTGTCTTGTCCTCGGGCCTCAGCAGCTGGGGCTGACAGGAGGTTCTGGNCTGCTGGTCCCACTCCATAGAACAGTTCTCGTACCAGACCTCACCCGTGTGCAACTGCTCCGTCAGTGGCAGCGGTTGGTATGCTGTGTGACAAAGTTTGTACTCTTTAATATTTTAATTACCACAGCAATCCAAAGACATCATTCTCGACTTAGAGATGTCAGAATCTGAGGTTGAATGGTGATTAATCTCATGTCCTCTGGGTGCAGTGACTGATGTGGGCATTCAGAACTTTATGTAGAGGGGTACTTGTGCTCATGTGTGTACATGTGTGTTAGTTAATCTGCTTGCGGCTGTGAGAAAGGACCTGATGAAATGCACCCTCGGGAAGGCAGGGCTTATTTGGCTCACGGTTTTAGGCTTCGGTCCATCCTGGCAGCAGACGCTCTAGCCAGCTGTGGTCCCCTTCTGTCTGCAGTCAGGAAGCAGAGGGTGAGAAAACACTTTGTCATTTGTATTCAGCGGGGACCCCAGCCTACGGGATGGCACCACCTAAATTCAGGGGTCTCCATTGCAGCTTAGCGTCTACCTTCACATGCAGCTCTGGGTCCTGGTGGATGGGTGGGTGCTGCAGCTGTGGGTCCTGGTGGATGGATGGGTGCTGTTGGAGGTGGTGAAGGAGGTGAAGGCTCTGCACATGGTGAGGACAGAAGGTGAGAACGCCGAGGCTGAAAGAGCCACAGGCTAACACCGAGGAAGCCGAGCTGAGAGAGAAGGAAGAGCTGTCATGAGGAAGGTCAGGTTTTAGGGTGAGCAGGAGGGTACCTGGTGCACCCAGGCCCCTAAGATTGCAGAACTAGAGGACGTGGGAGGCACAGTGAAGCCCTGGGTTGTAGAATTCCTCCAACCCTAACAGTTATCTTTGTCTGCCTGGAAGAGACCCTTGAGGCTTNTTGGCTGATGACATTTCCTCCAAGAAGGTATGTGGAGAGAGTCACTGGACTCTCACTCTGTCTCAGTCACCCTGTCCTGCGCATCCCAGCNGTTGGTATTTAATCCTGCCTTAATTGCACATGGTGGCATGCTCTTGGACGTGCTAGAGTAGATAGACTGGAAGGTGAACTGAGTTGGGGACCCCATCTGTGCATATATGGGAGAGTTGTCCTTGTGGAGTGAGACTTAACCTTGGTGTGACTGCTTTGAGGCCACCCGTGTGCCTCTACGTAGCCCCTCATCCATGCTTTCTAAGTAAGTCTAGGTTGGACTGGGATGGAGTCAGACCTTGGTTTGCAGTTGGTGCTCTGTAAGAGGGGGAAGCCCAGGACAGTTCCCAGAACCCTGTGGAAGCTTGAAGTTGCTGGCTGCAGGGAGAGGGTGTGACTGCTCAGAGAAGGCAGAGAGGGAGCATGGAAATGGCAGAATGGGGACACCAGCCTGCAGAGGAGGAGGAGAGGAAGTCATGGTATTTGAGCCTGCTCCTGTGTTTTTGGTAGAGCTGAGTGGAGGTGCAGGAGAGGCCTGGCCCTGGCGTTTAAGGCGGTATCTTTCCAATGCTGTTCTAGACTGTCTTGCATCCCTGGGCAGCTGGTGGGCAGGGGCGGGGAAGGGTGGATCGTTCTGCTTGTGTTCGGGATTGGTGGCTGGCATGGAGATAGCGTGGGTGTATTCATCTGCTTGGATTGCTGCAGCAGTAACTTCACACTCGCCGACTGGGAGGTCAAAGGTCAGGATACTGGCAGAGGCAGCTCCTGGGGGGTTCTCCTTTCCGGGCCTTACCTCCTTGCTGTGTCTCTATGTGGCAGGAAGTGAGAGTAAGTGTGGTCCTTGTTCCTCCCATGGCCTCATGTAAATGTAGTCACCNCCTGAAGCCCTACTGATATCACCCAGCTTGGTGATGCACTGGCTGTCAGGTGTAATGGGATGGNCATGAGACGTCCAGTGTCTCTTCTGCCTGCCTCAGGTGGAGTCACAGGCAGTTCTTTGGAGCCATGCCTTCCCTGTGCAGTTCTGGTTATTGAACACCTTTGGATAGTTGGGGTGTTTGCGGGNAGGGGACAGTTTTCCAGCAGGTCTGTTATGATTGCCTGAGACAGATCCACCCTCCATGGATGGAAGCTACTCACGGCAGGGTGGAGCTGTCCCCTATTCCTTGCCAGCTGTCCGTGACCCTCACCATGATAAAGGGAATTGTTCTGTNTCAACCAACCAGTGAGAGAGGTTTAGGGTAAAGAACTGTCCTCAGAGAGGCCCCATATGGGTGATCAGTGTTCAGGCAGGCTAAGTTTTTTACTTAAAGAGAGGACCTGGTTAAGCTGGCTTTGAATTCACTTTGTAGCCCAGGATGGCCTTGAACTCCTGTCTTTGCCTCCCTGCATTGCCATGCCACCACACCTGGCTTTACCCTGGAAGTAAATAAATGGGCCATAGGGTACTGTGTGACCTGGCCAGGGTTCATGGGTTACTCTTCATTCTCCCCTCTGTTCAGTGACAGTGAGGAGGGCTGTTTGCTCTGAGCTTGAGGTGAAGGTTAAAGGGTGTGAGTCATACTGTGGTTAGCATCATCACTGCTGGTGGACAGCGCCACTGTCCCTTGATCTGACTGAACTTGGTTGTCTGCAGTGAGTGCAACAGAGCCTGAATCCAGCAGCAAACCCAGGGAACGTCAGGCCTGTTGCTGTCCGGATGGACCCGTCCACTGCCTGTGAGCTGGGATTACAAGTGGGCTGCCACATCCACCCAGCTTTGGGTACTAGGGATCTGAATTTTAGTTCTCATGCTTGTGTAACAAGTGTGTTACCCACTGAACCATCTCACCGATCCTGATTCTTGGATATTGCCGGCCAAGGGGTTATTAAATTCTCGAGAANCCTTGTANGTAAAATGTCTTCATTGCAAAATAGTATTTTTCATTAGAAAATATCTGTGTGTATTCCCTCTTAGTTTGCAGAATGTGAATGTCACCTTAAAATGTCAGAGTTAAATTTCTCACAGTTAGTAGATGAGACAGGCATGAAATTTGGCAAAGAAAATTGAGATTGATTACTTTCACTTCCTCCCACCCCACTCCCCACCCCCGGGGGGTGGTGATGGTTTAATATTACATTTATACCTATGTCAGTGCCTGTTTAGAAAAGTCAAGCTATCGGTGTGATTGTAAGCAAATGTCTCTGACAGAAGAGGGCTGGTGGTGTGTAATGCAGGTGGATGGAGAAATGGTTACAGCTGATGGCTGGCTTCCAAGCCACTGGGCATGGCTGGATTCTCTTGATGGGCTGAGCCAGGGGCCCAGCTGCATGTTCTTCATCCTGCAACTTTCCTGGAAGGTGGAAGGAGGACATGGGGAGGTTTTGGGGGTGCCCTGGGTGTGTTGGGCCTCCTGCCCTGGGAAGGCCAGGTTCAAGCATCTGCTTGTTCTTCATCCTTATTAACTTGGAGTCTATGAATTCAGTTTCTTTGACTCGAGGGAATCATTTGGAGAAGTGTAACCCTCTTGAAAACCTGCACATACAAAGACTTAATGAGCCTTCTGTGAACAGTAGATGAAGAAGGAAAAAAAAAAACAACCTTACCTTATAAGCAATAGGAATGAACACGATGACTNTTTCTAACCACGTCCCAGGGAAATGCAGATGAAGACATGAGTTAGGGGGTGACGTGGAANAGGCATGGCCAGCCAGATGGTTGATATTGGGGGCACTGTTGCCTTTCTAGGTTGAGACGTTTTGATAGCACAGCCCCCTTTTGTTGATGAGTGGAGCAAAGGAACAAATGGAGGGGGTAGGGGTCTCATTTGGGCATGCATTGATGGTTCTGCTGCCTTTGGGGTGGAGGCCTGCAGAGTTGTCTTTCTTCTGAAATGGAGACANTGTCAAACTTGGANCAGCAGAAATGACTGTGAAGCTGTGGCTGCTGTGTGTGTGGGTTACTGCTTTGCTCTTGTCAATCAAGAGGGACCAGATATTGGTAAATCCCTCAGAAGCCGGAAGTGATAACTGGTGTGTGATTGGAGAAGGCTTCAGAGTCTGCACCAGTCAGGCGACCCTGGGATTCTCAGTGTGGAGGTGTGGCTAGTTATGCATTGAAATTGACCTCAATCAGGATGTCACTAATAAACGGGCCAAACGCTGGGAACAATAGCCCTCAATTACTGTGGTCTGCCCGAACTGTCCTATTATTTAAAACTCGCAGTTATTTTAAACGTCTGTAATTTGTGTTCATTGTATGATTATTCGGAGTAGAGACCTGGGGAAAAGCCACCCATAGCCTAGCGTTTTCCTGCACCTCACATTTGCCTAGTATTTCCCCACCCAGTGCTGTGGTACCTGAGCCTGTCATTGCAGATTCTGTGGGCTGCACCTTAGGACACAGCCTACTGTGATCCTTGCCCTGCAAACATAGCTTCATTACCAATTTCTCGGCCATCTTTTAGGTGAACAGATGTTTCTTGTCTAAGTATACTTTGGATGTTTAATTTTTTTGAGACAGGGTTTCTCAGTGTTGCTTTGGAGCCTGTCATGGAACTTGCTCTGTGGACCAGGCTGGCCTCGAACTCACAGAGATCTACCTGCCTCTGCCTCCCGAGTGCTGGGATTAAAGGCATGCACCACCACCGCCCGGCTTATGTTTAAGTTTTGAGGCAAGTAAAGAATATTTTCATAATTAACAGTCTTTCTGAATTCATTTTTTCTTTTTTTCTTTCTTTTTTCCTTTTTTGAGACAGACTCTTGCTGTGTAGCCCAGGCTGGCCTAAACTCATGGTGATTGATCCACCTTCTGATTCTGAGATTACAGGCATTCACCACTGTCTTTTTAATATTGACCTAATAGGTAATTGTTTTATTAAATTTTTTTNAAAATAAAAATAACATACCGTTTAGCCATTTAGTGTGCTTGCTTATGTCTATAATCCCAGCACTAGGAGGCTGATTTGGAGGACAGCCAGAGCCAGTAGTGAACTGGGACCAGCCTGAGCTACACAAACGTTTGGTCTGAAGTTTATACCAGTTACTTTGTAGCTAGGATAATCGGGCCTTCATTCAGTATTCCTCGGAACAGGGGCCTCATCGCATTCTGAGGGGAGGCTGGCTGAGCTGAGAGGTGCTCCAGGCTGTTCCAGGCCCTTCATTCTTTAACAGTCCCTGGCCAGGTCAGTCTCCATCTGCACGCTCTGGCCTCCTCCACTGGCCATCACCCTCACCCC
>LZPO01017292.1:230982-249852 GCA_001675575.1 Neotoma lepida | reverse complement strand
TGGCAGCCCCAGGACAGGAGAGTGTAGAGGAGGGAAGAGCTCCTTTAATGTCCAGGAGACAAAAGAGTGAGGATGGACTGTGCCCCTTCAAGCAAACCCCTCCAGGCACCTCTAGACCACTCACTAGGTCCCACTTCTTGAGGGTTGTGTTAGATTGTCCTTACTGGGGTAAAATACCNTACAGCAGCTACTTAGGGAAGAAATATTTCTTTCAGCCCTTGGNTTCAGAGATGTCAGGCCACAGTCCTGTGGCTGTACTGTTCCATGTCTGGGGCCAGGCAGATGCATCCTGGTGGGGAAGACATGACAGAATAGAGATGCCCACCTCATGCTGGAAGCAGAGAAGGGAGAAAGAGGAATGGGTGGGAGGAAAGATGGCCCNTTCTAGAGTACATCCCAGTGACCCATTTAAACTCCATCCTCTTCATGGAGTTCATGGAGACATGGCTCAGCAGTTAAGAATGAATACGGCTCTTGCAGAGGACCTGAGTTCACTTCCCCGCAACCATGTCGGGAATCTTACAACCTCCTGTAACTCCAGATTTAGGGGATCCAGTATTCCCTTCTAGCCTCCATGGGTACTGCACTCAAGTGCACCCCTCCACGTGATTAAAAATAAAATCTTAAAGTGTTGTATTGAAAGATTTTGTGCATTTGCATAATTATGAGTGCTATCCAATCTGTATTTTTTGGTGTCACTTCCAAGTAACTTACACCCATTAGCGAGCGGCCGTTCTCAGATTCTTTTTTCTTGTAGCCTTGGCAACATTTAATTTGTGTGGATTTACTTATTCTGGCAGTTTCATATAAATGGAAACATGTAATACATATTTTGACTGGCTTTTTTTGTTTGTTTGTTTTAAACTTACCGTAATACATTGAGTGCTCACTCACGTCATAGGATGTATCAGAGTTTCTTAAAGGTANGCTGGAACATGCTCATTGTATGCATGGATCTCCTTTTGCTCATCCATTTGTCCATAGGTAGGCGCTGGATTGCTTCTGCCTTTTGGCTGTCTTAGTTTCCACCAGCAGAATTTGAGGGCTGTAGTTTCTCTACACCCTTGCACACTGTTACTGTGTCTCTCTCATTGTGGCTGCCTCAGGTGGTGAGAAGGGGTGTCTCGTTGTGGGTTTGATCAGTTGGTGAGAAGGGGTGTCTCATTGTGGGTTTNATCTGCATTCCCAGTACTAACAGAGTCAGACATTTTTTCCTATGATTTTTCATCTGTTTGTGTATCTTCTTAGGAGAATTGCCTTTTAAGGTTTTTGTCCATGTTTAAATTGGACTGTTTATTTTTGAGTTGTAGGTGTTCCTTATATATTCTGGTTAGCTATCCCTTCTCAGGTTGGAATCACGGATGCAGTCACTCAGTCTGTGGTGTATCTTTTTATGCTTTTTCTGAGTGTTCTTGGATGCATTTAACTTTTTGACTTTAAGGGAATTTAGTGTGATGGTTTATCTCATGCCATCTTGATAGGGTATGGAGTCTCCTGGGAGATCAGCCTCTGTGCATGCTTGTTCGGAGAGAATATCTTGATCAGTTTGAGGTGGGATTGCTGTTAGTGACATTGTGGGTGGCGTGAATTCTTCCCTAGGCTGGGGTCGTGGACGGTATCAAAAGGAGGAAGTGAGCTATGTAACCAGTACGCCTCAATCCATTTCTTTGCTGTGGGTGNAGAGTGACCAGCTGCCTCAAGCTCACACTGTGCTGACTTCCCCACCAGGACAGTGCTCAGACTGTGAGCCAGAGAGACAGGGTTTCTCATTGGCCTGGAGCTCACCAACNAGGCTAAGCTGGCTAACCTTCCCATAGGCTCCAGGGATCCACGTGTCTGCAGCCCCGGCACTGGGATTACACATGTGCACCNCCACACCCAGCTTTTAATAGGAGTGCACAGTCCTGCATTGGCAGCTGTGTGTACCTAGTGACAGACACCCTTTATCTTCTACTTCCTTCCTTTTGCGCCTGAGCTGGAGGGTAGCTGAGAGAGTAGGAGAGCCAAGCTCGTGCGTGTCTCAGGTTGAGGCCNTATCCTAGGCAGCCTGGGCCTAGCCAGTGTTCTTAGGCTGTGGCTCAGCAGCTTCTCTGGTAGGGATGTGGGGAAGACTAAACAGCAAAGCTCAGCATTTGGAGCACGCATCTGTGAGCTTTAATTAGGCCCATTAAGTACCANTTTTGGATTAGAATTCTAATTGACCTAGCATTTAAGGCAGAAGCCCAGGCCTTTGATTTAAAAGCTGTTGATGGATTTGAGCTGAGCCCGTCCTGTTTTCAGAGGAAGGTTACTGGCTTCTAGTCTGGCTGGAATGTGACTTCTTTTAGCCCTCCCAAGTTGGACTTTTGTCCTGTTTTACAGGATGTGGGTTTTTAGTTTTAACTTAAATCTCTGGTCTTCCCTGGATGAGCTTGGGATTTTTTTCCAAAGCAAACTAGCTAATATCACAGCTTTGCCGAAATGAATAAAAATGCTAATCTCCATAAATGGTGACAAAATATTTGAGCTTAGAGATTGGGGTAAGTACGCATTAAAATTTTGCCTGTAGAGGATCATCTTCAGGAGTCGACTTAGAGGAATCAGGTTTAATGAACTTTCACACCCGTTCACCACAATTGAAAGCCNCTCCTTTTATTCATCTCTTACATGAAGTGTGATTGAAACTGCTCCTCTATTTTCTCATGCCATAATAAGCGAGCTGTGTAGTCAAATCAGAGTGTATTATGACTGTAATCAAGTGATTACAGAGTATGGGGATCCTTCTCACTGCTGTGGGTGGGAGCGGGGTGGGATACAGGCCTTCTATTGTTAAGTGTCTCTGCAGAGGGCCCCTCTGTGCAGTTTGCAGCAGAGAGAGCACCATGCTGGAGTAGTGAGAACNGCACATGTCCTTGAACATGATGTGTGAGGGGTGTGTTCTGTTTTTCTCCCTCAGTCCAGCCCACCCCTTCAAGTCTATTGCTACCCTCCTATTCCAAACCCTCCTCAGGGTGGGGAAGTCATCTTCAAGAGCCAGGGCTGTGCAGCCACTCTGTACCCTGTGGTCCTTGCTCTGCTTCTCTAGGGGAGGGAGGGGACTCCATTGGCCATCTGTGCAGTGGGCTGTAACAGCAAGCCTGCTTGCTTGCTTTCTCCTCAAGTCTCCATGCCATGCCTGGCCAGGAGGTACGGTCACTCTGCCATGGGGTGAGGTTTGGGGCTGGAGGTTTGCCAGCCCTAGCCTCTGCCCTTAGGTCAGTGCTGCCCCCCTACCCTGGGCAGTTTCTGCCCTGCTGCCTTTTCTTCTCTTNCTGTCTCTTTTGTTAGTTCAGCCTCTTAAAGCGCCTGCACCGTGGCTGTCTTCACTGCTGGAAAGATCTCTGGCTTCTCTAGTTCCACAGCCCTGACAGGGCGGACACTAAGGCACTTTGGTCCCTTCTGTGGAGGAAGTGAGTGAGTAATTGGATCCAGGGTCCTCCACACACACTGTTCTGTTTTTCCAGCCTGACCTTATAGCTTTATGACCTTTTCTTTTATAGATTGTAGCCCAGGGACTCTTTTTTAATACAGGGCATCTTGTTCTTTGGGTAAGATAAGTTTGGATTTCTGAGTAACTTCTCCATATTCATTGTAATGACCTTTATTATGGCTTAGAGAGGAGCACCTGAATGGGGCAGGTGGGGGAGAAGGAGGGAGGGAGGGAGGGAGGGACGGACAGAGACAGAGACAGAGACAGAGACAGAGAGACAGAGACAGACAAGCAGGCCAGGCTTTGCACTTTGGGGCTTCTATGTCAGGTGCTGTGTTCATGGCTTAATTGTAGTGTTTGATTTAACTCTCTCACTACCCCTGTGAAGTAGATACTGTTACTGTCTCTCCAGGTAAGAAAACTGAGGCTTGGGTAGGTTAAGGAGCTTGCTCTGGGTCGCTGTCACTTGGCTCTTGATAGGAAGCCAGGTGATGGGGAATGAATGGGTCTTGTATTCCCAGAGCCTGGCTCTCAGTGCCTCTACTGGGCCTTTATGGTGAGTGTGTGGGGCTGTTCCTGGCATGTGGCTCCTGGCAGGTCTCTGGACCTTCTTTGTAAGTACCATTTCTTGCCAGCCCACAGGACCTTTGAAGCATGCAGCCCTAGCCTGTACCTGTGGAACCTTCCAGAGGCCCATCTACTGACAACTAGGAGTGAGAGCCTGTGATGCTGCCTTGAGCTGGATTTAAATGTCAGCTTCCAGCTTGCTCTGAGCAGGGAGACTGTCTGGGGAAGTGACTGCTATTATTCAGTATCATTTCCCAGGGACATTGATGCTGTCTGATGTACAGTAAGGCCTGGGAGGCCTCACATGCTTCCACTTGGGGGAGGATCATAGTCCAGTTGCTCAAAGCAGATCCTTGAGACCAGATGNCAGCTCTCTGCAGATTCTGTTCCTGTACCGACTGATGCNCTAGCATGCTGTGTAGAGTGCCTTGTGCCCACTTCAGGTTCCTGTACTATTCAGCCTTACTCTGGAGCTGATGTGTGAGCCTGGAGTGTCACCCAAGGCCAGGTGTGAACATTTCATTGACCCCGTGGCATTCGTAAACCAAGGCAGTGAAGGAGATCCACTTAGTTCTGTGTTGTCTTTCTTGGGAGCAAAGGGGATACTCACCTCATTAGCTTCTGCTTCTCAGCATTTTGCCCAGCATTTTCAGGGCTCACCCCTGCCTGGCATAATTAATAGTGAGATATAGGAAAGGGATGGCGGAGAGAAGTGCGTAAGACCTGTGTTTGATGGCAGTGTGAAGACACTTCGTCCTGACCTGTGTGGAAATGTTCTCACGTAACTTAGATGTAAAGACTTTACAGGGATGTGTGGCTACTGAATTATTATTTTTCTACAATATTTTATTCTTGAACATTTCAAATGCACAGAGAATGGCAATGATTTTACAGTGAGTGCTTTCATGTGGACTGTAAAGGCTTGTAAGCAGCACTGAGCTGTCCTGTTTTCTCCCTTATCTGTCCCCACCCCAAGTTGGTTTAGTTTTTGGATGTATTTTAAACTTAACTGCTACATGCATAACATCTGCTCTTCATCTTCCTTTTATTAACTTACTTATTTATTTATAAGCCTCGCTCTGTATCCCTGGCTGGCCTGGAGCTTGCAGCAATTCTCCTGCTTCTGCTTCTTCAGTGCTGGGATCACAGGTGTACACCACCATGCTGGCTCGTCTGTTCACTTATTGGAGAAATCTTAGGTGTCTTTTGCTTGTCGCAGAATATTGGAGCTGTGAAGATCCAGGAGTTACCCAGCTCAGTGCCTTGCATTTGGCAGATACCAGCTACCTCTGGCTATTTAAATTCAATTAACCATTCATCCTTAAGTGTTGAGGACACAGCTCAGATGGTGAGTGCTTGCCTAGCATGCCTGAAGCCCTGGGCATGGCGGCTCATACCTGTAATCANTTATCCTCACTCAGAGGTGGAGTCAGAAGGGCTAGAAGTTCAGGATCATTCTGGCTACATAGCCAGTTGGCGGCCAGCCTAGGCTACATGGGACCCTGTCTCATAAAAGAGGCAAAACCAGAAACCATTTCCTGACTCCTGGGAGTCACATTTTGAGGGCTCAGCAGCCATGTGCTGCTGTGGTGACCTTTCTAGACTCCACAGCTGTGGGGTACTACCATCACTGGAACAGTTGTGTGGCTACAGTGGATGTTAACCACGCACACTGGATAGCCACCCCTGTTAACCCTGGACTGTTTCCAGTACTTTATTTTCATTTTTTTTTATTTTGTTTTCTATTGGGCTACAAGGTCTTATTCATGGTCCTCAGATTCCTGAGGGCTGGGATTCCAAGTCTGTACCACCTGCTGGATTCCTTATCCATCTTAGATCTTTGTGAAATTGTTCCCAGGACCACTCGTCCAGAGATGAGTCATTAACAGGGCCTACTTCACACAAACCTGAGGTGTTGGCATGAGTGGTACGTAGCTGGTGATTGGGTCTGAACTTCAGTGTGTTTGATTGACAGCTACAATGAAGAAACATAGCTTCTGAGAAAAAGGGAAGGCTGCCCTGCCCTCTGTGTCAACTGGCTGTACCAGTTGCCAGACCCCAGCTGTACCTTGTGACANAGGGTTTCTTTAAGCCTATTTTGGGAATGGCATTTGGCCTATGGGCAGCCCTGGCCTGAAGGCTTCTCCATGGAGCCCATCAGCAGAGGCTTCCTGTGTTCTCTTTGCTCTCCCCTGGGGCTGTTTTCCATATCCTGGGGTTATTGACCATCAACATCCTGGGGTTCTTCCACAGGGTAATAACTATGCCATGGTGTGTGCCTCCTCATTTTCATTGAGTCTTNCCAAAGTGTTNTATTTGTTTTTCATAGGAAAACCCGTTTTTGAAGTGATATAGTCNATGTGTGCAATGTTTTGTTAAATGATATAATTACAGTTAGTCTTATTAAAACTCATTTAAGCAGTTGGTGTGATACTTAATTAAGNGATGTAATTACTGTTAGAAGGAAATAGAAGTTTGGAAACAAGATTGTTGGTCTCACGTTCCAGGTCCCTTGGTGGGTGTGGAAGCATGTGGGTGAGGCAACCAGCCACCTTCACAAAGGTGAGCTTGGCTGCTGTATTGTAGGACTGGAGTGCTGGCTAATGTGGGGACTCAGTTCCGGGATGATGGAGCAGGCGGCTTTACCCTGTGCGATGTATGTTTCTAAAATCCAGTTACATCCAGTGCCCGTCACTGAAGCCTGCTGACTGTGAGGTTGTCACCTTCTGCCCTAGGTAGGGCTGGAGCCAGCTCCAGAGGTTTGGGCAATCTGTCTTGCTTTCCCCACTGCCTGCACAACCTCTTCACTTAGTGGCCTGTCCTGTGTTGACAAGGGCCCTCCTGCGCATTCCCTATGTTCTCCACTGCTGACTTCCTGTGAGGCCTGTCTGGGTGCCTTGGGGTTTTAGCTCATGGAGCTGGTGTTTGGTGAGCTGTCTCTAAAGGTTGCTCTTGGTTCACAGCATGACTCCATGGTGNGGATTTAGTGAGTGTGCTCTGAAACCCNACCCCTAAGCCTCCTTAAGCTTAGCTGGTGAANNTCCATGTAGATGTTCATTCCAGAGACAGCCATTAAGGGAGCAGGAGAGTTGGCTCTGTTGTTGCTTTGGCACAGAACCTGGGTTTAATTCTTAGGACCCACATGGTAGCTCAGAACCATCCCTAACTCTAGTTCCAGGGATNCAACACCCTCTTCTGACCTCTGTGGGCATCAGGCACACATATGGTGTATATACATACATCTAGGCAAAACATTCATACACATAAAATAATCTAAAGTAATAAAATTGAAAAACAAAGCAATAAACCAGCCATTAAGTCCACCCCACTTCTGTCATCAGGAAGGATTCCTGGACAGACAAGCTCCCTCCCCTTAATGGGATGGTGCCAGTGGGTTGAGTTAATTGTGTGTTAAATATGTTGTTGTTTTGCTAAACACGTAATCTGTTTAATGAAATGAAGTTCGATGTATTATCTGATAAAGTGAACTGCACCTGTGAGCACAGGTGCTTATGTCTCTGTCCTGCTTCTGTAGTCACAGTCAGCTGTGCTGGCTGCTTTTGTGCTTCTGGGACNTGACTACCAGACAGAAACAGGGTGTGTATATATGGGGGGACGGACTTTACTTTAGCTCACGGTTTCTGAGAGTTGCTGTCCATTGTAGTTAAAAGGGACAGAATGACTCAGTGGGAGTATGTGTCAGTGGCTGTTCACTTGTTGACAGACCAGGATGCACAGGGTGTGGCTAAAACAAGGGACCTTTAGAGGCCTGTCCCCAGTGACCCACCTCTGCCAGCCGAGCCCCACTGGCTCCTTGACCTTGGGAATTCTCACTTGCATTCAGCAACATCCACTCAGTCGCTATTGAGAGAGCCCTTCTGTGTCAGTTACCAAGTGAGAGAGCACATGGCGTGAGAGGGAAGGGACTTGAGGTCAANACTGNGCTGGATAGACACAGGAGGGAAGAAAGGAGAAAAAAAGGTTGATCAGGACCAGACATCTAATTGTGTAGGTCTCGTCTTTGGAGCATGTGGACCGCAGATGAGTGACCAGCAGAGGGAAGAGATGGTTGGCTCCATTACTGTTCCCNCTGCTTAGAGGCTGTATGGCTTGTAACTTGGTGTAATTGAACATTCTGAAGCGGCCACTCAGTATGGTATGTGCTTATTATCTATTTACATTTTAGTTTGCATTAGAAAGATACCAAGGGGTACTGCCCAGGTTACCCTTAGAGGTAGAAGAATCAAGAGGGACTTAAAGGGCGGTCTCAGCAGGCGATCGATGGTGGAGATGGTGTTGAGTGTGGCCTAAGTCACTGAGGCAGTGTGAGTGCTCCAAGATGGGAAGGCAGAGGCCAGGAAAGGAGACTAAGGCCTGCCACTTCAGCACCAGTGTGGTTCTCCCTGAAGCTCCTGCCCCGCCTGGCCACTCTTCTAGTTCAGTGAGCAGTGAGAGATATTCTCAACTCCCCTTGGGGGCAGGGGCCAATACTAATGATTCTGATGCAGAAGTCAGACACACGCTGGACCTGTTCTCNGCACCTGAAGAAAAGCTGCCAGAAGATAAAGCACAGAGGGGGATGTTTAGCCATAGATGTCTTCATGGAAAAGACCCCGATTAGCCTTTCTTTTTTAATGAGTCAGTGTATCTAGACTTTCTTCTAGTTCACGAGGTCCCTTTTCTTTCTGTAAAATGACTAACTCTTTCCTGGGTATAGGGAGGGAAGTCCGTCTTCTTTGAATGGCCTGCTGAATCAGATAAAGCCATCACAAAAGATGTGGAGCAATCATAAGTATAGTCTAGGCTGAACTTCACACAGTTTCCNGGGCCCTTTCCTCCATCCTGGACTTCTGTTTCTGTAGATGACACTGTGCATTGGCTTGTATCACATTTACCCTATCTCAGGTCCGTCCCAGTTCCAGATCTTTCCTCAGACACTCCCCTGCCACTCAGCTGGGAACACCCGAGTTCCACCTCCTCATCCTCATCCAACAGATTTATGTGGCCACAATGCCTGGGCTCTCTTGAAGTCTGTTTGTTGGAAATAGAATGGAGCCACGGATGTCATTTACTCCTAGCAGTCACNTGAAAGAACAGTACAAAGGAATGTGAACTTGACTAAACTGTTTAATCTGACGGATTGACACGTTGCCCTTTCAGTTGCCATTAGTGGATTCTGTCAGTGCAGTATGTGTACTCTCTCTTCTGCACTACAGCCTTAGTTCTAGCCAGTCATGCTGCAGGCACTCTAAGCTACGTGTGGCTGGCAGCTGTGGTGCTGAACAGGCTGCAGTGCCAATCTCAACTTCAGCTCAGCGCCCTTGCTAGAGATTGCTTGCAGGATGGTGGTGTCTGAGAGTTCCTTGCTGCCCAGAATGTAGCTGTGTGGCTGGTGGCCAGTAGGCATTTTAGCTGTTCCTCCTTCCCCCAGTGACTTCTCTTGGGCCAGTGAACTCTGAGCATCGCCAGNGTTGACCAAGTGGCGAGAGTACGTCGTCATCGCCTCGATGGCTCTGCTAATTGAGCCAGTGAACAAAAAGTGCATTCAGCAGCCTTGTTTGCAGCCCTCCTCCAGGAGAGAGTAGGTTTGCTATTCCTGACATTCGATCCCCTTTTCAGTGCTGCACAAAAGCCTCATGTCTGTAGGCTTGGACCTAATAGATTGCCTTTGTACTGAACGGAAAGACAAAACTAGCAAGGCCTTGACAGGGTGCACTCGCTCGCTCTCTCGCGCTCTCTCTCTNTCTCTCTCTCTCCCTCCCTGTATGTGTGTGTGCTTGTGTGTGTGTGTGTGTGTGTGTGTGTGTGTGTGTGTGTGTGTAAAGGAAGCTCCTGAGCAGAGAAGAGCGTACTGTGCTTAGGAGGTTTTTCCTGCACCAGAGATTCTCCCAGGTACCCAACCATGTGGGTGGCATCAATCAAAACCAGCCCTCATGAGAAGCAGGTCTCAGTCTTGTCCTGACTGGAGGTCTGAGGACCCAGGTATGAGCAGAGAATATCAGGGGAAGCAGGATTCTGGGAGCCGCCCAGAGGTTAGCTGTGCAGGATGCACAAGTGTGGGAGCTGTGGCCTCAGGCACCATCA
Organism: Neotoma lepida; assembly: GCA_001675575.1. Lineage (NCBI taxonomy): Eukaryota > Metazoa > Chordata > Mammalia > Rodentia > Cricetidae > Neotoma > Neotoma lepida. The sequence goes on along the minus strand of LZPO01017292.1, from coordinate 239,753 downwards.
GACAGACCCGGACTGAGTCACACCCCACACTTTNTGTGGCAAGGACCCATGACTGAGAGCTTGAGGAGAAGCCAGTAGTGTGAAGGCTTCTTTAAAAACTATGTGGATGAGTGCCTCACAGTCAGTCTCAAAGAATTAATAAAAATATTACATTGTAAAAAAAAAAACTGGAGTAACCACAACTCAGTATAAATGTAATTATGGTCAATGGACTGTGTGTTAAAAAATGGCTAGGACGGTGAGTCTTATGTTTATGTTGTATTCACCACATTAAAAAAGCTGTTAAAATACATTTTTATGTTCTGGCACAATGCTTTTCAGTGGTTCAGGTCTGTAGTGTACACTTGTGTAACCCTTCTGCCTGCCAGACCTGCAGGTAGAAGCAGGCATATTATTTTGTGTTTTCTCACCTTTCTACCTTTCATANGCCAAGTCTTGGGAAGAATTTGGGGTTCCATCATTACTGGCTGAAGTTCAGAGACACCTCCTTTGAATCAACTTGGCAAGAAAGTGAGGAAGGAAAGTCACTATGGTGAAAGTCACGTGGGCAGCATACTGTTGTCCCAGGCTCCTGTTCTAGAGGGAAGCTGCTAGAGGAGGGACCAGAAAGNACTGTAGCCATAAGGCAGAGACTAGAGACCAGGGTGGACAGCCTCCAGAAAGCCAGGGAGAGGCAAGAGCCTTCAGGAAGAGCAAGGCCACTTTCCTTGAATGTGGACTTCCTGGCCTCCAACCCGTGAGAATAAATTGCCACTGTTCCAATTGGGTTGGTTCATTATTGAAGGCCTAAAACCCCAGCAGCCACCTGCAGCTGTGCACATCTGTCCATAACTGTCCACAGGCACCTACAGCTGCAGGCTCTACATCTTTGTGCTCTCTCCTCTGCACCCTCAGCTACTAAGTGGTCTCTGTATGACTTCTCAGGAACTAGAGGCCACTAGGTATCTTGTACTTACAGATCTGGCATGGTCCAGTCCTATGTTTTGCCTCTCGTCTATCTTGTACCTCCTGTTTCTTCGCTGTGCCCTCTGGCATCTACCCTGCACCTNTATTCACCTCCTCTTCCTNTCTCTCTCTGCCTGGAAGTCCTGCCTAACCTCTTCCTGCCTAGCTGTTGGCCATTCAGCTTTTTTTTNAAACCAGCCAGAAGGCACATTGGCAAAGACACATATTCACAAAGTACAGAAAGATTATTCCACAATNTTTCCCCCTTTTTGTCTAAATAAAAGAGAAAGGTTTTAAATCTAGCAAAGTAAAACTATATACAATAAGAATAATTATCAGCCAGGTGGAGGTGGCGCATGCCTTTAATCCTAGCACTCAGGAGGCAGAGGCAGGCGGATCTCTGAGTTCAAGGCCAGCCTGGTCTGCAAAGCAAGTTCCAGGACAGCCAGGGCTGTTATACAGAGAAACCCTGTCTCAGAAAAACAAAACAAAACAGAATAATTATTAGGTATTGTCTAAATAAAAAGGGAAGGCTTCAATTCTAACATAGTAAAACTATATACAATAAGAAAAATTATTAGGTAAAAATTACATTCACAATGCCCAGTCCATTTGTATTTGGCAAATTTAGAGAAAATACTCCATTATCTATCCTATCTTGGTGAGTCTTAAGTTTTGTACCTAATCTACTTTCTATCCTAACCTGTATTACCAAACCCAAACTATTCTGTTTGAGGTCCCAAAACATTTTCTTAGATAAACAATTTAAGCTTGTATGTCTCTCAACCTTATACACTTTACACCTCCTTTGTGAATTTCTTTTCTGAATTTGTTAAAAAGAAAAACTATAACTATCTAGTCTTCAACTCCATCAGAAACCTGAGAAGGAAATAATATTAACAGAGCAAACAGGAAGTACTGATTAAACAACTTCCAAAACTATGAGAAATGACAGAAACAGCTGGCTGCCTGGTCACCCAAGGTTCCTCTGTAATGTTGGGGCATCCTNCAGGCCTAAAATATCTGACAGACTTTTCTGTGAAGCAGGAATTTAGGAAGACTGTCCTACATTGTCTTGGCAAAGTTTGGCAGTTGTCTTCTTTTGTGTTCTGCTTGTTCAATTTGGACAGCATTCTGTCAGCAGTTGAAGCAAGGGCAGTTTCTTGTCCAAATGGCTAGCTTTGCCACAAGGAAAGCAAACTCCATATGGGGGCTCTTTGATGCCCATCATCCTTATTTGGAGTAAACTGGTGCTGCCAGGAGCAGACGTGTCTCACTGTCATGAAAAGACTTATGTTATTAAAACATTTTAGATGCCATGTTCAGTAGGTCTTTGAAGTGCTTGAAGATCATCTGTCTAAAATATATCTCCATATGACCTTGAAAACATATTTAACATGACTATAAGTTTGATTGTTATAGATAACTAACTAGTAACCTGTATTTCTTTATTACCCTAAATAGCTTTCAAGGACTAGAACTTTACATTTTTAAATGAGCTGTGTAGATACAATACCTTAAACAAGAAATAGAAACATATAATAAAAATAACCTTAAATTTGTATCAGTATACAAAAATATCTTAAATAAGAGTAGAAACATACATACAATATAATATCTTAAATAAGAGTAGAAACATACATACAATATAACAAAATAACCTTAAATTTGTGTCAGTATACAAGATCTATACCAGTGTAAAATATTTGAGACCAGTAGTTGCTTTTTTAGTTCTAAAGTAGATATAACAATCTATTCTTTTATCCTGTCATTTCTGTTACTCCCCCTTTTTTCAGAGTGAGATCCCTGAGTCTAGTTTCCTTTGCTTAGTTTCCTCCCTGACCATGACCAATAACTACTTGTGACCAGCCCCCCCCCCCAAATGATGACAAGCATCTATTGGATGACCAAAAACCATCCACCCTGCCTCTTGGGAAGGTGGGTGTCATGTTCTTAAAATTACTTTCTGTTGTCTGGGACAACAATGTCTTTAGGGCCCTAAAGATCAAGTTTTGAGAGAGCTAGCTGTTGTCTAGTCCTGGTATGATGATGAGAGGGTGCAAGGCTTATCTGAAGTCCTGGTTGGAATAGTCTACGAGGCTGGACCATCTTAGCTAACCACCTTGAAATTGTCCTGAGCAGTTTGTAGTCCAAAGCTGATCTTTGGATGGTGTTTGTCAGTTTAGTGGCATTATCACAATCCAGGTGGAATCATCATTGCGGGGTCCCATCATCTTTTTGGAGACTTCAAACGTCTCTGTTAGGAATGTTCATGGTTCACTGCAGAAAACTTACATTTTAAATGTCATATGCAGCAGATCTTGGAGAGGTTAAAGGACCATAATCTATTAAATACACCCGGATACACATGCTTAATTCCTAATTAACTGCTTCAGACTCAAGCCTGAAATCACATACAGGAAGCTATATGAAGCCTAAATTTAGAATTAGTTAGTATTCTATATGACCATTAATATCATAACAGAAAGTTTAAATATATATACATATGTTAATCTTACAAATTTTGAGATAATGTTTATACCTTAAGAAACGTTTTAAAGAGTCAAAACCAAAGGATTATGATATTAATGGCAATAGAATACTNCCTAATTTTGTTTTTTATTCTGTCCCATACAAGGTGGCTCTTCTGACATGAGAGAGAGGTTTTGGATTTTCCTTTAACAAGCATGCTTGGGTTTAGAGAAGGAGAGAGCCATGCTCCATCCCACTCCAGAGCCAGCTTTAATTTTTAATTGAATTGGGACTACAAAGAGACCATTTGCTTTATATGTCTCTAGAGAACAATAGTGACAAACATTTGGGAAGATTTATAAGATTTTATGCTGTTGGAAGTATGTTATACCATTAGGCCAATTTATTCTTTTTCTTGGGGCATTTTCTCCGATTTGATTTGTCCTTCTTCAGATGTCTCATTCAGATTTCACAAAAAAAAACCTGTCACAAAACTGTCAGATATTCTAGGCCTGTTTGCCGAAGATGGATGCCCCACATTGGGCACCATATTTAATGAGTCTTTCTCTGTTTTGCCAGCCAGCTCCCAAATAACGACACCGAGACTTATTATTAATTATGAAAGCTCAGTGTGTAGCTTAGGCTTGTCCCCCTAGCTCTTACAACTTAAATTAGCACATTTATATTAATCTACATTTTGCCTCATGTCTTTTAATTCCTGTTTCCTTTCCGAGTCCTCTGGCATCTCCTCCACACCTAGATTCACCTCCTCTTCTCTCCCTTTGCCTGGAAGTCTCACCTAACCTCTTCCTGCCTTGCTATTGACTATTCAGCTCTTTATTAAGCCAACCAGAAGGCACCTTGTCAAAGACACATCTTCACAATGTACAAAAAGATTATTCCACAGCACTGACCCTCACCCACCTCCCTCTCCTAATGACCCTTAGAGTTGCTAGAGTCATCAAAAAAAGCATGAGCTCAAAATCTTTAACCTAATTATTACATGTGGGAAGTGATGTTTATCACATGAAGCTATAGATTCTCAGGCTCTGTGCTCCGTAGCTGTCTGAACACATGCATCCCACTTAAATGTGTTTTTACTCTGTTAAAGGCGTGTAGGTAGCATGCAGCCGCATTTGTCCCACCATTGTCTTCCTTCCCCATGGCCTGCTCCCTATGTACAGACATGGCGGAAGGAAAGGCGGGTTCCTTGTCTGGGTCTACTGCACGAAGCTGAGGTCACAGGCAAGTTGTTAAGGAGGTGCAAGTGCAGTAAAAGTCAGACCTGTCCTTGTGTTCCAGGGTGTCAGCTGTCATCCAGACATGCTTAGACAAGTTTCTGGCTGATCAGGCATGGGGTGTGTACTGGCTAGTTTTATGTCAACTTGACACAAGCTCGACACAAGTCATCAGAGAGGAGGGAGCCTCAATTTAGGAAATGCCTCNATAAGGTCTGTCTGCAAGGCATTTTCTTAATTAGTGATCAGTGGGAGAGGGCCCAGCCCATTGTGGGTGGGGCCATCCCTGGGCTGGTGGTCCTGGGTTCTGTAAGAAAGCAGTTTGAACAAGTCATGAGGAACAAGCCAGTAAGCAGTAACCCTCCATGGCCTCTGCATCAGCTTCCACCTTCAGGTTCCTGCGCTGTCTGAGCTCCCTCCCTCACTGCTTTTAATGATGACCTGTTCTATGGAATTGTGAGCAGAATTAACCCTTTCCTCCCCAAGTTTTGGTCATGGTGTTTCATCACGGCAGTAGTAACCCTGACTAAGACAGGGTGTGAACCAGGAGAGGTTTAGAACTTCAGTGACCAACTGGTTAAATGCTGATGGGTTGGGGAATGGGGGGCTGAGAAATCTTTTCTGGAGAAAACAGTAGACTAAAGATTTTTATTGAGTTTGGAGTGTGAGTCAGTCCAGAGCACTTAGGAACATATTAGGTGAGCTCTCTGGCTGCCTTTTGCATATTCTATCTCAAAGACATAAGACCTGTTTCCTCTCNATGGCTATACTACCCACACTGACCGCACATATGTACTCTACCGTGTGTAGGAGGCCCAGCCCATGAGACCTGAGGTGTGTGAGTTTACCCATGGGGACCTGTGCACTTCTCCACCACTAGGAACCTCCTGTGGGCAGGCTGGAGGTCAGACCCTGTTCAATAGCTGCTTCTCAAGGGAAAGATAAAGCTGATCTTGACCTCTGATGAACCCTGTGTGCTCTGTGTGTACCAGTCCATGTAGGTTGAGGTTCCTGGGCAGTAACACACCTATTGTCCTGAGCTCTGGCCTCACAGCCCTTCCTGTGTGTACTGTGAGCAGGAGGCTGTCCAGGACTCTGTAGAGAGCAGTTTTGATGTGTGAGCACACTGACCACTTGGAGGTGTGGCACATTCTTTCATCAGACCACACGCCCCAGGGAGAGGTCCTCAGATTGCTGACAGGAATTCTGTCTCAGCTGTTGAGGGATGACCCGAGAGTTGTAATTCACATACAGTGACTTGAGAAAACTCCCCGTGCTAGACTCAGAGAACAGCCAGGGCCCGGGTTTGAATCCCGCACTTCATTTACTTGATTGAACTCTGCCTGTAGTTGATCTTTGTGCTGTGGATAATGGAAATGCTCATTAAATCCTCGCTTGCTTGGAAAAGTCAGTGGCTGGAATTGAATAATTTTTTTTGAGCTATTTGTAGAGAGAATGTATTACCCATATATAAACATGGAGAAAGTAACAGATTCACTTCTGTCCCCCTTGTCCACCGAGCTTGCTAACTTGCTGTATGCTCGCAAGCCTCCTAGGTGGAAAAAGAGTCCAGTGGAAGGATGAGGATTCTTGTCTGGAGCTCCAGACAGCTGGCCAGGGAAAGACAGCCAAAGACACAGCTGTCCTTGAGTTGTGCTTCTGCCAAGTCAAAAGAACAGGTATGAGGTTGAGATTCCGAGCTCAGCCTGTGCAGTGCCTGCTGTGTGTGCTTGGCATTCTTTGAAAGGATGGAAAGACACCCATTTGGTTTTTAATCTTTGCTGTGAAGTGCTGTCCTCTGAGCACAGCACTCATGTCATCTGAGCAGCTGTGGCTATTTGCAAGAGACCCTCAAGATAGGGCTTGTTGACGGTTGGCATTCCCTCATAGTAGGAGGGACCGTCACCTGATCTTAGTCACTCCCTTCTGCACCTCCTGGCCAGTTGTATGTTACTGTTAATTCTGCTTTATTGCACATGGCCTCATAGTCTGGGGCAAGTGCTATGGACAGAGGGATGTTAACTGGGGAGTAGGGCTCCTTCTGTGCAGCTGTGGGGAAGCCCTCATCCGTGATGGGGTGAGGCTTCCTGGTGGCCAGCTGCTTTGGAGTTACTAATGCTCCTGGAAGGAACCCGGCATCTGTGCTTTCATTGGTTCCCATTGGGCTTCAGTGGGATCTTACTGTGTAGTTCATTGTTGGCGCCCTATTGAGGGGCGGGGCTAAAGACAATGCCCTGTCTCCTCAGGGAGAGGGTAGAAGCCTTGTGGCTGGGGGTTGTTACTACAGCCGGAAGCTTGAGCTTCCCTGTGGAGCATGCTGAGGTTGGGTGGTGTCTGGGTGCTGCTGTCCCTTTCCTGCAGGTCTCAGGAATGGAAGTGGAGCCATTTGCTGGAGGATGGACAGTTATTTTTTGGTGCACAGCTGAGTTCTAACAATGATAAATGGGAACTGCGGGGCAGGTGCTTTTCAGAGTGACTCTTGGTGATTACCCTGGAACAGAGAACACTGGTTCCTCCCCTCAGAACTGTCTCTGCTTGGCCTCCAGTCCCTCACAGCCTTCCTTCCACACTCCTTGCTGAGGCATTGGTGTCTCTGTCACCCAGCCTCGGACCAATGGTCTCTCTGAATAGCAAGACCTGGGTANGAAATAGTCATTGGATTTTATAGAACCTCCGAAAGCCACATCATGAGGAAACTTTAGTCATTGATTTGGGACTCCTGAATTCTCTTTTTGGCCAGTCTTCGCATTTCCTTCAGTCCACAGCATGAGAACAGTAATTACTTTGCAGTTTCCTTTGAGGATATTTTTTACTTTGAGAGTGCCAGCCTACAGATCCAGCTTGCCACAGATGCCACCAACGCTGGCTCTGCAGACCCTGCTGTGCCCTGCTGCACAGTACTGGGGAAACTGCTGTTGCTGAGGGAACTTTTAAAGACTTCCGGTGGAGATGGCTCCCATGTGGCTTGTTTCCAGAGTTCTAGCTGGCCTCTGGGTCTCTCAGCAGTTGGTGTCTCCTACTGTTCTTAAGCTCTCTTTCTATAGAAATGCACCTGTTTCTTTGACCTTGGACCAAGTCTGCTGGGTTTCCCAAGCAGTCCTTTCCCTGGGAGACGGTCTTGGTGGGAGCCAGAGCCTGGCCTTGGCTACTGATGTTGCTTGGGGATATGGCTGGGGAAGCAGCATCCTCTCAGTCTGAGGGTGTTGGGTGGGCTGTTTGCCCATGGAAGAAAAGGCCGATTAGAACTAGAGGTAGTGTGGACAGGGAATTATTGGCACCCTACAGAGGCTGTCTGTGGAGATCCCATGAAAGAGGCTTGGAACTGTGGCATGGAAGACAGCCCCAAGGGCCACTGGGCTTCTAAATTCCACTTCCCTCCAGCTGTCAGACCCTTGTTACCTGACCAGGTATGAGGTNGTTGGGTAGCTATGGGCTGCAGCTGTGGCCCTCTAGGATAGCTGCGTGCCTCACCTTGCAGTGGCTGTNGGAACTTCTCCAGGCTCCCATGCTGGAGGGCACATGACCAGCTTTTCCTGAGCCCTCTGGGTTTGTGGTGAAAGGATATGGGTGGGGTTACCCACCCTCCTTGTAGCTGGATGGGTGATCTCCAGAGATCTGAGAGTCTAATTTCTAAAGCAACGGTTTCAAATCTTATGGTGAGTTGTAGTGGTATTAATGAGTTTTTGCTTTAAATCACATTTTACTGCTTGATTTACATATTAAATATTTCTATTGAACTTTATAAAAACCTTTCAGATTTTTGCTGTTGGGCTGTGGTGGTGTAGGAATCGTACCTAGGGAGGCAGAGGCTCCCTAGGCCTCTCGGTGGTCTTTGGGATCTCTTTGAGGCCAGCCTGATCTACAGAGTGAGTTCCAGGACAGCCAGGACTATTAGACAGTAAAACCCTGTCTTGAACACTCNCCCCCAAAAGATTTTTGCCTCATTTAAGCCAGTGATGTTTGCTGACTGTAACACAAACACATCACCATGCAAACAGACATACACTCAAGTATATGTTATACCATGAATTTTGGTTTTGAGGCCTTCAAACTTGTTTATTCAAGTAGTATAAAAAGAAAGATGAATCACATTCTTAGGGGAATTTTAAGAGTAAA